>CM052542.1:150986866-151025015 GCA_028533065.1 Trachops cirrhosus | reverse complement strand
AATTTCATAAAGGAAGGAGCCCAGAGGGGGAACCCAAAATCTGCACACAAATGCCTCTTCAAATCCCTGACCGGTTCCTAGAATGCACCTGCTCAAGGGAAACACCCACACACCCAGGAAAAAGCCACGGCAGGAAGCTAAACTCTCTGAAGAGCAGTTTGCAAGAAAGCAGTTTGGAGCTCAAGTCCCATCCAGTTGGAGGTGCTAGGTAAAGACCTCAAGCATATCGCTGAAATCGCAGACGAACCAAACCTTAAGAATAAGGAATATATCCCACGACTAAGGAGTATGCCCTAGGAATAGGACTAAATCAAAATAGACCTACCTCAACAAGGTCTGAAAGTAAGCGTTTACAGTTTCTGGCAATTTAGCTGCCCGATAGGAGAAAGTGCAATAGTATTCAGAGAACGGGAACAGAACCCAGGATCTCCGATGAATCACTCCCACACCCAACACACCATAACAGACAACTAGCACATGAAGAACCAGGAGAACATGACCTATATCAAGAGGGAGAATAATCAATACAAGCAGACACACCCGTAACCCAGAAGTTTGAATTAGCACACAAGGACTTAAAAAGAACTCTCAAATCCATGACAAATAGAACTTGCAGGAAAAGACAGATATAATGGTGGAAGACATAGGAAATTTCTGGAGGATACATAGATAATAGAGACCATAGGAGAGAGGTGAAAACTTGAGGGAGAAGCACAGAGAAAGGCCTTAAAAGGTAAGATATATCAACCCAAAGCAACCTGTGGTTCTTGTTTGGATTGTGATTGAAATAATCTCCCTGCCCAGAAAAAAAGAGCAATCAGAGATAAATGTGAACACTAACAGAATTTTTAATATTAGGGAATTATTGTGATTTTGTAGGTATGATCATAATATTATGGTTATACACATGCAAAAAAGAGTCCCCATGTTTTAGGGATACCTACTTCAATATTACTGATTGAACGGCAGAATGATTTGCTTTAAAACAGTATGGACATTGGGGGGAGGGGCAGACATCAATGGGAAGTGGAGTAATACATGAAATAAGATTGGCCGTAGGTAGAGAACTGTTGAAACCGGTAATGAGTATACGAGGATTCTTGTAACATTCTCTCTATGTTTGTGAATGTTTGAAAAGCCCATAATAAAATATTAAGGAAGAAAAGGAGGGAGGGTGGGGAGGAGGAAAAGCAATCCTTCCTGCTTTGCTTGTGACTGGAGTCCACTCCAGTTCCCGAGCCAGTCCTGGCTGAGCCCATCTCTGCTGGTCAATGGCGAGTTTGGGAATTAGGCCACCCCTTCCTAAGCATGCATCCGGCTATCTGCCTGTAATTTAAGCTACTTTCGATTTGCATTTTCCAAACCGAATTTCCCTGTTGAACTTCAGGTGTGGGCTCCAGTGCCCCAAGTAGACCTCCAGGTGTGAGAGTTACCTCCCAAGTCCTAGTTCAGCCCTTCTCTCTCATCCATGTTGGTTTGGTTCCTGGTACTGTGTGTCTGGCCACTACTTCCCGGCTTCCAGAAAGTGGGTCTGGGGACTTCTCTCACCATGCATGAATACATCTCTCAAAGGACAACTTCCTGAGTTCCCTGCTACTGGGACCTGCCCATCTAGTTGCTTCTCCGAGGTTGGAATCTATAGTTGGATGATTTCCCTGCACCCCTGTTGACCGACAGGCCAGCCTGAATCTTTTTCTTTATGCTAAACGAGGAGGAGGTGTTTGCAAAGAGTATCAGCAGTCCCGGGTGGCGGAGCAGGCCAGCGCTGGCGGAGAGGGGCACACACCGGACAAATGCCAAGAGTGAAACCTCTACCAGGCAGAGCAAACAATGTCGCCAAGTGCTCTTCAAAGAACTGGAACACACGAGTGGGTGATCTTGTGACTGACTCAAGGGTAGTTGTCTCATCTGTTTGCTATGAAATGTGAGACGCAGAATAACTTGGTCAGACCCGAACTTGAACCATTACAGTCCCAGCAGCAGCACGTTCACAGCAGTGGGACTTTGCATGGCCGAGAAGAAACCACGGAGCCCCCTGCAGAATTATGGCCCTTCGGAAAGGAAAACTTGGCCCCGCTTAGAAACGATCACTCCGGCTGCACCCACACCCATGCCCTTCACGGTCCTTTCACACGTAAGGAGCACAGCCAGAAAGAAAGCATCTGTCAGGACCAGAGTCTCGCAGCTCGGGAGTTGATAAGCGTGGCAGGCAGCTACGACCTGAGCAGGGTCACTCTTTGGTAGAATCTGGATATTTCTCTGGAGCCCCAGGATACTGAGACACAACGAATTTCTGCCATTCCCGAGCTTTATGCAGACGTAGGCAGCCCGACTGCGTAGAGCGAGCGCGCTCCCTTTGCTTGCACGGCATTAGCCTGGGTTGCTGGGTTTAATCCCTTTATAATTCTTTGGCACCAATTCTGACACGGGCTCTGCTGAGGCTGTTCCCTGACTGGAGCGTGGAGCAGAATTTCCCCTTTTTAGGTCACAAACTCAGAGCGCTCCCTCCTCACAGTGACTCTCTCCACCACGTCAATTTTCAAGGTCCCTGTGAACAACATTTTAGAAAACCTTGGCAAGGTGGCAACTATCTTCCGTTGCTCCTGCCGTCTGCGGCACTTCCCAGGATTGAAACAGGCACAAGCTTGCCCCGGCAGGCTCGGATTGTAAAAACACATTAAAACGCCCTCCCCTGAACACAGCTGGATGAAGAACGCTAGGAGAGGCGTCGTGAATTGTCCAGGGACTCTTGAAGGGCGCAGACAAGCCAACACAGAGCGGTCTTCCTGTGCTGATTTCTTGGTCGGTGTAGGGCTGTTACCTGTTCTAGTGAAATCACACACTGGAACAGGTAACTTTTGGGGACTTGCCTTTGTCCTTTACTCTGAAAAAGGCTCGTTCTTTATCCTCCCCCCACTCCCACCATCCTCAAACTGAGCCGGCTCGGCTCACCACACCAACCCACCTCCTCGACCCTGCCAATTGGACCAGGGGTGGATGCTGGCCTCAGCTCTGCCAATCTGATCCTCTCTGTTGATATTTGATAGGGGCCCTAGAAGTCCATTGGTGGCTGCCAGTCATGAGGCAATGGGGAAGGAGGGCCGGACCGGTGCCAGAGGCACCCAGAGCCTGTGGGAAGACCAGGGGGAGGACCAGGGCCGGGAACCCAGCAGAGGGGACCAGCCCACCTCGCACCAGAATACAGCAACGGAGAAGCAGGGATGAAGGGTTGCTACAGCCCAGAGCTCTGTTTTCTCAACCAGTTCCCCCTTTTGAGTGGGTTTCTCTTTCTCATTATAACCAAACGTGTCCTAATAGAAAACGCCCTCAAATGTTGCCCCAGACTCTGGCCCGTTCTCAGCCCTCATCTTCCTTCGGCATCTGACACTGTCACCCCACTTTCCTCAAACCTCTGTCCATTTAACAAGGTGCTGCAAAATCCTGTTCTCTTTTTCCTCCTCCAGGTATTCCTGCCCTCCTCCTCAAGTCATTTAACGAGACGCAGCATCTGGTCTTCCAGCCTGGTCTTCTCCTCGGAAGATTTCTCGGTTCCCGGAACTTCCTCTGTTGAGTCCAGGCAGGAGGCCCCAGACCCAGATGCAAACCCGGACTCCCACCCCAGCCGTCAGTTTTAACTCCCTGATGCATATCTCTGCTTAGATGACTCATAGTCACTCAACCTCTTGGAATGGAATGTGCTCTCTCTCTCCCTCAAGCCCATCCTTCTCTTGACTTTCCCATTCCCTTTGAGAGGAGCTGTTCTTTCAGTCCCATCCCCTGGGACCCTCGTGGCGATTCTGCACCCCATGGGGACTGCTTGCTGAGTACCGGCCTCCCCCCAGCCCAGACGGTCCGTGAGGGCCCGGGTGGCGTGAGTGTGCTGTGTGACTATGACCTCCCTCCCGGGGCCTGGTACTCGGGGCCACTTAAAAGTCTGCTGAGATGAATTGAAGGAATGAATGGTTGTCACGTGTTTTTCTCTCTGTTTCACTCCTCTTGTCTCTCCAATGTGCACTCGCCAACCTCTCTGGATTCTTCCTTCCCAATGTCTCTTTCATTGTGCCCTTCCTCTCCGTTCCCTTTGCTCCTGGGCCAGACCCTGATCACTACCCCAATCAGAGCTGCTGCAGAAGCAAGCTGGTCTCCCTGGTTGCAGTTGAAAACCGACACGTGGGATTCTGGGAAGGCGATGACAGCGGAGTTCTTACATCCTCCCAAATCCCCTCAAATAAACAGACAGAGCAACTAGATTAAAAGGAAAGAAAAACCTATGCACATTTACAGCAGAATAAATGTGCATATAAGAAGGTTCCCCCGGAACCTCAACCACCAGCAGCCATAAGATCCACCTGGTATCGGTGTCCCCGCAGGAGGAAGTGGAGGGCAGCAACCGGGTTGCTGTCAGCTGGACCCGAGAGCAGGAGGACCCTGAAGAGCCAACAGGTACTCACAGGAAGGATGCTGGCCCCCGCAGAAGCAGCACCTAAAACCGGGCGGAGTTTTGCCCCCTGTGCACACACATGTGCTGACGTTACATGCTAGCTAGCGAGGGCTGCACGTGGGATAAAGAACTGCAGTCTGTGCATTTCCGTTTCATGGAGCATGCTGTGAAACAGGACACACACACACACACACACACACACCCCACTGTGTTTAACTGGACCGTAGGATTCTCTTGGGAGCTCAGAGTTGGGCCCCACTTCACCATGGCCCAGTGACTCAGTTATAACCGACACCAAGTCAAACCCAGAAACACAGAGTTTTTGCTGAGCTCACTCGGCAGCTCCAGCCAGCAGCCGCAGCAGCAGACCAGGTCTGGAAAGGCACTCGCGCGGGTCTGGAGAAACACCGGGCAACCCTGTCCAAGTCAACACGGCGGAGGGCTTGAAAAGAACTATTTCCCACAAAGTCTTGGTGTATGAGGGCCTTAGGGGCGCTCTTAAATCATCCTTCCAGGAATCCTAAGTACTTGAAAACCTTATCTGCAATTGACAGAACCGTGGCAGCGTCCAGACAAACTGCTCAATTCTTATTTGACAGATGAAGAGACTGAGCTCTAGATCCGTGGGGCCACATCCCCCCAGAAGTAGCTTATTGGAAAGAAAAAAAGACAGTCTGTGTGATTTAGAAGACAACCAAAAGGTGGGGAGGGGGGAGACTAAGAAGCACAGAGGTACCTTTGATTTTCCTTAATACAGAAAGAAAAGAAAGAAAGAAAGATAGATAGAAATGCATTTATCTCTCCAATCTTAGTAGCCAAACCAGTTTAAAGCCACACGCTGCTCAACGGGAAAAAGCCATTGATTTGAGACGGACTTACCCGGTGTCCTCTGAGCACGGGGCGCAGACAGGGGGAAAGGCTCTCTCTTCCTGATGTGACGGCTTTTCAGCACTGCCCTCTGCCCGCACGCGGTCTGTCTTCCCCCAGGATCACATGGAAGCGTTCTATAAATGTGCACTGGCTTAAGGTTGGGAACGCTGGCCTGGGAGGCAGCCGCGTGTAAGCAATCTGACCCCGGGCAGGAGGCAGCTTTCCAGAAGGCTCTGCAGCCCGGAGGGAGGACGGACCACAGGGGCGGGCAGCCTGCAGGTACCAGAGAGCCTGCAGCTCCGGTTTATTTGGGATCTGAAGCCAGTTTCAACTGCCTTCTGCGGCCGTTGAATTTACTTGGGGCAGTTCCGAATTTTGGCTAGGACCAGCCACTTTTCAAAACAAAGCAGCCCTTAAAAAAATAAAGAAAAGGCTATACAGTGGGAAGCACTTCTGGTCAACAGGGACAGGTCCTTGTCAGCTTCTGCCGACCTCAGAAAATCAGGTTGTCCCTTACGGAAAGTGTCCACAGGCTCCCTTGAGAAGCGGGGAACGAGCAGTTACTGTTGGGCCGATTCTAAATGGCAGAGCTGCCTAAAAGGCCGTCAGTATTCAGTGATTTCAATGGGTCACTTGCAATTGTAAGAAAAGATGCAGAGCTCTTTATGTACCAACACTGAAAACTCTCCAACAGACATCGTTAAGTGACAAAGAAATTAGGGTATGGAACAGCGTGTATAATATGCTACGTTTGTGTAAAAAGAAGGAGGGTTTAAATTTATGAGTGTGTACTACATTATGTATATTATATATTATACATTGTATAATGGGTCAATCTTTGGCTCTAAAAATCATACTATCATACATAAATTAATGACTCTGGCAATTCACACAAGAAACTAGTGACTGTGACTGCCTCGAGGGAGGGGTGGAGACTGGGGGACAGGGAAAAAGGAAGATTGTCTCCTCACATATTTCCTTTCCTGTTCTAGAAATTTCATCTCATGTGAATAGTAATTTTTCAAAAAAATATTTTAAAGGTAATCTAGTTTTCACTGGAAATATTTAATCTTCAAACTTCCTATTCAGAACATTGAATTCAACTGACCATACTCATTTTTTCACATATTTAAAATTTGAGCCCTTGCCGGGTGTTGTACCGCAAGGCAAGGGGTAACCGGTTCAATTCCTGGTCAGGGCACATGCCTGGGTTGCAGGTTCAGTCCCTGGTCAGGGCACATGCAAGACGCAAACCACTGATGTTTCTCTTCCTCTCTCCCTCCTCATGTAGCTAGAATACATAAATAAACAAAATCTTTAAAAACTAAAATCTGAGATCGGGTTGGGAAGAAGTTTTCTTAAGAAGATAGAGTCTTGCAATAACTAAAATCTGATAGCACAGGACCTACCGGGTGCGTTTTGAGTGAGGGAATCCAGACTTTCTGTCCCAATTCATCTCCTTTCTGGGCGTGACTTCATCACCGCCCAGATGCTTTGCACCTCGGTTTCATCAGGTGTAATGTGGTCCCACACCCCACCTTTTCCCCAGGCCCAGTGTGACCTAAAGAAGGCGTCGTATATATAAAAAAAACCTTTAAAAAATAGAAACTCCTTATTGAAGAGTAGAATTGTGCTGGGCGATCACATTTTGTAATGTTTTTTTCTGAAGTCCTTGTGTGATTCAACACTCAAATACTGTAAGTCCAATTTCCCCATAAGAGCAAGCACACAAGTAAAGGGAGTACTTGCAGAGGGCCGGTACCCACAGCCGTGGTGCCGTCTGTCTGCCTGAGCGCGGTCTCCAGTTTCTCGGCATTAGCTCTCATAGGGGGCCGAGCGCCTTCCTCTGAGTAACTCTGGGGCACATCACGGTGGGCTCCCTGGCCTCCGTCATGGGTTTCTGTCCCATCTAACGTCTGTTCCCGGTTCCTTCATCCAGAAACGTAGTTTTAGTCCTCACATGAGTACCAATGCATAATCCTCGGGTGGAATTGCCTTGAGATATAAACACCTTTTTACACTGAAATCGCAGGTCAGAGTTTCAACGCTTATAAACACTGTGGTTCCCACAATCCTGAGAAAAACCGCAGACGTCTGCTTACCAGCTGAAGTGGCGCCACCATGCGGCCGTAGTGGAAGTGCAGTTTGTATCATTCGTTCGTCCAGCCAGCCGTGAAATGATTCTTGACCAAAACACTAATTAATGAATTAACAAAAGCAGATGTCTTTTTTTAATTGGAGAGATTTGAAGTGTTTCAGAACTTGCTCATGTGAGGTTTTATTAATGTTTTTTATTCATGTTTTTCCCAATACGCATTCACATAAATGCAACCTTGCTGAAAATTACTAGCATATGGCAGAGAGCACCAAGAAAACAAAACATTTCCCAGGCAATGCTTCGAAGTGATCATTATTACAAGTTCTGAGAAGAAAAGAAATGCAAAGTAATGTTTAGTGTGACAGTAACCAGGTAGATTTATAAAAACCAAAAGATAACATTCACAGTCCCTATCTCCACACCCAGAGAAAAAGAAACTCCCATTAATGGGGCTAACAGAAAACACACAAATTTAACTCCTTTCCTCCTGGAGACTTTGTTAAAATGATAGCGGAGAGAAAAACGGTTTACGTTTGTTGGGACAATAACAAAGCAAACTAGGGCAGTGCAGCAGCCGACAGAAGACGGCTCCGGGTTTGCTGGTTGACGGGCAGAGCCCGGAGGGATCCGGGCGCAGGAGGCTCAGGGTCCAGCTGTGGGGAGAGGCGGCCGCACAGGCCTTCAGCCCAAACAAGACCCGGTCTGCCCTGCAGCCCCAGGAGAGGCTCCGAAACACCAAGAGCAGCGCAGGCGGCCGGACTGGGGCTGAACATTAAAAGCAGGTGTAAGCGGAGCCTGCCCCTTCATCCTGACCCACCCGCCCCGATGCCCACCAACTGGACAGGAGCAAAGTCACATACAAACGCCAAACCTCCCATGTATTCTGAAATTAAAAACTCAATAGAAGGTTGAAGGCAAACAGTGAAATACTTCAAAAAATAGAATTAAAGAAGGTTTTAAAATGTTAGAGGCTTAGAGAGTTAATCCTCGAGGTCCCACATCAACAGGAGACATAGGCATATAACAAAGAAGTGGAAGGAAGAAGCGATCAGAGAAGTAGTGGAAGGATACTCCCCAAAGTTGAAGGGTGTGAATCTCCAGACTGAAAGGGTCCAGGATGTACCTGGCACAGTCACTCAAACATGTCACAGTTCTAAGGGTAGTTGGGCTCAGCTATGCCAGGGGCTGGAGGAAGGTTGCGGGGAAGAGGGAGTGACTGGTAGTAGGTACGGTCTTTTTTTCCTGGGTGATGAAAATGTTCTAAAATTGAGTATGGTAATGGCTGCATAACTCTGTGAATAAAATAAAACTATTGACTGGTACACTTTAAAAGTGTGAATTTTATGGTATGTGAATTATAACTCAATAATAACAATTTAAAAACTATTTTACTCTGGCTTTCAAAGGTGGGTAAACACAGTTAAATGGTTCTTCATCTCCCTACTCCTGGAGTTCGAAGTGTGTCCATGGTCAGCAGCATGGAGTTCGCTGGGAGTTAGAAATGGACAATCAGAGGGCCCCTCCCAGACCTAGAACAAGTTACCTGGTCTCCAGTTCATTTCTCCTTTGGTTGCTTGTGCTGTTGGTGTCCTATCTAGGAAACCATCGCCTAATCCAAGGTCACAAAGATTTACACCTATATTTTCTTCTAAGCGTTTTATAGTATTAGCTCTTACATTGAGGTCTGATCCATTTTGAATTAATTTTTGTATCTAGTATAAGGGCGGGGTCCAACTCCATTCTTTTCCATGTGAAAATCCAATTCTCACAGCACTGTTTGTTGCAAAGACTATTCTTTTCCTCATTGCATTGTCTTGGCACCTTTGTAGAAAATCAATTGACCATAGGCATATGGGTTCATTTCTGAACTTGCAATTCTATTCCATGGTCTACATGTCTTTCCCTATGCTAAGGAGGAGGCAGTATCCCAGTCTTAATTACTATAGTTCCACAGTAAGTTGTCAAATAGAAAAGTCTTGCCAACTTTGTCCTTTTTCAAGACTGCTTTGGCTGTGCTGGGTACCTCGCATTTCCATGTACACTTTAGGATCAGTTTCATGTTTGTCTGGAAGGCAAAGGCAGGTCTCGCAACCATCTTTGTGACCTGCCGCACTTTGCAGCGTGTCTGGCGCATTAGTACACATCCAAAGTTTGTTGAATTGAATGAAACGTTCCAGGTCTTTTTTTTTCCCCTGGAACTTGGAATAATTTCCACTTAGGAGAATGCTAAGTATTTGTTTCAGTTCCAATGCATTGAACTGCAAGTAGTAATGACAAAGCAATTCACAGTGCCTTCAAGCACAGGATATTGATGTCTTAAGGGGGTGGAGCCTGGAGGTAGGCAGTTCATTCAGCAATTCGACCATGTGCGGTCCCCAGCATTCTGGTCTTTCCTCGTGCTTGTCACCGCATCAGTAGTAGGCACCATCATGCCAGGCACCATGTCCTTATGACAGCATGTCGAAGGAGGCGGCATGGGGACAGAGACTTTCTTTCTGGAGGCTTGTGTTTCATCCAGGTAGGAAGTGCCTTCACACCTCACTGACGGAAACTGGGTCGCAAGCCTACCCCGAGCCCAGGCACTGGGGACAGGACTCACTTAGGCCAACCACACTTCATCCAACGAAGCAGGCACCAGAGCATAACTTTCCCGAAATCCAGGTAAGCAGGGGTAGAGTGAGGTATCCTATTCAGCATCGAGGAATGGCCTACACGAGGCAGAAAATGACCTTTTCGTAGGCTTGTGTAGTAACTCAACTTATAATGTTGTTCCAGTGAAAAAATGTGTCGTCAACACCAAAAAGAACTTGGAGAAAACAACAGTTGCAACAAAATTCATACGTTTATCTTTAAAACTATTCTGAATATAATCCCATCTGTCTTGGACACTTTCGAAGGTACTTTACAAATTTTTTTAGCTTGAGAGCCAATTATGAACATAAACTTGTCATGGCGCAGACAGGCAGTATCTAGAAGGGCTGATTATCCGAGGTTAACAGGTGCTGCGTGCCCGAGATGAGCCAGCCGTGGTCGTTTGCTGAGGCGCCCTGCAGTACCGCTGGCGCCGTTGGGAGGCGCCCTAGCGCCTGCGCGCGCCTGGCCCGCCGCCGGCCTCCCGCCCACAGGCGTCGCTGTGCTGCGGGGAGGGCCCCGAGCCGCGTTCCGCGGGGAGCAGGCGCTCGCGCCGAGCAGGGGTTTCAGTTTCTGGCGCGAACTTCCGCCGTTCCGAAGTTGCACGGCGAATTGGCGCGATGTCCGGGGACAGCAGCGGCCGCCGGTCCGAGGGCCGGGGCCGGGGCCGAGACCCGCACCGGGATCGCCCTCGCTCCCGCTCCCGCTCGCGGTCTCCGCTGTCGTCCCGCCGCGGCGCCGCGCCTGAGCGCAGGGAGGCCCCGGAGCGCCCGAGCTTGGAGGAGGGAGAGCCGTCGGATTCCGGGGACGAGATGGTGGACCCCGCGACCCTGGAGGTGGAGACCGACCACGGCCTGTGCCGCCAGATCCGCCATCAGTACCGGGCGCTCATCAACTCGGTCCAACGTAAGGCGGGGCGCGGGGCCGGGCGGGGCAGGTGCCAGGCGCAGGCCCTGCGCTGCCCGGCTGGTCAGCGGCGCTGGGGCTCAGCCGCGCCCGGATTGGCTCCCCAAGTGCTCCCACATCGGTCTTGTCCATCGAGCCGCACGACCTTGGCGGGGTCGCACAGTCCCCGCTGGGCAGGACGACACAGCGGGAGGCCGGGCGCGGTTCGTGACTCGCCCGAGCCCAGACGGCCAGAAGGGGGAGAGGCGAGACGGGCGGACCTCCCGGGGGTCCGCACGTCTCCCCTTGCAGAGCTGCTCGATTTCTTGCAGTCGGCGGTTCCCCAGTGTGGTCGCCCGCGCAGCAGCGGCAGCGGCACCGAGAGGACTGTCACAAATGCAGATACAACCAAACTCTGGGAGGGGCGCGCAGGAGGGTGGCCCTCCTTTCTGTTGTGTGGTCTCAAGGGGCTTGTGTGACTTGCAAAGTTTGAGAACCACTGTTAGAACAGCTCCTCCAAGGCTGCGGCAGAAGTTGAGCTCTTTGGGGGAAGGTTAGAGGGAGCCGGTGTCCTCTTAAAAGTTCCCGTTCTCAAAGGGTACAGTCTGGACGCGCCATTTTGGTTAAAAAGATAACGATGTTTGAACTAATTAGCCAGAGGGGGGGGCGGGGCTTGGCTTTACTACTGGTGATCGCCTTGTCAACGACTTGTTAGTGAGTGATCACATTTCCCAAAGCTTGTATTTTTTTAACATAGAAAACCGTGAGGATATACTGAATGCCAGCGACAAATTAACAGAGGTCCTTGAAGAGGCCAACACTCTGTTTAATGGAGGTAATTCACTCTTTTATATATGAATGATCTTTAGAATCATAGTTTTAGGATCATTTTAATTAGTTTTACAGCCAAATTATTGACATCAAACAATTCCCACATTTATTATAGTGCTTTTCTCGTTTGGGACCCTCTCTATTGCAGTAATGTTGCAGTAATATCACGTTTATTTTGCACATTCCATTCCTGAAGCATGTGTGTAACTAAGGATTGTGCATGAAATTCTGGCGGTGGGGCCAGCAGTCTGGTTTGAGGTGGTTCTGTCGTTTGAGAGCTTTACACGTATCACCTTTGGTCTTTCGGTTGCATGTACTGCTGTGTCCCCAGGCTGTGTGCAAACACTGGTTGGATGGATGAACCAGAGGGCAGAGCTGGCCTCTGAAGTCCTGTTTCTTTTCCTGTCCTGTCTGCCCTCCCTCATCTCTGTGCTGTTGGTCCATCTATGTAACCCGGGGGGGGGGGTGGCCGTGTCTACAAGTGGACCTGTTAGTGTGCGGTCAGCGGTGTGTGTGTGAGTGAGAGAGAGAGGGAGAGAGAGACAGAGAGACCTCTGCACTGAGCTCTAGAGCATGGGCTGAGGGGCCCTCAAATATCATCAGAGCTTGAACGGAAAGCAGCCTCCCCGTCACAGAAGCAGCAGCGTGTTCAGAGACAGAGGGCAGGTCAGGGTACTTCCCAGGGGGCCCTCGGTCACGGAGCCCTGGGGCCAGTCCCCAGACCGCCTGTCCCTCCAGGCTGATCAGTGGCAGTTCTGTGGGAACAGAGGGGGACCGGTGACATTGGAGTGGTGGAGGAGAGCCAGTGGACCTTGCGCTGGCCGAGAACCACAACCCCTCTTGTTCTTGCAGAGCCAGAACCTTTGTGTCCAGTCATTGCCTAGCATGGCTGCGTGGTTGGCGTTGTCCCCTTTTAGCAGTTTTCTGCCTGCGTGCTCTCGGAGTGTTAGCTTTCCTGCTCTGACCGCACCTCCTTCCCATCTTAGTCTACTGGTTCGCTCAGTCTCGTCGAAACCTTCCAGAGCTAGCTTTTCCCTGTCCACCCCGTTAAATCCCTCCTCCACCCTCTAGCTTTTGCTTCTCCCTCCCCAGCCTGGACCCCCAGTTCGTCAGCTTGAGGTCACTTTGATTTCCCTCGGTATTTTATTGTGCATCTTGTTAGTTCTTGACCCAGAGGTCATTTCCTGTCTCAGCTGACATGTCCACTGTGCTATCTGGGTCACCTCTTTAAGGCAAAATAATCCACTCAGCTGGGCCCAGGGAGCCGGTCAACAAACGTGGAATTGTGGATGGGATTTAACTCCGCAGAGGCCTTAATGCCGCCCACGGCAGCGTGTGCTGTGCTAACGGGCAAGGGAGGCTCGGCACTTCCCAGGAACGAGCCTCTCCGGCTTTTCTCGCTCACTGTCGCTTTCACAGTAACTCCTGAAATCCAGCTGAGGGGGAACATGACTTAGAAAAACAAAAAACCGGAGGCGCCAAGTTCACCAGCTTGAGGAATGTCCAGGAAATCGATGATTCGCCTGCGGCAGCCTCAGGGAGCAAGCCAGGTGTAGGTGTTTCTATCTTCTTGACCGCCTTTTCGGGCGCCTTTGCGGTGTTCCCAGAGTACCTTTCCGCACTCCCTGTTCCCGGTGGGGTCCGGAGAACCCAGCCCCTGAGCCCTGCTGGTCCCTCCGATGGACCCTTTGCTCCTCTCCCCAGACTTCATCCTCAGTTTCCCTGCCTGTTCCCTTCTTGTGTCCTTTGATTGATACTTAAATCTCTTCTTCCTGTAGCTTATCTTCAGTCCTTTGTCCTCTGTCAGATCCTTGTGGATCACCCGTCCTCAGAGGTCACTGCCTTGCTGCCTCTAGGGTGGCTCCTGGGAGCCATGTGGAGGCGTGACTCTCCCGCTGGCTGCTGGGCGGTGACGTTATCCCCGCCGAGACTCCTTGACAACTTACCGATCGCTGGTCTACGAAAGCATAGTGCGTGTCCAACTTGACTTACACCGGCCCAGTGATGATAGTGACTAAGCTGGGTGATTGGCGTCAAGGGAAGAGCCACGTGATAGAGACGATAGCGGGTTTTTTTGCTTTGTTTTGTTTTGTTTTAACCATGGTTATTAAGAGGTTCAGTTCTAAGGAGTAGGAAAAGTGGAGACAGAGCTGGCTTTCAGGAAGACTGGTCAGCTTGGACCCCAGATTTTGGTGACTTGGGCAGGGGAGCCAGTTTTTAGAGTGAGATGGATGATGTTGAGACTTCTTTCGGTGCGGTGGGAAATGCCGAGTTACTAGTTGGAGACGTAAGGGAAACGCTGGTGGTTAATGTGAGTTTTGTAACATGTGTGTTTTTCTTCTCTTTTGAATAGTGTCCCGAGCAAGAGAAGCGGTCCTCGATGCCCACTTTCTTGTTCTGGCTTCCGATTTGGGCAAAGAAAAAGCCAAGCAGCTGCGTTCTGACCTGAGCTCTTTTGATATGTTAAGATATGTTGAAACTCTAGTAAGTTCAAAGCCATAGAATCTTAAAAAGACATGTGTTTGTCTGTTTAACTATCTATTTGCTTATATCCATATGCAAATAGCTTTCACTTCAGTTTTACTCTTGGCGGGCGTGGGCTGAGATACCTTTGCAGAGACCTTACCTAGATGACAGAGGACCTGTGTGGTGGCCCCTAGGCTGGGAGCCTGGAGCACTTTGAACATTGCTAGCATTCCACGACTCCGGGTACTGCGTTTATGTGGAAATGGCCGTATTTTTCCCCCCTCAGCCACCTCTCAGTTCATTAAGTGTTCTAGTTTGTCCTCAGTGAGCTGGGACCTGTGACCAGGGGCCAGCCGAAGCCCACACTGCAGGTGGCAGGCTCAGCTGGAACGAGTCAGGTCCGGGGGTGGCCATGTTTCAGTCTGTCTTTGGGAAGATTTCGGAACCACATGCATATGATGGGAGCCCCGCTTTTGTGGGGTTTTTGTTTTTGTTTTTTGCTCTTGTCTTAGTTACCTTTCTTTGCCTCTTAATAAGTTTGTGTGCTTGTTACCTGAAATTTTTGAAACTTTTCCATGGTGGATTTACCCCAAAAGCACAGTGAGACTGACCTTTTATCTTACTCTTGTCTTTTTTTTTTTTTTTCATTCTACCCTGAGCCTAGTGTTCCTGCTGGGACATTGACTGGATGTGTTAAATAGTTACTGAGACAATTTAGTACCATGTGATCTGACAAGATAAATTAATTATTTTGTAAAGGAATGAGGCTATTTGTTGTGTTGTAAGCCTTAAGTTTTTTTAAGTTTAAATTTAACTTACTTAAACTTCACACCTTAAGTTTTTCTTTTTTTAAAAAAACTTTTATTTTGAAGTATAATGCACTTTTTTGATGCACACTAATGTGCAGCTCCATAAAGAGACCCAGTGTCAGGCTGTCTGTTTTTTAATTGCCATTATTTACCAGGATTAGCTCTGTACGTTAAATAACCGGTCAAAATAGATTCCAGAAGTCTTACAGCATTCCATATAAAACCCTAAATCAGTAGCTGCCCAGTGTCCGTGCGGGGAAGACCTTTCCCAGCATAACACTAAAAAGATGATAAAGCAAAGGCGGGTCGATTTGGCCAGACGAGAACTGGGACATCCACCTCCCCGTGTGCGGGGGGGCGGGGGGGGGTGGCAGGAGATGCGGGGGGCTGACCACAGCTCTCCGACCCGTTCTATCAGCCCGTTGTTTTCCTTCAAAGTCAGATTGCCTTTAATAGGATTAAGCTCCCTCAGGACTTTTTGATGATCGTTTCTGTGTAATACTGCCATTTTAATTTGATAACATCGAGCCATTTTAGAATTTTATAATGTAATAAACGTGTGCTTCCTAAAAGCAAATTTAATATGGTACACTTTCTGTGAGATAGCTTGAGATGGGAGAACGATTAGACTCGGCCAGCGCTTCCCGGGAAGGCAGTTTCCAGGTGACAGCGCTCGCCCTGGCGTTAGGCCCGTTCTCTGGATGCGCTGAGAGACCCGGCGAACAGGCCTCGGGGTCGGGCCGAGAATGCAAATCTGAACGCCGGCTCAGCTTCCCCGTTACATCGTGGAGCTTTTGTTTTGGGATGTGATTTCATACTTTCATGCTAGTACAGCGTCACTGATATGTTACAAATGAACTCGTTGTGACCCAGAAGTTCCCAGCAGGCTCAGTTCTTTGGACATCCCTAAACCCTACAGCCTGTGCGGGCTGGAGCAGGGTTCCTCAGCCTGGGCACTGGGGACACTGGGGGCTGGGCCCGTCTTTGGTGCGGGGGCCTGTACCAGGCATTGGAGGATGCTGAGCAGCATCCCGGCCTCCGCCCACTGGGTGCTGGGAGCACCCCCATACCCAGCTATGACAACCAAAAATGCCTCCCGGTAATGCCAGGGACCCTGAGGGGACACACTTGCCCTGGTGGAGAGCCGTGGGTCTACACCGCCTCACTTCCTCACCAGAGGTTCTAAGTGCGTTGAGGAATGTCTTTTGCCAATAGAAGGTGCCTCTGAAAATAGGAATTTATCAGCTTAATTATCTTTATAATAAGAACTTGAACCAACTTGCTCGGGCGCTGAAACAGACTCGGCCTTCGGCCTCTTAACGTGTAGAGATGCAGGTTGTGGGACGTGGGGAGTGACTGCTTGTGGCTTAACTGGGGTTTTCTGTTCTCCTTCGTTTTTGTAGCTGACACATATGGGTGTAAATCCACTAGAAGCTGAAGATCTCGTCCGTGACGAAGATAGTTCTGATTTTGAATTCATAGTCTATGACTCCTGGAAAATATCAGGCAAAACAGCAGAGAACACCTTTAATAAAACCCATACATTCCACTTTCTGTAAGATTATTGTAAAGATGCGACAGCCCCGTCATGTGTAACCCTGAAATTGTTTTTCATTGTAGAGACCAAGGTGATTGGACGTTGTAGAGGCGACCCTCACGATGCCATTGTTTAGAGGCTTTATAAACTTGGATTTAAATGCCCGTACTATCTTGATGTGGATGGACCCGCATCCTGTTTAACCTCAGCAGGAAAGGCCGAGGGCCAGAACCTCCTTCCCGGGCTGGGGGAGACTTCCGGTCTGCGGCTGACCCTGGCTTTGTTTTATCATCATTCAGATCCTTACGGTGGAGGAGGGTAATACCTCCTCTAAGGGTATCTTGAGCTTCTAACGATGTATGTAAAGTGCCATTTGTTCTGTTTCCCTGTTGGATGATTATGGGCCCTCATTGGAAGACAACTTGAGTCACTGTATAAACTTCCCAGTTCATTTTTAGATGCAGTTCTAATTTTGGAAAGTTTTTATTTATGCCCAAATGAAATGCATTTCTGTCTGAATTTCCTAGCTCAGTCCTACGGAGAAGCTAAGCACAGATCTGAACGGTTCTTTTGGGAGGCGTTCAAATGTGTGGATCTTGCTTCCCAGTAGATGCCTTCTCTAGGGTCACCGCCCACGTTGGTTCTTTCTTAAGTGACGTAGCTCCTGGGCATCTGTCTGTTCTGATTCACCCTTCAGGGCCTCTCGGGGGTGGTGGTGTCTCCGTTAAAAAGCTTTGGAGATGCCTGTGTCGCAAGTCCGCGCTGTGGGGACAGGCACTTGTCTCTGACACGCCTTCGGGTAACTCGGGTGCCCAGGGCCACTCTGTATGTTACAGCATACAGATCAAACCTCTTTGCTGGATAAAACCCCATTCTTGGTTTGTGCTGCTGAGCTCTGGGCCCTGTCATCAATCCCAGGACGTAGGGCTAGCCTTTTGTGGTGTGACTTAAACTTTACTCACCATCCAGCCCACCTTCCCGCCGCCATGATTTGCTCACGGTTTTGCACCTGGCACTTGCGGTTCCCTTGGCCTGCGGTGTCCTTTCTCCCTTCCTTCCAACTGGTACGGGTCGTGTATCCCACAGGCCCCAGCGTGGAAGCCTCCAGGAGGCTCCAGAGCTGTCAGTGTAGGGTCCCATGTCACAGCCAGGTCGCTCCCGAGTCGTCCGGGTAGCTGGCCCTGCCCACAGCGGCTGGAGCACCTGGGGAACGCACCAGTGTGGCGCTGTAGGATCTGTCGCGTTCTGCTGAAGTCTGTGTGCACGACTGTATTTGTCTACATGGATACTTGGAGCTTTTCGAGTGTAGGGACCACGTGGGTCTAAATTCTTGGGGCCTTGGCCTCCACACAGTGCTTCTATAGCTGTAGCTTCAGTCCGCCTTAGGGCTTTTGCGGGGAGGTAGGGGGAGTCCAAATGGGAAAGGAACCCCAGGGCCTCCACTTGACCTGTTACCTAAGACAAGTGTGTTCTGTCACCCCAGGCTGGGAGCCTGCACCCTGGCTTGCCTGGTCCAGAGGCTTTTAATGCCGGAAGGATGTACACGTGTTCCCCTTCCCCACGTGTTCATCCTTCCCCTGATCTCTGAACTTGGCTTTGCAAAATAGACGGCAGGCCAGCTGGGCTTCCAGAGGCCTATTCCTGGGATTACTGCTCAGGGCAAAACAGGCAGGTGTTTGAGGAGGTGTCCAGGGCCGAGTGAAGCACCCAGGAGCTTTTTCTAGAAACATGCAAGGAGTAGAAAGGGTGTCACAGTCCCGATAGGAGTCTCGGTCTGGTGTCAGCTCGTAAATCGCTGAGGACGCCTGGTCTGGATTTGACTGTCCCGTGGAGCTGCTTTCGGTTAGAGAAATTAGTCTGTTTAGAAAACGTACGAGAAAAGACATGAAAGCGTATTTCTCACTAGGTTGGGTTCGATACAAGGAGAGTGCCCCGTGCCAAAGCCACGGGCGGAACGTCCACGAAGAGTCTGCACGGCAGAAAAGGAGAAGGAAATGCCTGAGCAGGTTTGTTTGTTTGTTTGTTTTGACCTGCATTTTAAAGACACCTCAAATGAAAATAGCCATTACTATAATGTACATGCAAATTTGGCTATCTTTTCTAAGCTTAAGGTTCAAGAGTCACTTAAGTAACCATTTTATGTAAGTCTTTAGACTTTTTATTGGACCACTTGTTTTAGTTTTAACTCACGTCTGGACTTTGGATCAGTTCTGAACCAGGGTTGTTCAACCTCAGCACTGCCGACTTCCGGGGATGGACCCTGTTCGGACGGTCTGTCTGATGTACTGAGGGTGTTTAGCAGCATCCTTGGCGCTTTCCCACGAGGCGCCAATAGCACCCCCACCCCAGTTGTGACAGCCAAACATTGGCTTACGTCCCCGGGGGCAAAATCAGTCCGAGCCGAGAACTGCTGTTCTGAAATATACCCTTTTGTATTCTTGTATTTTATGTTCAACCTCAAATTGTTTGGTTTGGTAATGTTACTCCTCTATTAAAAAAATTAATGTACAAATGGTACAGAACATTTTTTTCTTTTAACTCTTAAGTTTCGAGGTGGAGATGAACGCTCCAGCAGTCCCCAGGGAAAGACGTTTAGGGGGGTTTGGATGTGTGAGAGCAGGAGAGGACAGCAGGCAGGCAAGGGGTCGGTCAGCTCGACGATGACTTTATATTTGCAGTTAAAAAGAATGGAAGAATCTCATCAAGAAGCAACAGAAAAAGAAGTAGAAAGGATCTTAGGGTTGTTGCAGACATATTTCCGAGAAGATCGTAAGTATGATACCAAGTTCAAAATGGGGCAATTTGTATTAGTTTGGTGTGGATTAGCTTCAGTGAGAAGCTAATAGTATTTTTATTTAAAAGGCACTTTCAATGATATGTAATATTTGCATTATTCTGACTCTTTTGGCATATATATTTAATGAGGCTTCTCCCCTTCAGAAGTTCCATGTGAGAATGTTGGTGAAGTAACTTTTATTTTTAAACCGTGGGGTGTTTTTTTCTGTTAAAAAATAAAACATGACAGAAGTGAGAAAAGTAGAGAATACCTATTCCACCTCTCCTCACTCCACAGAGGTGGCCACCTGTAAAACATGATAGGTATATTTTCAGATCATCTTAACGTTTATGTCAGTCATGTAAGAATGCACATAAGTAGTTAGAATTTTTTCTTTGATTCTGCTTTTTTCAAAGCTCACCATTGTACACACATTCTCTGGCAGTGTGGCTTTTCCATGATCCCTATTATATGGCTGTATCATAAATACAATGCATGTATCAGTTTCTCTGTTGGTGGACGAGTGAGTTCTTGCCAGCATCCTACTCATGTCCAAACTGCAGAAGTGAAGAATCTTGGTGTGACTGTGCACACGTGCTAACATTTCTGTAGGGCGGCTTTGTAGAGGGGGTGGGTACGTCCAGGGGCCATACCTGTTCTTTTAAAGAGTTTATTTATTTATTTATTTTTAGAGAGAGGGAGGGAGAGAAACAATGGTGTTCAAGAGAAACATTAATCAGTTGCCTCTCACACTCCCCCAACCTGCAATCTGGCCTGCAACCCAGGCATGTGCTCTGACCGGGAATTGAACCGGTGACCTTTTGCTTTGTGGGATGACTCCCCACCCACTGAGCAGCACTGGTCAGGGCCACATGGGTTTTAATGGATATGCCAAGTTGCCCTCCAGAAGGGTTGTGTCGATTTACACCTCACAACAGGATGAGTGCCCACGTCCTTCCTCTGGCTAACACTACACAGCCTCGGTCTTATGGATAAGAAGTTCTTTTCCTGTCTTGAAGAATTTTTTCCTTTTTTTGTCTGTAGCTAATACTCCTATGTCCTTCTTTGACTTTGTGATTGATCCACACTCTTTCCCCCGCACGGTGGAAAACATCTTTCACGTTTCCTTCATTGTAAGGGTAAGATCTATTTCTGTGATTGCTTTTATGTGCTTTTTAAAAGGTAAATGATAAAAACTATTGCGGGGAGCTGGCCAAGGTATTTATTTGCTAGCCGGCATGCATTTGGACCTGCTGTAGCTAAATACTAACTGACCGGGAGGCAGAAGAAACCAGCTAAAACAAAAAACAGTTAAAATTTTTTGTGCTTGCTTTCCCATTTTGAAATTATTTAGTGAAAGAATTGGCAAAATTGGAATATGGAAGTATAGAGGTTAGATAACACTCTGGTATAAATGTTAAATTTCCCGAATTTGATAGTTGACATGTTATATAACAGAATATCCTTTTTTCAAGAAGTATACACCAAAGTACTAAGGGAAAGGGTCAGGCTGTCCATTACTTTCCCTTTTAAAAATTAATAACAATATATGGGGGGGCAAAAGTAGGTGTACAGTTGTGGGTACGCGATACAGTTTATTCTTGTATTTATTGTATTTTTTTCATATGAACAACTGTAAACCTACTTTTGCCCACCCTTGTATATACAGAGAGAATGAAAAATGTGGCAAAACAATTGGGGAAGTGGAGTCAAGGATATATAGGTGGTCTTCAAGCTTGAAGTTATTTCAAAATAGGCCAAAAAATGTAGTATGGAAATTTGCTTTGGCCTGTGTTTAGTCTTACCAAGTTGCTTTCTTGCACATGTAAGATGAATATGAATTTAACCCAAGATAAAAATCCGTATTGACCAAAGCGTTTTCCCAGAAATGATAACAGAGGTCTGTTTTGTCAGTGGTAAAAAATAGAATTATGCATAATAAAATGTCAGCATTCACAACTATGCGTATGTCAGCTAAAGAGGCAAGACAGGCTTTTGTCGAAGAGACCCTCAGGGTGGCGGCGGGGTCTGGGGGACAGGCCGGTAAACCAGATGTTAGGGGCTTGTCCACGTGATCGCCTCCGTGCTGTTAGGTTTTCATCGTCTGAGATGCAGCACTTTCTAACTGAGCAGTGTTTTTATCCAGTGGCATAGGTTTTGGATCTAAATTTTAGTCCTCTAAAATCATTTTTTGGTGTGTGTTCTAGGATGGTTTTGCAAGAATAAAACTTGACCAAGACCGACTGCCAATAATAGGTAAATGATCCTATATCCAGAAAAATTCGTTTTAGAGAAAATATATTTGGTAGTGGAGTTTATGAAATGTGTTTTACTAAATGTAAAGGTTTTCATCTTAGGTAACTTTTATAATGTGGTATCTTGCTCAACTAACTGAAAAAGTGGTCGTAGTTTAAAACGGATGGACTTGTCTATGTTACTGGTTCAACATCTGCCGTCAAGATTAACAAGCAGTGATACAGTTTCCCACAGATTTTAATTTAGAAAGTTTGTGACTGCAGTTCTTTCTGTAGCTTCCTTCGTTCTGTTTGTTCCTTGATGCCAGCTTCCACCTCCCCTGGGGGAACCTTTAGTTCTTAGTTGAGTAATTTCACACTCTCCATTATGCTTCTCCCGGGGCGGTCTCCTGTAGAGGACAAAGCACTTCATTCCATCTGCACGTTACTCGGTTTCATGTGGGACTCACCAGGCCTTAGTCTGCGGTTGGGGTGCAGATGTGTGGGGGTTTCTCTGCTGCACGTTTTAATGGAAGCAGACGGATTACTTGCTACTGTAATAATAACACGACTCGATGCATGAAGTCCTAAGTGTGTACTACTATAATTATCATCTCGATACAGGTTTTATTCCTATGGTTCATCTTTGCTGTGGAACTTGCTTCTGACTTGATAACCTTTGAAAACGTTTGTCTTTCAAACAGAACCTGTTAATATTAGTGAAGAAAATGAGGGCATTGATCAGAACACCCAGATCAGGAATCAAGGAATCATAGCTTTGAGTTATCACGACTGGAAGGTAAAGCCCTGTGCCGTGCCCCCCCACCGGCTGTTCTGTCTCCGGCCTCCTGTGCCGTAAACCCGGTGCCCACGTGTCCTTTGTCCTCTGCCAGGAGATTGTGAAGACCTTTGAGATCTCAGAGCCTGTGATTATCCCAAGCCAGAGCCAGCAGAGGCCGAGCACTTGATGGCCACTGAAGGTAACGTTTCTTGTGGGACCGGTGCAAGTTTTCATTAAACTTTACGTGGCATTCCACACCGCCCTGTGTTGTCACGTTCTGGTGGAATTTGGATTTTGCTCCCTTTAGCGCCCCATTCTTAGGACTGTGTGCTGGTGACGAGGGTGGAGTGGGACCGAGCGGTTGCCGGCTCCCTTCTTTGGGTTAATTACGCTGATGCTCTTCAGACCTGCGGTCGACGGGGGCAGAGCGGGCGTCCGTCCCTGGCTTGGCTTTCGGAGCCCCCGACATAACAGACCGCCAGGAAGATGAGGGCAATACGAATCCTCCCGGCAGTGGTGTTCCGCGTCCCCTTAGCTCTGCTCGTTTTGTAGAAACCGAGCAGAAACGGGGGGTTGTCTTGCAATGCGGTCAGTGAATGGCCATTTCTTAAATTTGCATTGTTCTGTGAAAAGGTCCTCATTTTCATGAAGGAGAGCCTCGCTGGAAGGAAATCGGAGCCACGGCCTGGCCTTCTGTGCTGCCAGCGGCTGTGGGCGGGAACCGGGAGACCGGGGTTCTGCTGGCTCTGCCCCTGGAAACTTGGGCGAGACACTTACTCTCACCCAGCTTCCTCTTCCTTGTCTACGAATCTATCGATAGAATGGGGAGGGTTTTGAATTCGATAAGTGCTGAGGTTTTTTTTTTCTAGCTCAGATTTTTTATGATTTTGAGAGTTAAAATGAGCTTTTTACTCATTACTGTAAACTCTTCATTAGTGCCTCAATTAACTGAGGAGCTGCTTTTGTCTGGGACAAGGGTGGGAGGGGGCGGGTTGACAGCAGATAACAGGGGGTCAGGCAAAAGTAGGCTTATAGTTGTTCGTATGGAAAATAGCACAGCGATTAATAAACAGTAACATGAGAACAGACTCTGTTTCAGGTACTCCCAACTGGAAATGTACGTTTGCCCCGCCCTGTCTAATGGGTTAGATTTCATTTATGCAGATTCAATCAAGTTTTGATTTATCAACTGTTAACTGGCTATTTTCCCCCTCTTTTTAGGACCCGAGTGGATAGTGAAGTCCAAAAAGGAGAGCAGCATGTGTTGTATATATTGTAAGATTGAACATTTTTAAAGACAGATTGTTTTTAGTAAAATGTAGCTTTTGATAGTTGATGAATTTGTCGTGGTTGTCTTTGATTAAAGGAAATTCACTGCCATATTCACAAATAATCGTAGTTATTCCTTATTTTCTGTCATCGGGAGAGTGTCTTCTATCTCCAGTCCTGTCCCACTGAAAGTTTTAGATAGGTTGTTAAAGGCCTTTAGATCTTTACAGTTCTTGTTACATCTCTCTTTAGCCGTCAAGTTATCTAGTCAACACACATTAAGTTGTACCGTATAAAATAGTTTTTATAGCTAAAACGTGGCCGAGCGTCCGCCATGTCCTGTGAGTCAGCCTGTGATTTACACACAGGCAGCTAGCTCTTCGGTCCTCGGCCAGGCCGACGGGACCGCTTTCCCCAGCAGGGCCAGCCCGGGGTCCGTCTCACCGGCCGTCAGTCCTCTCTGTGCCCGAGGGCTGCCGGCCCGCGCGGAGGAAAACCACAGAGTGGGGTGGGCTGATGGCTCCTCCCGGGCATCTAATCTCTGCCGGGCCTTCAGGGCCGACCTTGGTGTCCTCTGAGCCCCTGGTTGGTTCCTGGTCCATTCCCCAGCTTCGTGCATCTACCCTTGCTCCCTCCTTCCCCTGGGTGTCGGAGGTGGAGGTGTCTCTTCCGTGGACGGCTCCGAATTCTAGCTCTTCCTGCATCCGCGGGGGTCCGCTGTGCCTGTCACACCTGCTTTCCCTTCAGTCCTGCTTATCTCTCCCCCTAAAAAATTATCGTGACCCCCTAAGTTACTTTCCTATCTCCTCTAAATAAGAGCCATGTGCTGAAGTAGTCCATTCCCACCATTGTACTGAGGCTGTTTCATGCCAGATTCATTGGCGATTCCTTTCCAAATTGTAAAATGCAATGGATAAGTGCTGTGCATTTGACACTTGAAAATGTACTTCTTGAACACTATATCCTCGTGTCTGATTCTTTCCCTGGTTTTCCTTCCACCATCTTTCTCTCAGGATCTGTGCTCCATCTGTGTCCTGATCATTCCTGGAACTTTGATTAACCTTCTCTAAAGAGCCACAGATGACAGCTGAAACCAGTGGCGTCTTAGCACGTGGGCTGTTTGGAACATACATAAAGCAGCCCCTGCATCTTTTCTCCCTGCCATCCCTGTACTGCTACTTTGACGACTTTACTTCCTCAGAAAGCAAGCTGTGAATTCTTCCTTTTCTACCCCCACAATCCTGACCTCAATCAGTCATAATTCTCATCTGGTCTCTTGAATCTTTCCATCTTGCCCAGCTTTCTGCCACAGATGCCCATCTGGTGTCCCCCTCTTCTTGTCTGTCCTTCAGATTTCTTCTGCTTTAAAACCACATGGCAGTTTTTCAGTGACTCCCCACTGCCTTCGAGATGGAAAACACCTGGGCCCTTCAGTGAGCGCCGAGCCTTGCCCGATCCGGCCCTTTGCCTACATTTCTGGGGTCCCTTCGCCCTGTAAACTCTCGCCATCTCTTTCATTTTTGTTCAACAGCCTTGTTGAGATACAATTCACACACCCTACAATTCGCCCTACAATTTACAGTGTATTTTATTATTCGTTAGTCTACTCGCAGCGTTGTGAATCACCAGTGTTAGAACATTCCGGTTCCCCTGACCCCTGCCCTGTAGCAGCCGCTCAGCCTCCCTCACCTGCCCTCCTGGCCCCTTAGCCCTAACCACCCGCTGGCCTCCTGCTGTCTGTGAACATGCCTGTCTCTGTCTCCCAGAACTGCCTGTTCTGGGCATTTCACAGACATGGAGTCACACGTGTGGGCTTAACGTTATACTTTCCCAAGCCATGTGTGTTCAATGTCGCCTTCCTCCTCCTTCATTCACTTACTTTCTGCTTGTTTCAAACCTTCTTCACGGAAGAAACTTGAGTGGTTACTTTTTTTAAACCAAGGGGGGAAGCTGCTTTGCATGTCATCCCTTTCGGTAACTACTGAGTTTGTTAACCGCGTACTTTTTCATTGCTTTTAAAAATTATCAACAGAAGTTATCTAGACTTCCGACTTGGGGGAAAAAAACAAAAGTAATGGATGTTATCTTTTAGAAACCAAACTCATGTCCTACCCCCAAAGCCTTTCTCCTCCTCCAGACCCGGTGTTGGAGCCGCACCTCGTCCTTACCTGGGTCGTCGTGTCTGTGCCCCTCGCCTTGCTTATTTGCACGTCCCTTCCTGTGGAGTCCCGCTGGGCAGGGCTGGGCCCCATTCTGCGTGGGCGGCGGCTGGCTGGAGGCAGGCAGTGGTGCGGAGCACGGACACTCTGCCTCCCTAGGGAGTTGCCACCCAAGGGGCCCTCTCAGGCTCCGCGTGCCCCTGAATTGCGGCCCTACTCTCTAGTCCTTACTCCCACAACAGAGCTGTTGATACTCCAGAATCGGGCGTGTTCTGCTCTGTTTCTCCTATTGCGGGACAGGCTTCTCAGAGTTTCGGAGTGGTAGATGAAAGAATGGCTGCCAACTTTTCTGAGAGGCAGAGTCTGTTTCCTCCCCCCTTGAATTTGGGCTGGGCTTGGTGACTTGTTGGAGCAACAGAATGTGGCCGAAGTGACGTACTGGGATTTCTGAGGCTGGGGCGTAAGGGGCCTTTCGTGTCTGACAGGCCTCTCGGAGCCCTGGGTCTCTATGTAAGTCGTTCAGCTGCCCCGTGGCCCTGAAAGTGCCTGGGGAGGGGAGGGCGGGAGTGGGGGTGCCCAAGCTACGCCCAGCCTTCTGAGCTGTTCTTGCCCAGGGCATGTAGGGAAAGCAGTCTGGGACCCTCCAGGTTAGCCCAGCCATCACCTGGATGTCCCCAAGTGGCTCCGGTGGTGGCATGTGGGGCAGAAACTTGCCCAGCTGGGCTCTCCTGAGTTCTTGATAAGGAGTTGTGAGATGCAATAGAACGGTGGTTCTAAGTCAGTAGTTTTGTTAATCGTTCAATGTTTTCTTTCCCCAGTTTGAGGCACTTAGAAACAAAATTCAGGTATGGGGTTTTACTGTACTAACAGCTATGAAAGTAAACTAGCCTAAAAGAGAAATAACAATGATCTAGAAAATAAGTTTATTATTTTCTAGTTGACTTTTCAGAAATGGTGGTATATTCAATAGCCCTCTTGGAAGCGGATTTTTAATTTTGCCCTCTTCTTTTGGCTTTTCCCTCAGAATAGTCACTTCGATAGGTGCGTCGTTGTGAGGCTGGGCGAGGGGATAGGCTGTGACCCACTCGAATTCTCTCACTTCCTCTGTCCTCACCCGCGGTTTCGGGAGAGGAGGGGCTGGGGCCGGGGCCGCCAGGCTCTGAGCGCTTTGCTTGTCACTTCTCTCGGCCAGCTCCCGCGCCCGCACCATGCGATCGTGATGCCTCCTCATCTGCTCCTGCGCCCAGGCCACCCGCTGCTTTGGGGTTTTCGCTTTGGGTGTCCTCTGGATATTTTCCGTGTGTTCATTCTTCTGCCGGGGGCGTGCTTTGGGGAAAGGCGTTTCTCTGGGAACCTTTCCAGGAAGCGTTTGATACTTGTCCATTCTGAGGAGTGTAGCTTTTTGTGTCCGGTAGATGTGTTTCTTGATGTGGTTCAGCTCCCTCTTAGGCACCAGATAGTCCCATGTTTTAGCACCTTCCGTTTTTCCACTTTGTGGTCTCTCTTCCTCTTCCTCTTCCTCTTCCTCTATGTCAATTTCCCATTTTGGAAACATTTCGTATTTCCATATCTCTTCCATCATTTCTTGATATTGTTGCCAGTAGCGTTCCTCTGCTTTGGCAAACCAGAAGTCAAAAAACAGGGCCTTAAGTTTACGAAGTGTATTATTCTCCTGTTGAAACTTGGACGGACAGTTTCCTCACTTCTCTAGAATGGACACCACCTCGACGCTCGTCAGAGGGGACTGTGGGAGCTTTGTAAACTGCCGTCCTGGGCGACAGCCCAAGGCACCGATCTCACGTGGCTGGCAGCGCTGCCTGGCATCCTGCCCCACATCCCTGCTCAGGGCGTTTCCCTGGGTTTCACGCCCTCGTCTTCGCTCCCCTGCCCTGCCCTCCACGCGTCCCCTCCCAGGTGAAGACTGGGCCTTACACTTCCTCAAGGAGACAGAAGCAGTAACTCGGGAGCGTCCTCCTGGTCCCCGTTAGAACCACCACCGGGCCTCTATCCCAGACTCCGCCTTCCTGCCTTTGTAACGGGAACCCTGCCCCTTTATCAAAGCCAGTTCTTCCATCTGTGCTCACTGGGCTTCAAGAGCTTTCCTTGCAATGATCCAGTCCCCTTTCCTGCTTCATGAGAATTTCCCCACTACTGGATCACTCCATTAGCATAAAAATTCTGCTTCAGTACATACCAGCTTCAAACAGAAAGCCAAATTTCCTTTACCGCGCATTCCTCTCCAGCTGCTACTGCCCTTTCTCCTCCCCTTCACCGTGTAACAAAGCACTTACCTACAGCCCCTCTTTACTTTCTCCCCTCATGTTTCCATCCCCACCCTGTCTCTGAGACAGCTCTCAGCTGGGTCACGCGTGATCATGACATTGATGAATTCCGTGTGCCCACCTCTGTCCCTGCCACACTTGACCTCTCAGCAGCATTGCCTCCTCTTTGAAATACTGTCCATCCTATGGACAAGGGCACGTGGTGGAGGCTCTCTCGGACCCCTAGACTGTCCCGGCCACTAGCTGAATGTCCCCAGGTGACTGACTGGCCCTGGCTCCCTTCCCACTTCACGGCCATTTCCTCACTTGCTTTGCTGGTTCTGGCTTTGAAATACAATGCAGGTAAGTTTAGCGGAGGAATTGTCCCTTCAGATAGAGCACAGTCACGTTTGTCCTCTGTGGACACAGACAGTCTCGATCGTTGGGCCAGGTGACCTGCGTGTGTCAGGCTCCGCTCTCGCGAGCAGGAAGGGAACGAGCGAGGCAGAGTCGGGGAGCCCCAGGCTGCCTGCGCGTGACCGCGTCAGTCTCCCCTTCTTGGACCCCTCACTTCGGACTTCAACACGCCCCTGCCCTAGGGCAGTGGCCGCCCTGGCCTCTCTGAATCCGCCCTTCTGTCCCTCTGTCCCGAGTCCCCGCAGACCTGTCGCATGGCCAGGGTCACCTTTCCGTTCCACAAATCGGAGCCCGTCCCTTTCCTGCAGAGGAGGAGGAGGGTCCCAGGGGAGGGTCCTTGGCTTTTAGGAGAAAACCCTGAGCTCCAGCATGCCACCCGCAGTCCGGCTCCTGACCGCCTCTCGTCTCCACACTCGCTCACTCTGCTGCGGCTGCGTGGACTTTCCGTCCTCAAGAGCCTTGTTCTCTTTCCCATCGGAGTGTTTTCACATCATCCGTCATCAAGTTCCAAACACACACTGCAGCTCTGACTATGGCACGCACACATGCAATCTGTAGGTTTCAGCTTAGCGCCACTCCCCCAGACCCCTCACGAACTCATTCAAACAAAACCCCGTCCTCTCACGGCACGTGGCACACACTCAGCATCGCCGGCCCTTGGAGGACACGTGCTGTGTTTACGTGCTCGGGGCTGACCCATGTGCTGAACTCAAACATGACAGGCGCTCGGGCCCTTCCGACCTTGGTAATAAACTTTTTATGGTTCTGTTACTGCTCCAAAGTTGATGGTAAATGAATATCCTCACCTTAATCTTCTTTGCTAGTGGGGACTGGAAACCTACTGCAATTCGGGGGTCTGAGTGTTTTTGGCCCGGGCCAATCTGGAAGATCAAAGAGAGAAATTAGGGCGTGGAGAAGGGTCTCAGGAAACATGCTGTACTGTGAGTTACAGGAGGGAGTGATTCGGGACTCGACAATTTGTTTCATGTCTTCTATTTTTCCTTGAAGCAAGGAAGAAATGCTCTCTAGTAAAAGTATAAAGAAAAAGTATAAAGAGTCACATAGTGTTTGAGGTTGAAACCGTCAGAAGTACTTCCATTTTAACCCTGGACGGGGGAGGCTGAGCTGCTATTTCAAATTCCACAAACCACTGTTTGTGTACAATTGTTGGTGGAACAAAGACCTTACCTTTGATGGGAAAATACTGTTCAAAGTAGGTTAATTCCATTTTAAGTTGTGTGGAGGGTTATTAACAATAAGTATAATTTATAAGCTATCACTAATTCCCACCACCAGCTCTCCAACTGTAACGTGTTTCATGATTCTTGTCAAAGGTTTACATTTTAGATCAACAATTTGCCAGCGATGCAGAAAACTGCAGTTGTATTTATGCATCCTCCAGACCTGTTATTTCTTACCCTGCTTAGTAAATAAATAGGCTTTGTGTTTACCAAACTGGGTTACAAGTTTTGTTTCTCTGACTTCTCTAAGCAGCAAAGAGGATTTTAGAACACAGAACTGGAAGAAACCAAAACTGTATTTGCCTTTTAAATAAAGCTAATTACTTAAAAGACTCATATTTCTGCTTTCATGTTTTTCTTTCCTAAGAGATTCTTGTATTACTTCCAAAGCAACATTTATCGAGTTTACTATACACTAGGCATTGTGCTAAGAACTTAAATGGATTCTTTTACTCAGTCTTCCAAACAGCCATATGGGGTGGGTGCTCATTATCCCCATATCATGCAAAGCGGGCTGAGGCCGAGAGAGACTTGTCAAGCTCCCAGGGTTGGTTAGTTTCAGAAGCAGGATTTGTGCCTGAATGGCTCCAAAGCACGTAATTTTCACTCCTGTGCTACACTCCTTCCCAGATAATGAACATCCTCTCACGTTTACTTGAAATGGAAGGCAAATAGCTACTGTTCTTTGAAGGGCACTCAGATCCAACCATTCCGAGTCTGTCACCCGAGGAAGGTGCGAGGTGGGGTCAGCCCTGCTGGTGGGTCCTTCCTTAGACCCCCACCACCCTGCATCCTGCCTGCATAGCTCTGTCAGCCACTTGCACATCCCTGCAGCCTCCTGCCATTCCCCTTCGGTGGCTCTGTCTCAGCCACGGCCCTGTCGATCACCAGCTTTAGGGACAACTTTGCTCCTCACCGTCTTCCTCTCAGCATCTGTGCTCCTAGACTGCTCTCCTCGCGCTAATCGCTCATTCTCTTTTCTGCAAAATACCATTTTTCAGCCATTGAAGTTTCTGGCCCACTATCAGACTCCCAGCCATCCATTGCTGGTCCTTCAGGGTGCTTTAGGTTGGTTTCCAGGGCAACCAAAAGCAGCCACAGGTTTTCTCTGCGTCATCACTATCTACACAGAGACTACTGTGAGGTCGTGGGTGAAGACAGCATCTCGTCGCTAGGGAAGGACCTTCAGTGCGAGCTGGGTTGTGTCACGGACAGGCGTCCCATCTCAGGGCAGTCAGGGGAGCACCTTTCCAGGCGACAGAAGCATCTGTTTTTTCTTTTTTGAACATATATTGTCTGTCTTCCGCGGAAATGGAATCAGTGGGGAACCTCGGATGGATCCTATGCACACAGTCAGTAGTTGGTAGGAGTTGGACGAGGGTGTGGATTGCCACTCAGCTAAATACCGCTGCTGCTGGGGAGGTTTTGAGCTCCAATCCTATTCAATATACTTTCAGTCACGTTATTGAATTATATTCATAACCGGTCATTCCTTAAAAACAAGCAGAAAATACACCGATATTGAGGTGCAAATTAATGAAAATGATTCTGCACATTCACATCAAGATACTCCACCATACATGGAGGCTGCATCCGTCCAAACGAAGTCTTCGTGTAGCCCGCTCAGCGGTCTCTAGTTCTTTAAAAAATGCAACACGGGGAAAATTCAGATTTAATCACAAATTGGCTTCTCACTTATTAGGACTAAAATCTTTGCCTTCCAAAGTGGACTCTTTGTAGAGACTTCTTGAAACGGTAGCCCCAGCCGCCACCAGCGTGCATGGCCACACCGCCCTGAACCTGCTCCATCTCTGACACTGAAGCCCCAATCTTGGATTCGGACATGAATAAAAAAAAATGGTTCTAAAAGTAACCATGGATATTTTATGCTTAAATGAGAGAATTTCAAACATCAAGTCGGGACAGTGGTTTGTCTATTTCAAACCAAAGCACTGATGAATTAAATTTCAATTTACATTTTAATCACTTGTTTCTTGAACCAAGCAAGATACCACTGTAATGCTGATAAAGTCACGCCACTCGAATGTCAAACTCATGTGATATTAATTCAGCCAAAACTGTTACAATACCTGAGACATGACAGCGTCATACTACCGTAACAAGCTCCTAACACAGGCACACCTCATTTTATTGCACATCACAGATGTGTCTTTTTTTTTTTACAAATTGAAAGCAAGACCTTCCACTAGCAAATACAGTACAACTGGCTTTACCGTGGCGGTCTGGAACCTAACCCGCCATATCTCCGAGCCAGGCACTGTGTGACGGGCTAAAAGGCAACACCTTGTTTACCCCCCTGTGGGAACAGTCGTGGAAGACTCTTGTTGGGTTAAAAGAATGCAGGTAATATGAGCCTCTCTTTAAGGAATCAGCTGTATTAAAATAAAGCTTATATACAGAGAATAACATGGACACAAAAGTACTCTAACTTAAGTACTATGTTGTCAGTTGTTTCTCTTTCCTGATAAGAGGAACTGGGAGTATAAAGAATGTTCATGAGCCAGGGAGATAAACAAAGAACACTTTCGATAAGCAAATCAGGTTGAAACTATGTTTTTCTATGAAAAATATAAAAACAAAGGACTCTTTGCTAACAGAACTTTTATTATATACCTAAATTTTAAGCCTTTGTCAAAGAACATGAACTAGGTCTAAATAGTTATGACAAGTTCTGCCTGGGGAAATGATGTTTCCTGGACTGAAATTATTAACCATTTATGTCACTGAACTTGAGATGAATTTCACAGGATAATCTCAGATTAACTTCTGGCATTGGAAACGGCACCTCGCCTGCTGTCTCCATTTTGCAGAATTGTAAATACAAAATAAAAAAAGAGAAGTGGCTCCATAGAATCTAGACATAAAACACGTGACACTCCCACCAGCCTACGTGGTCACATTATTCTCCCCATTTTTCGTATGAGAAAATGTCAGCTGAGAGAGTCAAGCGGTGTGTTCAAAGCCACACATCTGCCTAGTGAGAGACTGAAACCTGAACGTGAATAACTAAAAGCAAATCTGTGATCTCCAGCACACGCCATCCCATCTAACGAACCTTGGTATACGGAGGAGTGGAAACCATCCTTACCTTCGTAGACTTACAGTCCAGTAAGGGAGTCGGGAAGTGCATGCAAGCCCACACCTGTGATACCGTGGTACAGAGAGGACACTTATGATGGAGGGAGTCGGGAGTCAGTGTGATGTGGGGCTGGGCAAGGTCTTCTTGGGGCGCACGCTCTGAGCAGAGCGGCAACACTTCTGAGACCAGGGAAGCGAGAGGTGACTCGATCAGAGAGGCTGTTGACTAGAGGAAGCTGCACAGGCAGTGTTCTGTACGGAGGGAGGGATGCTGGGGGCTGGAATGTAGAGTACCGTGTGGGGAGGCACACCGGGGCCAGAGTGTGACCCGGGGGGATTTGGATGGCTTCCTAAAACAGAGAACTATGAAAGGTTAATAGAGTGATGAAAAAGAAGCGGCACTAGAGAAAAGAGCCTCACGCTGTGGGGCCACCAGCAAAGACAAGTAGAGAACTGGGCTGGCCGAGTGTCACTGCAAGGACTTGGCTCTAGACAGGTGTTGTTCAACAAAAACAGAATGTGAGTCATAGATATAATTTAAATTTCCCTAGGAGCTACATTTACAAAAGAAAAAAACAACAACCCAGATGAGATTAAAATACACCCAGGATATACAAAATATTATCAGTTCACAAGTAATCAATTTAAAAGTTTTAAACCACTGTTCTTTGTTTATTAAGAAACTTAATTTTTAGAGCAGCTATAGGTTTACAGAAATGTGGATTAAAAAGTACTCTTCCTCTAAGTTCCCCTAATATTGATATCTTGCATTAGTGTGGTGCATTTGTTATAATTGAAGCATTAATATTAATACATTATTGTTAACCAAAGTCCATAGTTCACATCAAGATTCACTCTCTGTGTTGTACATTCCATCAGTTTTGACAAATTTATAATAACAGGAGTCCATTATACAGATATTTTGCCCATTTTTAATTGGGTTGTTATTGCTGAGAATTTTGAGTTCTTTATTTTCTTTGCTTATGATCCATTTTCAGTTAATTTTTGTGAAGGGTATAATGCCTGTGTCTAGGCTTATTATTTATTTATTTATTCTGCATGTGGATGCCCTGCTGTTCCAGCAGCATTTGTTGAAAAGACTGTCCCTTCGGCATCGAATGGCCTTTGCTCCTTAGTCAAGGGTCAGTTGACTGTATCTGTGTGGATCCACTTCTGGGCTTTCTACTCTGTTCCCTTGATCCGTTTGTCTGTTCTTTCTCCGCTGCTGTGATCACTCTAGTTTTACAGTGAGTTTTAAAGTCTGGTAGTGTCAGTCCTCCGATTCCATTGTCTTTTGCTCCTCCATAGAAACTTTAGGATCCGCCTGTTGATACCCTCAGATAACGTGCTGATATTTGGGCTGGGATTACTTGGACTCTAAAGGTCAAGTTGGGAGGAAATAACATCTTATCAATATTCACCTTCCTATCAATGAGCATGGACCATCTCTCTGTTTATTTAGGCCTTTGACTTCTCTCATCTTCAGTTTGTACTTTTCCTAATACAGACATTGTATACATTTTGTTAGATTTATATAAAAGTATTTCGTTTTTTTCTGATGCCAATGTAAATGGCATTGTTTTTAGTTTCAAATTCCAATTAACATTGCATTCTGCAACCTTGCTATAATTGGTGATTAGTTCCGAGAGAATTTTGCTGTTGTTGAGTCTGTGGGATTTTCCATTTGGCCAAACATGTCATTTGTGAAGTTATAAATTTTTTCCTTCCCAACATGTATACCTTTTATTCCTTTTCTTATTTATTGCATTAGCTGACTTCCAGTGTGAAGCCGAACAGGAGTGGTGAGAGGGGACCCCCGTTCACTGCTCCTGGTCTTACCAAGAAGGCATCTCGTTTCTCACCATTAGATGTGACGTTAGCTGCAGGTTTTTGTAGGTGTTTATCAGGTTGAGGAAGTTCCTCTCTATTCCTTGTTTGCTGAGCTTCTATCATGGATGGGTGTTGGATTTTGTCAAATGCTTTTTCTGCATCTATTCATATTTTTCTTCTTTAGCCTACACATGTGATGGATTACATTAATTACTTTTGAATGTTGAACTAGCTTTGCTTACCTGGAGTAAGTTCTACTAGGTGGTGGTGTATGATTATTTTATACATTGTTGGATTCCACTTACCAATATTTTATTGAGGAGTTTTGCATCTGTGTTTACTAGAGATATTGGTCTGTAGTTTTCCTTTCCTGCAATGTCTTTGTCTGGTTTTTGTATTAGGGTAATGCTGCCCTCATAGAATGAGTTAGAAAATTCATTTTGCTGCTATTTTCTGGAAGAGACTGTAGAAAGTTGGTATGATTTCTTCCTTAAATGTTTGGTAGAATTTACCAGTGAAACCATCTGGGCCTGGTGCTATTTTCATAACTCATTATTGATTCTATTTCTTTAGATATAGACCTATTCAAATGATCTGTTTCTTCTTTTGTGCGTTTTGGTTGATTGTCTCTTTCAAAGAATTGATCCATTTCTTCTAGGTTATCATTATCTGTAGGTAGTTATTGTCCTTTTAATGTCCAGGATTCTTCATTTAGGATATTGGTAATTTGTCTTTTCTATTTTTTTTTTAAAGACTTTTATTTTTAGAGAGAGGGGAAGGGAAGCATCAATGTGTGGTTGCCTCTTGCATGCACCCCACTGGGGACCTGGCTTACAACCCAGCCATGTACCCTGACTTGGAATTGAACTGGTGACCCTTTGGTTCACAGGCCCATGCTCAATCCACTGAACTACATCAGTCAAGGCTCTAGGTTTTTCTCAACTAGCCTCACCAGTTTTATCAATTTGATTGGTCTTTTCAAAGAATCAGCTCATGGTTTTGTTGATTTTCTCTACTGCTCTCCTATATTAAAAGTCATTTACTTTTGCTTTAATTTTTGTTACTTTTTCTTGCTTATTTTGGATTTAATTTGCTCTTCTTTTTCTAGTTTGCTGAGGTAGAGGCTTAGATTGTTAATTTGAGATAGTTTCTAATGTATACGTTCAGTGCTATAAATTTCCCTCTAAGCACTGCTTTTGCAGCGTCTCATGTTTGGGTTAAGTTGTATTTTCATGTTCCTTTAGTTCAAAATATTTCTAAATTTCTCCGGAAACTTCTTGGACTCAAGTGTTATTTAGAAGCGTGTTGTTTAATTTCCAAGCATTTTGGTATTCTCCAGCTACATTTGTTACTGATTTCTAGTTTTATTCTACCATGGTATGAAAGCACACTTTGTATGATGTCTACTCTTCTAAATTTGTTAAGTGGTTTTTTATGACCCAGGATGTGGTCTGTTTTGGTCAAAAACAGACCATGAGAGCTTGAGAAGGATGTCTGCTGCTTGCTGTTGGATGAAGAGTTCTGTGGATGTCAGATCGTGTTGATTCGCGGTGTTGTTGTTCCGTTGTGTCTTTACCGACTTAACGCCAGCTGGGTCTGTCAGTTACCGACAGAGCAATGGCGAAGTTTCTGTAAGAGTGAATTCGATTTGTTCTTGCAGCGCTATCAGTTTTTGCCCCGCGTAGTTTGCCACTCTGTGCTGGGGGCGTACAGATCAAGGACTGCTGTGTGCTCTTGGGGAACTGACCCCTTGTTATTGTGTAACATACGTTTTGATCCCAAATTTTCCTGTTCTGATGTTTACATTGTCTGAAATTAATGTAGCTACTCCCCAGCCATCTTTTTATTTTTAATGTTTCTCATCTGAGAACATTTTTTCATTGCTTTGAGACAGAAACAACAATGTGAGAGAGAAACACTGATTGGTGGCCTTCTTCTACACACCCCAACTGGGGATTGAACCTGCAACCGGAGTACATGCCCTGGCTGGGAATCGAACCTAGACATTTCGGTCCATGGGCCAATGACTCTCCAACCAGGCCATACCAACTAAGATTCTAGCCACCTTTTGGTTAGTGTTAACAACATAGCTCTCTCTGTCTCTTTTTAATTCATCTGTTTTTTATATTTAAAGTGGGTGTTTTTGGTAGATAACACACAGTTGGGCCTTGTTTTTTATCCAGTCTCATTGTCATTCATTAATATATTTAGACCACTGACATTTAAAGTGACTATTGAAAAAAGTGATTATTGATATAATTGAAATAATTAAAAGCGAAGATAATGATCTGTTGTTGGCAATTTCATAAATAAAAGGACATTCTAGTAGTGCTTCCACCCCCAACCCCCCTGCCTGCACCCCAAAGGGGGAAGCTAAATGGAGGTTTGTGTTTTCTCATCTGGGCCTGAAAGATACAAACTCTGACCTTCAGCACAATAAAGACATCTAGCAACTGTTGTCCTACAGGAGTCCAGACCTGTATTTGTTGGTCTCTTTTCCTCTTCAATTTATTTTAATCACCTTTTCATCTGTTTTTTACGAGTTGTATGACCTTGGGTAAGTTATTTAGCCTGTTTGGTCTTTGTTTTCTATGTTGTGAAGTTGCTGTAAGGATTAAATGAGCTGAAACATATGCTTAGGACTTTGGACATTCTCCCAGTTCAAGGCTGGTATGTCCTGGAGTGCCCTGGGCTGAGGTTGGTTTAGGGTGTGGGGTAAGGTTGGGGCCTCAAAAGAACAAGTGAAGTGGGACAAGACTGGAAGGCTGAAAAGCCTCCTGGCTTCCTACTGTCTGTACTGAGCATGTTTCATTTAAGACCCTTTCATTCAACATGAGAGCCTGTCCAGGAAAAAAACCGAGAATCATCAAATGTTATAATGAACAAAATGGAGGAAGTTGGTCCTAAGAACATGGTATCTAGCAAGAAGCCTTCAAGTAAGGGGCTGAAGCTGGGGAAGCCTGGAGGGGCCCTGAAGCCTGCCGCATGCTACGTAGCTACCCCTTGTTTCTTTCCCATTGTCGGGGGTACAGATGATGCTCAGCAGGGTAACAGGCTACTCTGCCAGCAAGCAAGCCTTCCGGTGTAACTGGGCACAAACCCAGCAGCGTGGACCTTGGAGTCAAGAACGTTGAAACTGACCTCAAATTTTACCTCTATCTCTCCAAGTTTCATGACTTCACTTTTTAAAATATTGCAGAAAGATAATTAGCTTTATTGCGGACTGGGAAGAAATAAAAGGAATGAAATTATCAGTGCACACAAAGTAAGGATTAAGGAATATCACCTTGTTGGGGGTACTCATTTTTACACTTAGCCGCAGACTCTTACTCGCTAGGAAACCCTCTTTAAAATAAGTGGTTTGTAAGACTGTTGAGGCCCACGGGCTGAATTCAGCTGGTATAAAAGTTTGTTATTTTAAAGACATTCTTTTAAAGTAACACCTCCAACACTGTATTTAAAAAATCTGGACGTCTAGCTTCCCTTTGCAAGTCATAAGTTACGGTGGTGTTGG
>CM052542.1:150958994-150986366 GCA_028533065.1 Trachops cirrhosus | reverse complement strand
GCCGCAGACTCTTACTCGCTAGGAAACCCTCTTTAAAATAAGTGGTTTGTAAGACTGTTGAGGCCCACGGGCTGAATTCAGCTGGTATAAAAGTTTGTTATTTTAAAGACATTCTTTTAAAGTAACACCTCCAACACTGTATTTAAAAAATCTGGACGTCTAGCTTCCCTTTGCAAGTCATAAGTTACGGTGGTGTTGGGCTTACAGTGGCACAAGGCAGCAACTAGCTCTGACAGTTTCCTTTCAAAGCAATGTGTCCTCCTTCGCCTCATCTACCCCTGCCGTTCAGAAGGCTTGCGAGTGTGAGTACCCGCTGGTTTGGATGGAGCTTGAGTTGGCTACATGGCGGCCAGGGACGGTCTTAGATGGTAACTTTCAAACTGAGACCTACAGTAAATAACTGAGTGATCACGACCCGCGTGCCTCGGTTTCTTATATGTAAAATGGGGCTCACGAGGGGCAGCTGTGGGAAGGATGGGCGATGGAGTATGTAAAGGGACTGGGGTACAGGACCTCCCTCACGTTAACGCCGCGAGTGTCCCGACCCCAAAAACGACTGGACCGGAGGAGGCGCTCCGGGAGCGGGGCTGGAGCTCAGGGAAGCACCGCCGGACCTCGTTCCTCTCCTCTCCTCCCCGTCGCGGGCCCCCGCGCTCCGCCGAGGTCGGCCCCGGGCCGCCGAGAGGCGTGGCCCGCCCGTGCAGACCCCTGCAGCGGCCATGGCCTCGGTGGTAGAGTACAAGGGACTCAAGGCCGGCTACCACTGCGGCTACTGCGACTCGGAGGAGGGCAAAGCGTCTCGCGGTGAGTGTCTCCATTGACCGAACCGGCGCGGCCGCCTGGCGTCCAACACCCGCCCAGCCCTTCGTGCCCCGCGCCAGCCCCTCGCGGCGGAGCGCACGGGTCCGGCTCTCCCAATCCCGCTTCCCTTTCCCATTCGTTTTTCCCAGACCGTTTCTTTTCATACTCCGTCCGTCAGCCTCACCCTTACCGAAGATGGCTGTTCCTCTCCGAGAAGGAACTGAAATAGGCAAAGGCTGCCCAGGACCAAAATGGCGCGGGCGGCGTCATCGCCGTGGGACTGCGGCGGGGCCCGGCTTGCGGGCAGCCGCGCGGCTTCGAGTGCGCCTGCAGGGCTCGAAGCGGCGCGGTGCATTGTGGGGTGGCGGCGGCGGCGGCGTTGGGCTGGGTCGCGCCGCGTTCGCGGAGCTGGGGCCATGGCTTCCTGTACAGCTCTTTCGTCCAGCATCGTGGAGTATTTTCAGGGCGATGGCTTTTACCGCTGTGGTTATTGCAAGAACGAGTCGGGAAGTCGCTCCAATGGTGAGCGGGCCGGCGGGTGGGCAAGGGGAGGGCGCCGAGGCCGCGGGGGCTCCGCGGCTGAAGGGCGTCCTCGGGGGTCGCCGCTCCCCGGCTTGGGCCGACCGGCTCGAGGGACCCACGGCGGCTGGAGCCCCAGCCCAGTCCCTATCTGGTGAAGGGAATGCGGAACGCAGCTACCCCGTGGCTGTCAGCATTACATAAAAACAGACTTCACCTGATGCAGCAGGTAAGCTTCTAGGTACATATTCTTCACTCGGTGCTCGGACGTGCGAGATAGTGACTGTCTCGCAGCAGCCAAGTGTGGAAACAGATGCCCATCACCAGTGACGGGTAAATAGACGTTGACATGCGTGCGAGGGAGCCCTATAGTGTCGTCAGTTACGGCTGGGGCTGTCCTGTAACTCTTACGCTGATGTGGGAAGGATCCCCAGTAGTAGGTGCTGGACAGGGAGTCCCCGGTGGTGCTATTTGTGTAAAAAACGGTGTATGGGCACACGTGTGCTTGGGCATCCATGAATTAAATGGTCTCCGCAAGAATATACAAGAAACTGGTGACCCTAGGCGCAGCTGGCGAGGGGACCGGTTTGTACTGATGTGTTTGAAATATTTACCAGGCGCTTATATGCCCTGTCATTGCTCCACCCACCTCGATGACGACGCAAAGTCAGCCTGCAGTTTTTTTTTTTCTTTCCTATCATGATTTAGGCTTCTTTTGAAAAATGTGGTGCTTGTAAACAAAACATGGTGTTTATTTCCCGCAGTGGCATGCACTGGCAAATGCTGAATCTCCTGTTTTAAAGAACAATCCAGCATTGTGGAAAGTGGGCTATCCACGAAGATGTGAGTGTAGATAGTTCCGGTTTTGGAAACAGTATAAATGCCCTACAGTAGGGGAATGATTTGGGTGATTACAGTGTGTCCATTTACTAATTAATTAAAAGTGTTTATTAGGTGCTGGTTGTGAGGGAGTAGAATGTGATATAATGCCATCTTAATGAGTGAGGATTATGAAGATGGTGAGCTAAGTGGGAAGATGTTTAGAGTGTAGCATTACACGGAGGAAATAAACAGGATGCAAATGACGTGACATCATTACATTCCTGGGAGGGAAAAAACCCGGACAGACACCAAATGGTGGCTGCTGTTAGGCATTAGGGTATTCAATGGATTCCTCCCTTTTTCAGAATTTTAGTATTGAAACTGTAATATGTGTGATAAATAAGTTATATTAAATGTCTAAAATTAACGTTTTAATAGATTTTTAATTATTCCAGTAATTTTACTAAGAGAAAATTGGATAATGTAGGTGTTCAGTGTTTAAAGTCTTGCGGAAGAAACCTGCTTTCGACCCTTTAGTTACCTAAAGAGGTAACTAAAATTTTTATCCTGATTTTAATTCTAATAATTTTTACGATAGAACACCCCACCCATTGGGTAGGTAGGTTTTCCTGTTCCTGTGCTACAGGTGACGAAATCAGGCTCTCAGAGTGAACACATCAGTGTTAACCCTCTTGTGCCCGAGCTTTTCTCTCTGCATCTGGCTCCCTCAGGCCTGCCTCTGTCTCTGTTCACCTCTGATGCCGTTCACAAGAGAGAAATTCTTCTTTTAACATTAATTCAAGTATACCTTTTAATGTCTTTTTTATGGTCTTCATTTTTTTATGGTTACAGAATTATTTCATCGTATCAATGACACATAGAACCTTTTCCTAGGCATTGGGGTTATTATTAGTTTTATACTTAAAAGGATTATGACAATACTTTTGTCCTATTTTTGATGTTCAAGACTATACTATAAATATACATATAAAAATCAAGAAATTTATATGCACAAGAAAACATTTTCTAACTTTTCTGAAGGGACTAGTTTAATAATTTATTGAGGTGATTATTATTGTTTAAGGTATAATATAATCTGGTTGCAGTGAGGACCTAAATTTACGATGTCATGGAGACTCTTGACTAATCTTGAGTTAAAAGAATCGCTCTGATGTGTGTTTTTTTAAAATTAATGTGATACGTCATGTTTTTCATTTGCTATGTTACATCAAACCAACAAGTAGAAAGTACGAAAACTTTATACTTTCCTCTACTGTGAGCTAGATTTTTTTTCTTCTATGTTCACATTAAAAAACTGCTGCTTTGAATTTAAAAAAGTAAGAAGTTCAGCCTGCTGTCCTTGACACGGTACTTACTTTTTCAGGCATGTGGGCACATTCCATGACAGTACAGGACTATCAGGATCTCATAGACCGCGGATGGCGAAGGTAAAGCTCTTTAGTGCGAAGGTGCCTCTCTTATTACTCAGCTTCTTCGTATAATTGAAAAAAAATGCTGTTTGCCTTTTAAATGTTTTCCTGTTGTTGGAAAGAGGTTTAAGACATTTTATTATTTTGTATAATAATTCTGTCTCTCTCTTAAGGATCTTTATTAGGAAAATTTTAAATGTGCACAAACATGGGGAGTACATTATAATGAATCACACGTACCTGTCACCCAGCTTCAACAGTTAACATTTTGCCAGTCTCCTTTCACCTGTTCCTCTTGCTTCCTGCACTGGGCTGAATGTTTGTGTCCCACCAAAGTTTCTGGGTTAAATCCGAACTCCCCTTTATGGTGGTGTTTGGCGGGGGGCTTTGGGGGGTGATGAAGTCGTAAAGGTGGAGCCGTCGAGAATGGGATTAGTGCCCTTGCCCCTTCTTCCCTATGAGGGCGCAGTGGAAAGAGGAACCAGGAAGTTTGTCTTCACGAGACACCAGACCTGCTGGTGCCTTGACCTTGGGCAGTCCAGCCTCCAGGACGGTGAGGAATAAACTTCTGCTGTGTAGAAGCCACGTCATCTGTGCCACTCTGAGATGGCTGCCCAAGGGGACTGAGACACTCCTCCACTTCTCCCCCGACAAAATAGTTTAAAGCAAACCTCAGGTGTCATGTCAGTATACCTATAAATAGATATGTGTTTCTCAGAAAGAGTCTTTTTTTCTTTTCTTTTTTTTAAATTTATTTGTTTTTAGAGAGGGGAAGGGAGGGAGAAGGAGAGAGAGAGAAACATCAATGTGTGGTTGCCTCTCATGTGGTCCCCACTGGGGACCTGGCCTGCAACCCAGGCATGTGCCCCGACTGGGAATTGAACCTGCGATGCTTTGGTTTGCAGCCCGCGCTCAATCCACTGAGCCACGCCAGCCAGGGCAAAGAGTCTTTTTTTCTTTTATAACATATCCACAATACCATTTATCATACTATACAAAATTAATAATTCTTTGATGCCATCTCTTACCTAATTTTGATTAGATTTTCTGCTCATCTCAAAATGTCTCTTTTTACGATTTTAATAGTTTAGTTTTTGTTTATCCCCCATGACCATTTATCCCCCTTATACCCCCTTACACCTCTACCCATTCCGCCCCCCCCACCACAGTCACCACACCGTTGTCTGTGTCCGTCAGTTCTTTCTCATTGTGCCTGATCCCTCCCCTGCGCGGAGCTGTCAGCCTGCTCTCTGCCTGTGAGTCCGTCTCTATTTTGCTATTAGTTCAGTTTGTTCATTAGATTCCACGTGAGTGAAATCATATAGTACTTGTCTTTTTTTTTTAACAGTTGTTTTTTTTGAATCAGGATTCCATTAAGGTCCACACATTGCTTTTGATGGCTAAGAATTTTCTGGTAGTTATTATGTAGATGGTTTTAAAGTAACTATTGAATATTAGGTGAAGTCCCTTATACACGTAGTATAGGCAGTTTAAGTGCCCTGTGCCAGTGGTCCCTGAGAGACATCGGATTAAGCTCAGCAGGTGTAACCTCCCAACTTGCCTTAAACTCAATAATGAGTTCCAAAAGTAGCTGTAGGTCCGTGCTGAAGGCCTGTGTATGCCACGATAAGGAACATTTTAAAGGCGCAGGGGAACCACCGAAGGCTGTTGTGTCACAAAGAAGCGAGATGGAATTCGTGCTTTGGAAATGGTCGTTTGCCCACTGGAGGAGGGTTTGGGGGGGGTGGTCCGGGAAGCAGAAGACCACTGCCGGCGACGTTTGCGGCATTGGAGTGTGAGATGGCGAGGACCGACACGGTCATCGGTGGCAGTGGCGATAGGTAGGAGGGGACGGATTTAAGATTCATTTTGGAGGTAGAAGGCTTGCTGATAGGACACCGAGCTGCTTTAGAGGTAGCAGTCTAAGATGACCCCTAGGTTCCTGGCTCGGGAACTGAACTGGTGTTTGTTCGGGCTGCTGTAACAGTTCCACAGATGGGGCGGCTTAGACAACAAAGGTTTGATCTCTCACCGTCCTGGAGGCTGGAAGTCCACAGTGAAGTTGTCCAGAGCTTTGGTTTCTTCTGAGGCCTCTCTCCTCGGCCTGCGCGTGGCTGCCTTCAGCTGTGTCCTCACCTGGTCCTTCCCCTTGGCGAGCACATCCCGGTGCCTGGTGTCTCTTTGTGTTTCCAGTTTTCTTGTCTCACAAGAACACACATCAGATCGGATTAGGGCTCATCGTAACAGCTTCCCTTCCACCCAGTCACCTCTTTAAAGGCCTTGCCTTCACATGCAGTGACATTCTGAGGTGCTGGGCGTCAGGGTTTCAGCATGAATTTGGGGGACAAAATCCAGCCCACGATGTCATGGTTCTGCCATGAACTGAGATCTGACCCTGAGAAAGGAGCGGGTTGGGCTGGGGGTTCTTTGTGCTGTGGCGCGTGGAACCCCGAGCGTGGGGGCCATAGGCAGCAGCGTACGGCGGCCCTGCAGCGTTCCGGGCAGCTCTCTCTGCCCGTGGCATCTAGGATTGGGGTGGCGGGGCCAGCACGCAAAGGACCGCAGACGCTGGCGGGAAGGTGACTGAGGTGATTAGCCTTGGAGTGCGCGGGTGAAGGTCCAGCGGAGAAAGCGCTGGCCTCTGGTCCTCGGTCCGCCCATGGCGTGGGATTCCTGCGCTTAGGAAGAGTGATTAAACCTAAAGGCGTTTTTACACTATGGATTAGATCGTAACCCTAGTTAAGTTTGTGCTTCTATGCTAATCTGCTTTGGCATATATGAGAAATGTGTAAGAAATTAACAAAACTATTTTATAATTTTAGAAGTGGGAAGTATGTGTACAAGCCTGTGATGAATGAAACATGTTGTCCTCAGTACACGATAAGGTAAGAGTTTTTTCTAGATTCTATTTATTTTTAGAGAGAGGGGAAGGGAACTAGACAGCAAGGGGGAGAAGAAACATTGGGGTGAGGGAGAAACGTCGCTTGGTTGCCTCTCGTACGTGCCCTGACCTGGGACCACAGGCATGTGCCCTGACTGGGAATCGAACTGCCTGCCTCTGGCTTTGTGGGTCGATGCCCAGCCAACTGAGCCACACCAGTCAGGGCATATGGTAAGAGTTTTGATTGCTAGAAGGGGGCTCTATAATATGAAGGTTGTGTATAAGTTTTTAGTAGAATCTTACTTGTTTTAAATGTTAATTTTCATTCTAGGTAGACATTCTTTATATGCAGAAGCAAGGGGGTTACGGTTTTCGTACATACTGATGCTATATTCACATGCTGATCGATAGCTTTTATTAATGTTTAATTGGTTCATATATAAATATATGAAAAAACACCTGTTTATTTGGCAGTCTAGTCAGTGATACCATGAAGTAGTTGGAAAATATTGGTAAATACTGAAATTAGTTTTAGATACCCAACTTTTATAGGTTTCAGCTCAGGGCTTCCCTTGCCCTCCTGCACTTCTGGACCGGTGCTCACACCCAAGCAGTGCCGTAGGGCTCTGGAGGAGGGCTGAGATGCGGTCCACCACGTGCCTTTGGGGTCCGCTTTTCTTCATCCGAAAGCTTAAACTAAAAGCTCTTACTTTCCTACACAGCATTCGATTAATTGTTCATAATCTGTTGGGTTTACCCTTATCCCTCTTTATCCCACCCTAACTTGGAAAGATTTTCCCTTCTTCTTCGGTTATAAAGGCCCTCCTCCTCTTCTCCCTCATTGACTTCCTCTCCCCTTCTCTTTCTCCTTGTACAACGTGGGGAGAGGACATAACAGTGGGAAGCACTGGGCGAATCACAAGGACATTTGTCTGCTGTATTAATGTGTATATACAAGGCATACTTTAAATAAAAAAGCAAACGGTTGTATCCATCACTTTCTGACTGGTCCTCATAGCCATCGCTCTTAGCTGTGCTTACTTTTTTGTGCACTGTTTTGAGAATTTGATGAAAGTTACAGGCCCTCGCTGCAACAAAATCGAACAGGGGAGGGGACACATTTAGAATGATCACAGATTCCCAGAAAGTTCCACTGATTCTTGTTTAAGAATCCTTTCTCTCCTCTAACTGATCTCAGACCTGGGACAGTAAAGAGGACGGTGGATGTCTGCCTGGTTTGCTGGCAGCATGTCATTTATCACACAAAGAATAACATGACAGAATAGCAGTGGTGGGCCTTATGTGGTCATGGAGCAGTGACATCTTCAAAGGCAGAAGTCACTTTCCTTCAGATAGCAATTTTTATTACTGGGTTGTGGCTAGGGTTCTGTTCAAGGAAGTCTGACGTTGATTGGCCTGAACCCTGGGAATTGTAACCAGAAAAGGCCAGTTCAGTGGGTTAAAGAAAAATACAAAGCATCTGTAATTTATGAGGTGCTTGTCACATGCAGAGTGTGGTTTCTGATAAATTGTTTTTAATTTTTTTAAATTGACGTGTGTGTGTGTCTATGTGTGAAGGAGATAGAGAGAGAGAGAAACATCGATTTGCTCTTCTCAGCCACGCATTCATTGGCTGATTCTCGTGTGCGCCCTGCTGGTGCTCCGGGACTGGGCTGGGCACGGGGCTGGGCTGGGGAAGTGGGTTTCAGATCTCAGCATCCAGTGCGTAGATTTCGATTTAAGCTTCCTGTTTCCAGTACGGCTCCATAGCCTTCAACTGTGCTGTATCCCTCATGCAAGAGGCTCTGTTTTTTACTGTTTCCTACAACTTTGCAGTTTTTTGCTGGGTTGTATAGGAAATCAGCTGTGCAGAGTGGGGGAGGGCATCTGACATCTAACTGCTTTCAAAAGAGACTTTCAGGGGGCCTTCCTAGTTTTAGACCCACCTTCGTGCATATCTTGTGGGGTATTTAGGTACCACCAGCCCCTGAGACTTTTAGGGGTAATGCAGAGAAAATCGGTATCTTTGTGGCTTCTCTCGCTGTTGTTTGGTCTGCTAAGTCAGTTAGCATTGGTTCATCCGCTTTCCAGCTTCCAGCGTCTCTCCCATTCTCTTCTTCCTAGTAGTTTATGTCTTCCTTTTTTTCTGTTCCTTGACTAGTTTTAGGGAGATTTGGGGTGAGTTAGAGGCTACATTGAGCCCTGTCTACCCAGGCATAAGTTTCCGGCATGAGCTCTGCTACATTGTGATGGATACTATCCATGGCTGGCTTTATTGTTTTAAAGTTTGGGTCACTTTTCTAATTTATTTTGCTTTCCTAGGTGCCGACCTTTACAGTTCCAGCCATCAAAATCTCACAAGAAGGTTTTGAAAAAAATGTTGAAATTTCTGGCTAAAGGGGAGATTTCCAGAGGAAATTGTGAGGGTAAGATGAGATGGGGTCCTAAAAACTATTTATTCAAAAATTTTAATTTATTGATTGATTTCATATAGAGAGACAGAAAGAAAGAAACATCATTGATTTGTTCCACTCATTTATGCATCCACTGATTGATTCTTGTATGTGCCCTGGCCGGGATCGAACCCACAACCTTGGAGTATCAGGACAATGTTCTAACCCACTGAACTACCCAACCGGGGCTTTCAAATGTGTGTCTTTTCAAGTTTCTCACTTTCAGTCCTTTCTTAAGTTAGGTAGGGGAAGGGGGTCCTTACTGCAATCAGGTACTACGGTTACTACGATGATGATGATTATTGGGACTGCTGTTACTGTTATCTCTGGCCCTAAATCAAGGAGATGGGGAATGTGTGCTAGGGTGAGTCTAGCTTGGGAAGAAGATTTAGGATTATTTTTGAGATGTGATATCCTGGAGTTCATTGAGATTTTAGTCTCCATAATGCCTTTGACGGCTCTCACCTTACTTGGTCGCAGTCGTACCTTATGAAGTAAATAGACAGTGGTAGTATCTCTGGAGACACAGGTGCTTATCTGCAGCTTACGTAAGGTTGCACCGTCACTTGCACTGTTGAGTAAAGCCCAGATTTTTTGTTTAAGTAATAAGACTTGCTTAAGGAAATTACATTGCCTGAAACTCTATTTCTTACTTGTCAGATAAATTTTTAATTGAGTGAATTCCCTAAAAGACATTTAGTAACATTTAATTAACTGTGGGTACAGATAATTTGCATCTTCAGTTTTGTTACAAAAAAATCCAAAAACTTACAAGCAGTGCCTAAATACATACATAAGAACTGGGAATGCTGCCCGTTCTTTGAGCTCTTGCTCACCTCTGCCTTAGGAAATGCCTAGTCCTGGGAGCCTCCCGGCCCAGCCTGAGCTTGTTAAATCATTCCCCAGTGTGGTCTGAGTGCCGAGGATGCCCGTCCCAGTTTGAAGTACTGGAGAGACAGCGGCCTGTAAGGCAGGTGGTTTCTTTGCCCACAGGCACTGTCCTTAATGGACCAGGATTCAGAATAGCCTGGAACAGACTTGGCAGAGCTGGGATGACAAAGAGGCCAGAAGGCTCAGGGACATGGAGGTTCAGGGGCAGGTGGCGCTTGGGGAACATCAGAATTCTGGTGCAGCTCAGATTAGCATGGTCAGTACGTAATCATAAAGGTTAAATAGCTTTTGTTCAATAGTCAATATAAAGTTTTCATTGGCTGGGAATCATGTTCTGAGTTTCAAAAATTACTATTCAGCTAAGCTTAGAGGATGCTGTCCATGTGTCATTGATGATTGCCTGTTTTTTCACGTGGCTTTTATGTTTGGTTCTTTATTTGACTTACATAGTCTTCTGAATTGACTGTGTCTACAGCTTACTTAATAGGAGTGACGCACTCATTAGGAGAAAGGCCCCGATAACTGTAACAGAGTGACAGCAGACGCAGTGACTAGACAGATGGCAGGCGTCTGTCCTTCTCACGGCTGCCCAGTGTGCATGTTCCAGGTCGGCCATTCTGGAACTCTCCTCGTGGGATTTCCAGGGTCGCTCTGGCATTTGCTCAGCTAGCTAGTGGGGAGGGGAGAGGTGGGAAGTTCAGGGTCACAGATTTCTTTTAAAGCAAGCGAGGCAAAATTAGACCTTCCAGTTTGGTTGTGTTTTGTTGGTGGGAGCTTGGCCACACCTTGCAAAGGGACTGGCAGTTCCTTCCGTGGCTCGGGTGCCGCAGTCTTAACTGTGGCTCTGCGACTTTGGAAGACACGAGAAGAGATCTGGTGGGCACACCGTGGTTTCTGTCACGTTGGATAAAAGGGACACTTTTTCCTTTACGGATCTTCACTGTATCTGGCTGACGGATTCCTTCTGATTCGTAGATGAGCCTATGGAGCCCCTGACGGAGGATGCTGTTGCTGGTGACGTTGCGTTGATCAATAAATTGGATATACAGTGCGGCCTCAAAAAGCTCGGCGATAACCTCAAAGAGAGCTTAGAGAGGGAAGAGAAGAGAGGAAAAAGCGCCAAGAAAGAAGAACCCAGTGAATTAATTCAGTCACAAGATAAAAGAGCGAAGCTGGGCTCCGGGGAGCCGGCGCATTCAGTCGTGGCGCCCACAGCCCCGAAGCCAGGTAGGGCCGGGTGGGGGCCCGGCCCCTAGAGCCCTCTGACACGCTTTCCTCTGGGCCGCAGCGCGCGGGCGATCTCCGGCCAGAACGCGGCTTGCCGTGAAATCGGTCACGTTTACGCTCTCTTTTACACAACCGACTACCTGGATTTAGATGGGCAAATCACACCTTTTTAAAAACTCCCGTGTTTGATAAGCCTGACAGAATAGCCTTGTTACCACTAAATACAGACATTTTAAATGTGCTCCATTTTCTCTTACTATATCTTAGGGCCCTAGAGGTTTGAGATGCAAATTTATGTAAAAAAATTTGCTGAACATTTTTATTTTTGGTATTAAGTATGACAAAGTAAGTTTTAGATATTTTGTCCAAAATACATTGTAAAATTCCTCATTTTATCATTAGATTCCTTTAATCATAATAGATTTTACTTTAAAAATATTCAGATTTTGATATTTAACTTCACCTTTAATAAGGTAAGATTTTTTTCTGAGTTTTCACTGATAAAAGAATTAGATTTAAGAATTTTACTCATTAAATGGGTTTATTGTGTGTGTGCACGAGTGTGTGTGCATATGATTCTTTCAAGTTATCGTAAAATAATCTCGATGGCTATGCTTGAGGTCCTGAATTTGTTCTTATATTTATTTATATGTAATGATCCAAGGGAGTGACTTTTAATACTGTTTTAGTTTTTATTTGTTTCATGTGTAAAAGCATAGAAAACTTTGTGTTTTTATTGAATGTTTTTTTTAATGTAAGGCTTTCATGGCATTTAAATTGATGTTGGTCTGAAATTTCATCCTAATAACAAGAATAATCCAATAAAATGTTGTTAATGATTTAGATAATGTCTTTCAGCTTTTACTCTCTTGAGCGATAGGGTTAGTTCTTCTGTTTTTAATATTTTATTGTAAAAATTACCATGTATCAGAGCTAAACGTCTGTTTTGGAAAATTTTAAACAGACCCGCACGGACTGAATGTCATAATGAACTCCCACGATCCCCCCCCTCCTTGAAATAATTGTTATTAACTCGCGACAGCCACTCCTGTTTCATCTGTGCTCACGTCTGGCTCCCGTTCCAGTTTTATAGTGAAGCCAATTCCGGACAGTCTGTGGTCTTACCTTCCAGAACGCGTCTCCACCAGATGAGAGCTTTAAAAAGCATCCACAGAACTGTTACACCCAAATAAAATGCCCTCCCGCTGCTGCATACTCAGTGTTTAAGTTTCCAGTTTGTGAGCATCTGTGCGCATCAGCTCCCACGTTCTGAGTTACAGGAGCCGGCTGGTTGGTTTGGATGGTCGGTGCTGCTGTCCCCGGCCTTCGCCCAGAACCGTCTGCCGTGCAGTGGAATGTGCTCTCTGCCTGCCTGGAGACTGAGAGTTGATCTCGGCCCTTGATCAGATTCAGGATTAAATTGTTGTTGGGTTTTTTTTTTTTTTTTTTCTTTTTGGAGGGGGTATATCTTAGGTTTGGGTTCAGTTTATTTATTTGAGGATGGGTTAGGCTACTTCATGGGTGGTGGGTGTTTTTTCAGGAGATATATTTTAAATGTGTATATATTCATACATAATTGGAATTATTTTTAACATTGTATAATGACAAACCCCCTAACATTTCTAAAGCATTTTTAATGACTATGATATTCTGTTAGTTATTTTAAAAATTGTGTAGTGATTCTATAATTGGGCATTTAGATTACTTTAAGGTTTTCATTTGTGTTATTTGCCCGTATCTCTTAGGATTTTCTCAGGATAGCTTCCTTGAGGATGATTTAATAGATTATAAAGGGTACTTGCTAAAATATTTGGTGTATAATAGTTAAAATTTTTATATTTAAGAATTTTAAGTACATATTGATTCCAGAGAGAAACATCGATCGGTTGCCTCTTATACACGCCCCACCTGGGGACTGAACCTGCAACCCAAGCATGTGCCCAGACAGGGCATCGAACCCACAGTCCTTGGTACGTGGGACGGCGCTCCAACCTACTGAGCCACACTGGCTGGCTAACATTTTTATGTTTTCAAGAGGTTTGGTTGAAACAGAACTTGTGATTAATCAGAGCTGACTAATGTGTGACTCCTCAGTCAGATGGAGAGAGACACCCAAGGATGCTCTTCCATTGGCAGACCTGCACCAGGGTGTTCTGGGATCGGCGTTCATGGACACGCGGCTGCTGAGCGTGCGTGGGTGTCACCTGTGCTTCCAGAACTGCGGGCTGGAGTCAGCAGTGTCCTGCGCGAAGGCGTTCGACTATGTTCTTTCTACTTACAAAGCAGAGAACAGGCAAATATTTTTTATAAGTGAGCGATTTAAACCATCAGGGCTGCCCGAAAAGTTCTGTGCCTATTTACTTTCTTCGGCAGTTCCTGCTTCTGAGGTGGAATTTTAAGGTGAACTAGAGCTCTATACCAGGATCCTGGCAGTGGTGTCCAGCCTTGGGTGTCTCTGGGCCACACTGGAAGAAGAATTGTCGTGGGCCACACATTAAATACGTTGCAACACCTAATCACAAAAAAATCTCATCACGTTTTCAGTGAATTTCCGATTCTGCGTTGGGCCGCATTCACAGCCGTCCTGGGGCGCGTGCGTCACGTGGGCTGCGGGTCGGACCCTCCTGCAGCATCTACCCCAGAGCTGACCTAACCATTGGAACACTGTGGACTTAGTAGAATCTTTGAGACTTTCGAAAAATGATTCCCAGAGCCAGATGTAATAGATCTCATGTTTTGAAATTCTTTTCAGGCAAGGGGGCAGATCTGAGTAAGCCCCCGTGTCGGAAAGCCAAGGAGATCCGGAAAGAAAGGAAGAGGCTGAAACTCATGCAGCAGAGCCCAGCTGGCGAGCGCGCGGGTTTGCAGGCGCAGCGGGCGCCGCCATCCTCGCTCCCGCCGAAGGCTAAGCCCAACCAGCCCAGAGCGCTTGAAGATTTGATTTTTGAATCTTTACCGGAGACGGCGTCACATAAGTTAGAGGTACTTTGAAGAATATATAATTTTTTGGTTTGTTTCAGTGTTTGTTTTTTTGTCGAGTACCTTGCGTATTTTCATTTGAGGTTATATTAATCCACTGATATGTTGCTGTTTGATCAATGGGAAATTAAAGTTAATTGGGACGGAGTAACATTGATATTTGCTAAGTCTGCTACTTGAAAGAAACTTCTTTTTAAGATGAAAAAAATAGTTTGACTCAAGTTGCAAAAGCAGTTCCAGTTTTAGCATGTTACAATGTGTAAAGTACTCTGGCTTTTTATATCCCTTGATGGAAATTTAGTAAAGTGCAAAAGAAAAAATACTATAAGTTTTATTTTTGGCAGTTTTGGATTAGATAGTGAACGAGCACAGATCGCACTAGGTAAATTCCCATTTTGGCGCTTCTGGTACTCTGACCTCGTCAGAGTCGTGGGTAACATCAGTTCAGACTGTGAGCCAGCAGTCGGAATTCACCACACAGTACCCGACTGTGCCACTTTCATGAACTCTTCATCGGTTTCCTCCAGGCCAGTTTAGCTTCATGTGAATACTTCTAGAGTGTTCCCATCATTTTCTCCTAATTGATTTACATTGCAGATTCAGTCTAGATTTTTCAGTTTTCGTTTGTATTTTTTTCCTAAAACATTAGCCATAATGATATTATCATATTCTCATACATGATTAGTAACTGGTCAGCCTTTGAATTTGAAGCTTAATATCATCTAAGAACATCACTCATCACTAAAGATTTGATATTAAAAGTTAACTTTGACACAGTCTAAACCGTAGGACAGTATGTATCATCAGACATAAGTTTTAACAGCTTTGGCTAGCCTAATTCCTTGGCTACTCTCTGCTACTGACTTTCTCCTTCCCAGACTGTAGAGGAAGTCAGCGTGCCATTTCAAATACGTTAGGAGGGTCCTTTATCTCTTGGTCGTAAGTAGTAGTGTGGTCAGGGCACCCGCACACTCCGCACACCAGTTCTGCAGCCGGCAGCTCTGACGTTTTTGTTGTGGTGACACCCTGGGCAGGTCCAGGCTTGTTGTCCACTGGGGGTCAGTCTTTCCTCGCAGAAGAGTTTCTTCTAAGGCACGTGGGAAAAGTTTTCCATTAGATTGCTGCTGATTTTCTGTTTTACTACCCTGTTGTGCCAACACATTTTAACTGGTTAGCATGTAGTTCGTGTTAAAGGTCAGTCATTACTGTCTGCAGTTACTTTCATCTCACCCTTGTTTCACATGTGGGTAAACTGAGGCGCAGAGAGGGCAATTTATATTCTTGACCAAGATGGTGACATTAAGACTTGGGGAAAGGAAATGTGACTTTAGAGTCTTCATTCTTAACTATGCTATGACATAGGGACACTTTGTCTTTTAGAGTTATTAAAAAAAGGTTGTTTAGTGTTAGCAATAACTCATGAAAGAGTGTCCAAAAGAGTATATTCACATTTTTAGTCTTTCGGACCGATTTACTGAAGGTGAGTTGCATACAGCTCAGATCAAAGAGTGTTTATTTGGGTTTGTATCGGAGTACCGGAAGTATTCTGTCGTTTGACAGTAGAGGTGGGCTTACATAATTCGGTCGTAGACTGTAACTGGCCTTAAAATTTAGACAGCACCCTCTGCCTTCTTAATGAGTCTGTACGTTGGAGAAATAACTTCTCAAATTTATTTACTACCTGTTGGTTTTTCACGTTAAAATATCATATGTTTATGCTTTAATATTTGTATTGAAACATTTGGTTCTTTTTGGATGGGAGTAACTGTTAATGCATAGTCATGGGGTAAACAAATGAATTAATGAACATTGTTTTTTAACTCCTTCTGAAGGTGAGGCTGGTGAGATCATCTCCACCAAGTTCTCAGTTCAAAGCCACAATGCTGGAGTCGTACCAGGTCTATAAACGTTACCAGATGGTTATTCACAACCACCCACCTGATAAACCAACCATGAGCCAGGTCAGCAGGCCAAGTGTAATTTTTCTGTGCAAGTGGAACTTGCCCTTCCACTTGATTTCACTGTATGAATTTTGGGTTACTTGTGCTACATTTTACTTGTATTCAGTTTGCAGCGTATCTGCCAAGAGAGAGGGCTGGGTTAGTGGACATTCTGAAAGTGCAAGTTTTACCTAGTGCCACGATCAAATGCCAGTCGTGTAATTTCAGAGTGGAAAAGTAACACATCAAATCAGTTATCTTTATTTATAGTCACTATGTTTAGGTGTCGTTATCTAAAAGGAATACAGCACTAAGTGCAACTATTAATGAGAAAAATGCAAAAAGCTTCATTTTTTATAGCAGGCATACTTTACACAATGTGGCTAATACACTTTATCCCTGTTTTAGTCCCACATAGAAAGGGTTCATAACAGCTAACTTACTCTGTTGATGTGCTACCCATTTTCAACTGAGTGGAACTGGAAAACTGAGATAGAAATTTTAACAGAAGTCCTCATTTGCTTGTAATTTTATAAATCAAATTATCCAGGAAAAATCTGGAAGGGTAAAAAAGCTGGATTCACTTACTGTATCGTGGTGACAAGGGTAGTGGCCGTCGTCACCCTTAGCAACAGCGTTGACTTGAGGGCGTGCAGAAGACTACGTGGGTAGAGAAAAAACCAAATGAAAGGTAGGTTGTCTTGGCCTCGATGAGCTAAAGTTTCCACAAGTGCGAGTATGAAGTTGGCGGCATGGGCTCGGCGCCCGTCCGCTCGTCCCAGGGTTGGCTCCGGCCATGAAAGCTCCCGGTGCTGAGCTTTGGAAGTGGACTTGCGGAGATCATACCCTAGCCTCACCTTCAGAAGCATGTCACCAGGGAGAGATGTGTCAATAGCATTTGCTTGTATTTTCCTTGCTCTGAAGGTGAGGTTAGTACCTGTCTCCTTTGAGGACCCAGAGTTCAAGTCGTCCTTCAGCCAGTCACTTTCTCTGTATGTCAAGTATCAAATGGCCATACACCAGGATTCGCCCGATGAGTGCGGGAAGACTGAGGTACCTTTCGTTAAACGTCTTTTCCTGTGTTGATGCGGTTGTCTGTGAAGAAGCATAATGTCACGTTCTGATGCCAGTTTCCTAATCCGTTAAGTGGGGCGTATATTACTCTGCTCTCAGTGCGTGTCACTGATGTGAAAGTAGTCATACAGGTAAGCATCTGAAGTCCCCAGAAAAAGGATGTGTTCTTGCTCAGTGTCCTGTCCAGGAGCTTGGATGCTGTGTCTTTACCTGTTGTCACCGGGCTGAGTCAGCAGACATCACTGGGTGCTCGTTCCGTGCCAGCCTCCGTGCCCTGGCCGAAGGGACGAGTCTCTGTCCTCAAGGAGGCGGTGGTCAAATGGGAAGGACGGACCGGTAAACAAACATCCTCAGAAGCAAGTGAGAGAGCATAACTATGTTGAGATTAGGTAGAGCATCACTGTTTTCAAATTTAAATGTTATTTTTTAATTACAGTTTGCGTTCAGTGTTTTGTATTAGTTTCAGGTGTATATTAGCACACCATTTAACCAGCGATTAATGAGGGTCTCTTTTTTTAGGCTAGAGATATTCAGAAGAATGAGAAATTGCATAGTTGTCACAGAGGGACAGTGATGTGTTAGGAGAAAGATACCAACAGACACAGAAGAATTGAAGTTTCGATTTTTCCTTTTTTTAATGACAGAAAGTGTTAACTTAAAAGCAGTGATTAATAAGGCAGGGGGTTAATGCCAGGCCTAAGAGAGGGCTGACTTCCCAGAGCCTTGCTAGTTCAAGTGTGGTGTGCAGACCAACAGCCTCCACTGTGGAGATTCTCAGGCCCACCCCCTCCGCCCTGACCTCCTGAATTTGCATTTTGAACCCTGTCTCCAGGTGATGCATGCGCACATCCTGATTTGGGAAGCGCTTCTGTAAGTTCCCCACTCGGACAGGACAGGCAGCTGTGGGTGAGAGAGTAAGGATTCTGCCAGGTGCGAGAAGCTCCCTTTGATATTCGCGGGGGGGCTGACTCCTCTGAACGTGACTGCTCCCCACCACCGTGGGGATGCTGGCTTCGTGCCTGCTTGCCCACTGGGTAGAATAGCTGGGCTGGAACAGACTCCACTCTCCCCACATGCTCACAAACACTTGTTTTTTTTTCACTTTTCAGTTTTAATTTTAGCCATCCTAGTGGGTGTGATCTCTTTCTGCTTTCGATTGGCATGGTGTTGATCGTCCTTCCATGTGCTTTTTGGCCATTTGCACATCTTCTTTGGAAATGTGTCTCTTCAGGTCCCTTGTCCATTTTTAAACAGGTTATTTGTTTTTATATTATTGAGTTGTAGGAGTTCTCTACACATATTCTACAAGTCCCTTATCATATATGATTACAGATATTTTTTCATTCTGTGGGCTATTTTTATCTCTAGTAGGATTTTTTGTTTTATTTGTTTTTTGTTGGTTTTAGAGAGAGGGGAAGGGAAGGAAGGAGGGAGGGAGGCATCCGTTGTATTGATACGTTCATTGGTTGGTTCTTGCATGTGCCCTGACTGGGGATTGAACCAGCAGCCTTGGCATATTGGGATGATGCTGTAACCAACCGAGCCACCCAGCCAGGGTGGGTTGTTAAAAATCTGTTTTGTCTAACACCATCATATCTCGGTACTCGCCAGCTTCAGAGTAGTCAGACCCTGTACTCGTTGCGTTTCGACGAGAAACAACGTTGCAGCGCTCGGCTCCTGCTCAGGGCTTGCTGCGCTTGCCCGGGTCTTGTCCCGCTTGGTCGAGTGAGAGAAAACGCTTCGCCCTTTGGCCCACGTCCTGGGACGCATTAGCGGCCAGTGCCGAGGTGCCACTGCATTAGTGTGGTTGGTGTCAGAATGCTCAGACCCGTAGAAAATTTTCAAAGAAGTTCATTAGAGTCTGTTTGAGCTAAACAGAGGATACACCTAGGAGCAAGATCTCAACAGAGTGAGAAGAATTCTTCCCAGAACGACAGTGTGTCGTTTCTTTAACTGTTTGGAATTAAGCAGGGAACAGAAAGGAGATGACAGGAGGACGGTAGAAAGGAAGGTGAGGACTGGATTACAGGACAGTTAACAGGATTCTGTGCTGTTCTGAGGGGTCTGAAAAAGAGACACTTTAAAGGTGTGTTAACCTAGATGCAAAAAACAACCGGACGGGGCTGGCTTAAGGCAAAGGTAAACCTTTTCTGATGCGAGTGAAGCTATAGGCCCTGGGCATGACCCCTGCCTCGGCCTTCCCTGTTAGTGATTTATGACTAGAACACCCTGTGAGGTTGCTTCCACTTAGATCGATTACAGCTCCCCCTTTTTACCCACGACAGTGTGGAGGTTTCTTTAGAAGTTAAAAATAGAACTACCATAGGATGTGGCGGTCCCAGTTCTGGGTATTTATCTGAAGGCATGAAACCGCTGCCTGAAAGGTGTAGGCACCCTCGTGTTCATGTAGCATTGCTTACAATAGCAAGACAACCTGAGCGTTCATTGATGGATGAATGGAAAAAGAGGATGTGGTATGTATATCGATCGATGTATGTACAGGTATATATACATTTATATATAGATACATAGATGTGTAGATATTCCACCCATAAAAAGGAATGAAATCTTGGCATTAGCAACAACATGGATGGACCTGAAGGGTGTTAAGTGAGTCGGAGAAAGAAAAGTACTGTATGATCTCTCTTACGTGTGAAATCTAAGAGATATACATCAGGCTCCTTTGTATGGAGAACAGGTGGGTAGTTCCCAGTGGGGGTGGGGTGCTGCTGGGAGAGCTGGGTGGACTGTTTCTGTTCTGTGAGAGTTTGTTTGGGCCAAAACTGCCGACAGGTGCCGGAGAGCAGGGTTGCAGGTGCTTCGGAGAGTAGTCTTTGCAGTTCCCTCCTGCATTTGAGGGTGAGGGCGGAGTGCGTGGAGGTAGGGGAGGCCCGGCTGGGATCTGAGTCCGGGGTAGGTGGGATGAAGTGCGGTCTCAGGGGTGGTCACGCTCTAGAAGGGGGCGCCTGGAAGGGGGCCTTTTAAAGGTGTGTTAACCCGGATGCAGAGAAACAATGAACAGGGCTGGCTTAAAACCTTTCACTAGTGAACTCACAGGCTGGGTGGGGGTGGGGGTTGGACTCCCCGCTGTGACCTGCCTAGCTAGGAGTTTGTGATTTATTAGGGCACCCCTTTTTATCCACCACATCCACCTCCTTTATGATGTTACGGTCAAATGTATATATTTTCTGTATGTTATAGTCCCAGCCATACAATTATATACATATTGTTTTATACAGTCGCTTTTAAAATCAGGTAAGGGGAGAAAGGAGAATATGCGTTTATATACGGGAAGCCCTGACGCCACTCCCTAGGGTTCAGTCTTGGACATTGCAAAGTCTCCCTGGAATGACATCGGTCTTAGTTCTGTTCTCTGTCTCTTTCCCTGATCTCTTTGTCAAGATGTGTGCTTCTGTGGGTGTCACACCCAGCCCTGAGGCTCCTGTGATTGCTGCTGGCTGATGGCTCTGTCCTCTTCAGCAGTGCCTTCGGACACAAATCGAGGATTTAGAGATTATCCGATTTAATTAAATGTTGGCCCGTGTGGAGGCCAGTCTTTGAAGTTTGTTCTTACCACAAGAGGGCTCTTCTTAGCCGTCTCTTTACCACCCCCCCTCCGGCTGACCGCAGGCCTGCGGTTTAGTTTAAAACCCGCATTGTGGTCAGGGGCACCCTGGGGCGTGCTCTGCTCCGGACGCAGAGCTCCGTCCAGCGGCGCGCTGTGGTGTGGCTGTGTTGATACAAGGAGCAAAACTAAAGCATGTTCGAGAAAATACAGTTTAAATACCAGCCAGCACGCTAGGTTGGGACTTGGAGTGGCCACATCAGTGCGTGAAATCCATTCTGACTCCGATGGTAACTGTGAAATTACACTCTGTAAAGTAGGTTATTTCTTGAGAGATTTGATGAAAAGGTAAGTAGATATAGATTGCTTTGATATCCAAAATAGCGTATCAGTCCTTTTTGGTAACATCATTAGAAGAGTGGTACATAATTGAAGATAGTGAGATTGTATAGGACTTTGTAAATTGCTTCATTATGTTTGTTTCCATTACTGTTTTCAGTCATGCAGGTAGATACCAGATTTTCACAAAATAATACAATGTAAATAAAATAAAATGGGAATAATTTGTGACCTACTTTTTGTATAGTACAATATAGAACCAATTCAGGGATTTTTTAGATGAAATTTTACGTGTTATGTTATCGAGCATAAATAACATAACCTAATAATATCTGTTCAGGGCCATTGGTTCCTTAGAATACTGAAAATCGATCTCAGCTTTCTGAAGCCGTTTGAAAAGCAGACGGTCGTCACAGCCCCACAGGCGGCGATCAGATTGTTTTTCACGTTCAGTCACAGGCTGTCAAACACAGAGGGAAGCGGGAAGAGCAGTACGATAATCACTTGTATCTTTTAAATATTTTTAGTGATAGTGACTTCCTTCCCTCAGCTTTTTACTTGGAAACTTTTGAAATTTATGAACAGAAAAGTTGAAAGAATACAATAAACACAAAGTTGTTAACTTTGTCAGGTTTGCTTTCTCTCTCTCTCTCTCTCTCTCTCTCTCTCTCTCTCTCAAGCGGAATCATTTGGAGATATTGGGATGGCCAAAAAGTTCATTTAATTTTTTTCCGTAAGATGGCTCTAGTAGCACTTAGTTGTTCAACTTCATTTGAAATAATTTTGTTAGATTGTTTTGGGACACCTGTCATGGCAGCATGCATTTTAAAAAACTTACCAAAATTGGTGAATTTTTGTGTAGCCATTTTAATATTGAAGATGAAAGAAAATTCGCAACATTTTCGGCATATTATGCTTTATTTTTCCAAGGAAGGTAAAAACACAAGTGAAATTCAAAAGAAGATTTGTGCAGTGTATGGAGAAGGTGCCATGACTAATCAAATGTGTCAGAAGTGGTTTGTGAAGTTTCGTGCTGGAGATTTCTCACTGGACGATGCTCCACGGTCGGGTAGACCAATTGAAGTTGATAGTGATCCAAATCCAGACATTAATTGAGAACAATCAGTGTTCTACCACGCAGGAAATAGACTACACACTCAAAATATCCAAATCAATAAAGTTATTGGTGAAAATGAAGAATGTGTCTGTTATTTACGGGAATAAAAAGCTAAACTGACTTTTTGGCCAAACTAATAAGTTGTAGATAACACTGCACCTGTAAATACTCTGTATGCTTCTCCTAAGAAAGAGTATATTCTTCTACGTAACCACAGTATTTACCATTCCTAAAAAATTAACAAGTTCTGTGACATCACAGTTCACATTTAACTTCCCAGTTGCATGAGGCATCCCTTTTAGCACCATCCTCCCTCGAGGTCCGAGTATGAAGCTCAGCGCAGCCCGTGGGGCGGCTCGTGGAGGGGTCGGCCACAGAGCCAGGCGAATGCCGTCAGGACAGGTTTCTCCGCTTGTTCGTAGGCTCGTGGTGCCTACAGTGTGACCATTTATTTTTAGAAGAGATCTTTGAAAGGCTTTAAAAAATGAGTAAACTTTAAAGAGAAGTCCTGGGTTAAAAGGCTTTTTTTGAAAGTGCAGTTCACACATTTGACAGACACAGCCCTACGGGGGTTAGTAAGTAACCTGAACGGTCTGTTGTTACTTTAATTTAAAAGAAACTGCGAGATGGAAGATTTCAAGGCTTCCTGAAGGTGATAAACAGTGTAGGGAGCGTCTTCCGTGCCCAGCTTCCACGCTGTCAGCCCTCGCCTTGTCCCCTTCCAACTTCCTGTCTGTTCAGTGATCTGAGAGCAAGGCCCCGAAATTGTCGTTTTATCAGTCATGCTTTTCTCTGATTCCATCGGGTGATTTTGTATGTTTCAAACTTACAGTGATGGTGGTTGCTGCAGGTACTATGCTTCCGTGGAAACTTCCCTAAATTAGTTCAGAGAACTTCCTGTGAGGGACTCAGAAAGACGTAAGGTGGCCTGCACTTCTGATGGATGCTTATTTGGGGAACGTTATCTTACAGTTACGCATATATGGTTAGACGGTAAATGTAGTCATGAAAAGGGGAAAAAGTCCCCGTGGGTCCTTTGGGACCCCCTGGAGACAGGGAGATAATAAGACCCGGAGTTGTGACTCCAGCCACCAGGTGGCGCCCGAGGTCCAGAACAGACTTGCTCCTGGGTCCTGTCCCGCTCAGTCCCCTGTGTGGGGTGTGGACGTGGAGTTCTCCCAGCCTGTGGAGTGTGGGCAAATGCTTTCCTTTTTCCATTTGTTAGAGGTAATTTGCATCGAGGCATTGAATATGATGAGTAGAAATGATTCTTTGCTCGTTAAAGACTTAAGTGTTTTCTGGAACTTAACAGAAGATTTTAGCTTTCTTTTTCCTTTTTAATAGTTTTACTCCATATGAAAATAATAAGATATGTTTAGAAGATTATTCACTGTATCAGACTGATACTTCCTTTGTTATGCAAACAGTCACATATAGGCATGTGCTATTTTAGCTCTGAGCATTTTGAAACTTTTTATGTGTTTTTAAGGCCAGGGCTAACCTATTTGAATAAAATAGAGGGCGTAGGTAGTTATTGGTGTAATTCATACAGAAAAGCCACTTTTTCTGAGCAGGGCCTAAGTCAGAGCACTTCAGGTTGTGTTCTGTCTTAAGGTGTCGTGAGACGCGTTCTGACAGTAGTCAGGTGATCGGAGCTTTTGAGTCACCGAGATAAGTTAGAGCAGAGGCACTGGGGTCTTCTTCGCATAATGTTAGTTTGGGGGGCGATGCAAAGGGGTCGAGTTAAAGTGGGCCCTGGGGACATGTTCCCTTAAAGTCTGTCTTGGTGGGTAATCTCCAGAAACCTGTCTCAGACCATAATGCCGGAGTGTCATGCATCAGACAAAGGACCCTAGGACTGTGTGGGTTGACTTCCCTTATTTGGGGAATTACAGTGATTTGTCCAAGATTACGTGGGTGACCAGTGGCAGGGTAATGGTTACAAATTTCAGTGCTTTTTACGCTGCAGCACATCTTACCGTATGGAAAAGTTACGGTGGGCCTAAATAATTTATGTAGAATAGCTGACATCCGTGAATGAAATGTCCAGCATAAGCACATTTTCCAGATAACTGAAACGTCTTTACTGCTCAGGTTTTATGTACACAGATCCCGGAGAGTGGGTCTTTCCCGAAGGTGCTGTGTTCTTCCCTGCCCTGAGGCAGAGTGCAGAGCGGGGTGCAGCTGCGGGTCCTGCCTGCTCTGCGTTTCCGTGAGCCACACGCCCTCCGCCTGCTGCTGTTCCCTCTGAAACAACTCTTGTAATCTTTTCTCCTTTTGCCGTCCATTTTTGCTGTGCGTGTTCATCCGGTTTTAGCACTTTGCCTTTTGAATTTGTGGTTTCTTAATGTGTTTGTTAAGATGTTTATTGAGCGCGCTGACTAGTGTGGTGCAGTGGGTTGGGTGTCCTGCAAACCCAGAGGTCACTGATTTGATTCCTGGTCAGGGCGCACGCCCAGGTTGTGCGCCAGGTCCCCAGTTGGGGGTGCATGCGAGAGGCAGCCAGTCGATGTTTCTCCCCCTTTTTCTACCTCCCTTGTCTTCTCTAAAAATAAATAAAATCTTTAAAAATATATTTATTGAGCACATAGCATGTGCCAGGCACTGTTCCAGGGGCATTTGATAATTAGCATATAAGTCTGGTAAAGATCCCTTGCTCTTGCGGAGCTCACTTTTTGGGGCTGGAGGGAAGGCTCAGCGATGGTCATGAAGCAGTCAGCATGATAAATGAGTAAATGACACTGCGGTTAGCAGGGGACAGTGTTAAGGGAAAGCGGAGAAGGGGTAGGGGAGGAGTGGCAGGGTCGGTGATTGTCTTAGAAACCAGACTCCCCACTGGTGGTTAGTAAAGTAACCAGAGGAAGCGGCAGAAGGAGGCTGAGGGATTGATTCTTCTGTGAGCTGGGGACGTGAGCGCTCGGAAATGCTCTGAATTAACTTCGTATTAACTTGTATTGCTTTCTTCCGGGGTTTATCTCTGGTTCGAATGTCTGGAATTCTAGAATAACTTGATAATGGACCTCTGGCTAAGGTGTAACTTAATGTAACAACTGTTACAGTTACCATGCACGTACTTTCGTTGTGTTTCAAAAGCCGAGTAATGAGAGAGTGAAGTGGGATGTTTGGCCTGAAACGGATGTTGGTTCTCGATGAACCACCTGTGTGTGGACAGACGTGCCCGGCGATAAACCATTTACCGGATGGTGTGAAGATGGTACCGGCGCTACCGAGCAGTGCTCCTTACCTTTACAGTTTCATCCTCGTGGGTAGGAATGTCGATGCCCTGAAGGCTGAGCAGTGTCCAGGGCGACGCTCCGATCAGACGCCCCGGCCTCAGACCTCCCTCCCCGCTCGTCATTCCCTGTGTGGCTCTGCGCAGGTTCCTGACTCCTCAGCTGTCGTGGTCGCGTCGGGCTCCTCATTGTAAATGGTGGGGGGGGGGAGCAGTGCAGCGGGCTTGCTGTGAGGGTTAAATGAAGGGCAGGGCTTGGCTGGTGGGCACCGACGAAACCCTAGGCGCTGGGGTGCAGATGAGGAGAGGCTGTTAGGCATCATCTGGAGTAAGGGGGTCAAGGGCAGTTACGTGGTGCGTCTGGCCATCCAGCAGCTGAAACTATGTTTTTCTCTGTTTTGTTTTACCATTTTAATTCAGCTATTTGTTTGAATTAAACAATTGCATATGTTTTAAACTTTAATATTAAATTCGAATGAGTCCTTTCACAGGAAAAAATAATATTGGAAACCATTCAGTTTGGTTCATCAGCATGGCATTTTAGTCTTTACTTTTATACCACATAAACCCTACGGAGGTATTATTTGGGGAAGATTTATATGTGTATTTCTTAACTGCTTTACTTGGAGCTGAAGACAGAGGCACTGTGGATGGTTCTGAATTTTCACCCTGGTGATCGAGGTTCTTGCCTATTCGTAGAGCCTGCTTTTGAGAAATTAGCTGTGTCGGACTCCCATAATCTGTAACGTGCTTTGTGCTGTTCCCCAGCTTATGAAAGTGCCTTGCCGGGGTCAGAAGAAGTACCTACCGCCCAGCGGCGTCCTGGTGGACACTCACTGAGCAAGCGCACAGCCGGGCGCACTGTCCCTAAGAGACAGCGGGAGAGGGGGCGCGAGCCACATGGAAAACTGCTCAGAGAGAAAATGGTGCTCTCGAAACTTGTGACGGCAGCAAAAGGGAAACTCCGCTGGTGTCAGAAGCGCTTGACAGTTGTGTTTCTATAAGTAAATACTGCTTTTAGTTTCCTGAGAGTGTTGAGAAGTTTTCCCACAACGAGTTAGTTAAGCACAGATATCTCAGTGAGGACAGAGCGCTCTGCCTCTGGGGGGGGACGCTCTTGTCCCCAGCGCCGTCCCTCTTCAGGTGCTGAGTTTCCAGTCTGCTTTTCCCATCAGCTCTGGGGAGCCTCAGGGTTTACGGCCACCGCGTCCCGACCGGACAGGTGAACGGGGCTGCCTGTGGATGTCCGGTCTGCACGAGGGAAGTGGGTGTTTTTGCTGTGGTAGTTCCCTTAGCATGCCAGATAGCTTTAGGAAACCGCTTGCATGGTTAAAAAGCAGGTGATTTTCTTCTAGTTAATAGTTATAAATGTAAAATACATATATTCATGCATGGTTATTTATCCAGAGCATAATTCTTCTTTTAAAAATGTGTTCAAGTAGGGAATGTATTTGTGTAGCTCTGTAAATATGGTGTATGTTTATATACACACACACATACACAAATATGTAAAAGCTTTTCTGTGACAGTCGTCTTAGAACTAGTTCAAAATTCCGTACTTAGAATGGCTCCCGGTTTCTTCTCCTTGGCTGTGGAGGGTGATTCTTCTGTTCATCCAATCGTCTGAACATTTAACTCCTAACGTGTTCCAGTCACTGTGGGAGGTTTTGGGGACGCGTAGATGAGTAAAATGTGGTCCTTTGCACATTTTAGCTAACAAATAAAACCTTAAGTGCTTTTGAAAACTTCTTTTTATAGGTTTGCATGAAGGTTTAAGATGGTAAAATGCTGATAATAATATTAGAAGTTACTGGGACTGTGAGTACCTGTCGTCACGTGGAGACACTTGATCTTGCTTGGAATCTGTCTGATTGTAGGCAAGTGGTAGCTATAACCATTATTCACATAATCAGGTGTTTTTAATGTTTAAATTGCTGATAATATATTCTGCTTCTCAGTACTTTGACCACAGGGCTTTTTAAAATAAATTTTATCTTGATTGTGGTTTTCTGCTAATTTTTATTTTTAGCTTCTGTGGCATTTGCTACTTATCCCTAATTCTTGCCATGCAGATTTTTGGAAGTCACGCAGTATTTCAAGGT
>CM052542.1:150931807-150958494 GCA_028533065.1 Trachops cirrhosus | reverse complement strand
GTGGTAGTGACTTTGCTACTGCTGGTCTGAAAGAAACACAGATGATCTCACCCACAGCACAGGCAGGAACACTGCAGTGTGTATTTTTCCTGGTGGTGAGTGTCCGGAGTTAGACAGAGTCAGGAGAAAAAAGGACCACAGAACGATTTTAGTAAGGGATTTTCGAGGCCTCCTACTGGCAGTGGGAGGTAAAAAAAATTCAGTGCTCATCACAGATTCTTGTTTTTAAAATTGTCACATGTTAAATTTTGCCACATCACAGTCAAAAGCAGTTCCTTTCAGTCTTGTGCTCTGAGCTTCTCTTACAGATTAGAAAATTGAAGTTCAGTGTGGTCAGTTTGCCCAGAGTTTCCATTAACTCACATTTTATTTTTAGCATCACGAATGAGAGTTTGAAAAATTGAAATGCATATAACTGGCTCTGTTTATCAGATTTATGATGAGGTATATATAACTTGTAGTTTTGGAGAATCCTAAAATGTTTGCATATTAATTAAAGGGAAATATTAACTGGGGATTAGAAACATATGTAGTTCTGTTCCTTGTTTTTCCCATTCTTCTCATTTCTTTTCCCACAATGAAATAGAGACCTCGGTGGAGTACACGATTCCCAACCCTTAACAACTTCTATCCTCTTTGGAGCTGTTGAAAAATACTAAGGATTGAGCTCCGTCCTGACCTACTGAGGAAGCTAGTCTGCTCCTGTCTGTTCCACAGCCGCATCCTCTGACTGCGGGCACGAGTTTATAGACTCTTGAAGCTGCCTTTCTGCATGCTGTCTCTCACATCTGAACGCTCACTCACTTACCTCTGCAGGTGCGACTAGCAGCTTCCCTTCCAGACTGAGCTCCTGCGCCAGTTTTTCAGGGAAGCCACTTCCTGTCTCCGCTCACTGAAGCCCCCGCCCGCCCCACTCCCTGTGAGCTGGAGCCAGAGGTGGGCGCTCTGTTTCTGCGAACTCTTGTCATTTCTAAGTGCCGTATCTGCAGCTGTCCTTGAGCTCTTGTTATTTGTAGGTGTCAGTTACAGGGTCAGTCCGTGCTTGTGGGGGGCCCACTCAGCAAGAAACCCATGCCAGATGCCACGGCAGGAGGAATAGGATCAGACATGGTCCCCGCTTGTCAGTTCCTTGAGCAAACCTTGTCTTCTTACCTGTCACTGTCCCCAGTGCCCAGAACATTAATCGACAGCAAAGAATTCTCTGGCTCAAAATGTCAGTGGTGCGGAGGTTCGGGAGACCCTGTTGCAGCGGCCGTTGAAGCCTGCAGGGCCCCACGGTTGCCGAGTCACGGGGGTAGTAGGACCACTGCTGTCAGAAAGTCAGACAGGAACGGTCAGAAAGATTGGTTTCAGGCCCGCAGTAACAATGTTGCAGGGTCTGTATGACACACAGGAGAGGGCTTGCTCATGCCAACTCATGACCCTGTGCAGCCATAGACGCTGTGATGACCCCGGGCTGTCTTAAATTTTCTTGGGGAGGCTTGTGTGTGACCTTCATGTCAACTGAAAGGTAATTTAGGGTTTTGTTCGATGAGATCTAGCCAGCGAATCTTGAGGCCCCTTGGAGGAGCAGCCACAGCAAATAAGGTTACCATTTCCACAGTGTGATGTTGATTTTTCTAGTTCTGGTGTGCATGGTAGGGTCTGTTTTTAGTATTTATACATCATTCTGTTTTCCTTGCTTTGTAGAAATAAAAAGGAAGCACACAGCTTCCTAATAACCAAGTGAATTGAATAACTCATGCCCTAGCAGCTGAATTCAGTTCATCTTTTGTAGTTCAGAGGGCACGGTATTGGCTGACGTGTTTTAGGGTGGGGATTACACTCACTCTCAGCTTCGAGGGGACGGGGGTGTTTGGCCCGCCCCAGGCTCGTGGTGGGCTGCTTCAGGGCAGCACGTGTGCACACGTGTTCGCCGTCTCTCTCGCCCGCCGTTCTGCCTGTGGTGCTGTCCGAGTGAGGCCCGCTCCCAGCCGTCCCTCACCCGGGGCTCTCCACCGCGGCTCAGGCCTTCCCTCCTCGTACCTGTCCGTGCTCTCCTGCTGCTTATGTCTTCATTCTGGGAAAACGAGGCAGCTGTAAGGTCTTTATAGTCAACACTTTCAGAACCTCATTGCCTGTGTTTGCGGCATTAGCCCAGGGGAGGCCACCTTGGGTAGCATACAGACCTTGGAAAGGCCACGGTTGGAAATGACAACGCCGAGACGCAGAGGCCGCCTGGTGTCCCCCTTGGGAGGGCCTTCCCAGGCGTCTTCGCCGCTCCCCCTCTATCCCGTGTCCAGCCTCCACCACAGAATTGTTCAAGGGGGTTTACAGTGTGGGAGAATCGTCTTGCTGGAAAATCTGTGGTTTCTAACACAGTTCCGTTCAATCCAGATTCCGTTACTTGGTCTTCAGGGCCCCCGGTTCTTCCTGGGTCTTTCTGCCTGTAGACACCCTTCACTCATCCGGGTATGCTTCCTCTCGTTCCCTCCGCCAGTTCATTTCTCTTCACTCTTGTAAAACACAGTTTCCATTTAAGACTCCAGTGGTGTGTCTTACCCTACTTTTTTTTCATCCTCACCCAAGGAAGGGCAGGAGAGAAACACTGGTTGGTTGCCCCTCATAAGCACCCCAACCAGGATCTGAACCCACAACCCAGGCATGTGCCCTGACCGGGAATCGAACCTGTGACTGTTTGGTTTACAGGCCAACATGACAACCATCTGAGCCTCACCCGCCAGGGGTTAGCCTACTTTTTGCCATCCTTTTCTTGATGTGCCTTCAGCCACTATTCAGTCATGTATATTTACATAAATATACCCAATTTATAATGTAATGCAGCCTTTGAGTTTAGGTCACTGTGCTTAGTGCCGTGTGACCTGCCATCTGACTCACCGTTAATGGGACCAGGTATGGGTGCCTGACCCAAAGGAGATCAGTCTAGGGTGGATCAGTATCATGAAGTTCAACATTAAAGCTTTGCCCACTGTATAGTGGATGATCAGACTCTCTCTTTTAAGGAAGTTTAGATTGAAAGTAGAGAGTAAGTTGTTAGCCGGGGTAGTCATAGAGCCACCCAGAAAGCACAACAAAGGCTCAGGGTTGGATTAGGACTTGATAACACAGGTTCATCGAGTTATACTTGTGAGCACCCTCACGTGCACAGGCACGTGCGTCCTGAGGGCGAGTCCATGGGTTTCCTTCGTCCGGTTTTCAGAGGGGTCCGTGAGCCCGAAGACGAGAGAGCCGTGAGATGGGAGGGGGCGGGGGCAGGGAGCGAGCAGCGGATGAAAACACGGACTGGGGCCCCTGCTGCCCGGGGAACACGGATGACCGCTGCCAGGCCTGGGGTTGCTGTCTGTCCTCCACCAGGCCGTCATCTCGCCCGAGTTTCCCCTTGCCTGCATAGCCTGGGTGCTCCGGAGCCTGGGCCTGCACGGCTAATACTCCTGCCCTCATTGTCTTAAGTGCCCCGCTGAGAGTGTTGCGTCACCTACTGGGTCGTCTGAGTGAATTTCTTTGTTCCTTCAACCCAAAGGACCAAACTGATGCCCTTGCCTACACCGGTGCGTTAGAGAGGGCAGGAGCCGCCACTTCCCCGGGCGCTCAGGCCGCAGAGGTGTGTGCCCGTAAACGAACCACTTGTCCACTCAGGGTTGAGACGGACAATAAGGAGGGAAGGAGCTGGTGAAATTCCGTATAAACAGGACTCAGTGAAGTCTCACATCATGGACAGTTTTCAGTCTTTTCCGTCAGTGACACGTTTCATCCTGTGTTTCCGACATGCTGTCCCTAGTGTAGCAGTGGAGGGTTCAGAAGAGCAGTCGGCCACCCCCGTCAGTGCCTGGGCCTCCGTAGCACTTAGTGAGGTGAATGCTGCGTAAGAAAAAAACACGGACTTCAAATGAATGCCAGCAGATGGCAGAGAATATAATCTGAAGTTTTAAAATACGAAAACAGATTACTGACGTTGAGAATTTTCTTCCCTGAGAATTTTGAAAAGCAAAATGATGACAAGCAGATCTTCGTGGCCGTGAAGGAGACTCATGACCTTGGTACCTGAAAAACAGAGGAGGCCTTCTCCGCTCTCTTGCCCTAAATCCGTGAAAGCTGAGAGCAAGGCGGTGATAATGAATTCATCGTTTTCGGGAGTTTACGTACCAGGTGCTGTTGTAACTCGGCGCTCCCCAGATTTAACTCACATGGGACAGCGCTTCTTGCAGGGGCGGCTGCTTTGTGCTGCATGCTTGGCGAGGCAGTGTGGAGTTACTTTCCCGACCAGCTACAGTGGAGGATTGAAGAGAAGGCAAAGGGCCTTGTTGTGGGAACTTGGCCAGCAGAAAAATGTGTGCTCGCTTATTTACCAATTCTCCAGTGAAGTTTTTGTTCTTTTGATAAATAACTTTCCTAGGGGACAAAGTCATAAGTTGAATCAGTGAAAATCAGAAATTTTTAACTTATTTAAACTAGTTGCTTTCCTTTCGATGTCGGGGTAGAAGTGGTAAAGTACTGATGCCCTCCTGTTGGGCCAGGAGTTGTGAACAGGGAGACTTGGGAGAATAAGGACCTTCAACTTTTAGATCCATCTCCTCCTTCTTTGTTATCATTTATTGATTTTCTGTTACTTTTAAATTTTCTTCTCATCAGGGTGAACCGAGGGGAAATTACAAAGGATAACCTGGGGTGCTCGTACCCTCTGGCATCATCATGGAGTCGCGTGGACTGTAGCGACACATTTCAGTGAGGGGTTTGGAGCAGGGCTCACAGAAGGGAAGTGCCTGCTCTCTCTGTGTTCGGGGCCCGTATTCTAGTAGCACCCGGCGGCTGCCACTTACGTGTTCGGTCCAAGCCGTGCTCACGTCTCACGCTTCCACTCTCCCGGACCCCGGGACCTTGCTGTCGGACCCCAGCCTGTGCTGGTGTGTCTGCTCCTTGGGTCAGACCCCGCTGTTGCTGTCTGCTGGCCGGGGCTGCTTCTCGTGTTCTGGAACCGTCTCCAGACTTGCTCAGGCTGCTGTTCTCCGTAGTTTTCCGCAGCTGCCCACTGTGGTCTGGCCTCCTCGTCACAGTGTTTGTTTGAATCAAACACTGGGTCTGACAACGGCTTTTTAAAAAATTGCTGTTTTACCTGTTTAATTTTAGATACATTATAGGAATGTATCTCTCTCATGCATCCTTAAATTCACAGTAATTGAAGGGTTTTTCCTAAGCCTTTGAATCGAGGCATACTAGAAATACAGAAAAGTGCACGAGAGCGTAGAGCCCCATGAATATTACAAAATAATCATACCCGTGGGTCCTCACTGCCTACCAGAAATTCGAATTTCTCTCCCTGCAGTCATTCTGTAAAGGACCAGATAGTAAATGTTTAGGGTTAGAGACCACATGGTTTGCTGTTGCAGCAGAAGCAGCCTTAGAAGGTAGGTAAACAGGTGGGCACGGCGTTACTCCAGTCCAGGTTTATTTAGGGACATTGAAATTTGAATGGTACGTAGTTTTTATGTGTCACAAAGTATTATTATTTTTATTTTCAACCATTGAAATATGAATATATAGTCTATGTGAAGATGAAATGAAGAGAGTTGTCATAAATTACTACGATTATGTCAAAAACTTTCAGGAGGCCCTGGGTGGTGTGGTTCAGTGGATTGAGCGCCAGCCTGCAAACCAAAGGGTCACAGGTTCGATTCCCAGTCAGGGGACATGCCTGGGTTGCGGGCCAGGTCCCCAGTAGGGGGCACGTGAGAGGCAACCACACATTGATGTTTCTCTCCCTCTTCCTCCCTCCCTTCCTGTCTCTCTAAAAGTCAATAAATAAAATCTTAAAAAAAAAAGCTTTCAGGAGTCAACCTAAATGGACTGCCACTGGCCAAAATACGGACAGTTTGAGCTTCAAGCAGGATAACTGCCATGGATGGAATCACAGATATCTTTAGACCTATGAGCTCGTGCCAACACAGAAGGATGTTGCTGGGGCTTGTGCTCTGCCCCACACGGGGTTGCGTAGGTGCTGCGTCACTGGAAGCTTATAGACGGGTTGTGGATCGTTAGCGTCCAAATATTCTCAGTGCTCCAAAACCGTACAAATACCATAATTTCAGGCTCTGCATAATAGTAACTTGTCAAAATAATACTTGCCCACATCTGGAAGTTGTAGATTTCAGCTTCAATTTTATTTATATTATTTCCAGAGAGTTCTGACATGATAATTAGGCTGCTTTGATTCCTCCAGACTGTCACTGGATGTAAAGGTGATGATTGAAATTTTAAGATAATGCATTTTTTGTGTATAGTCAGATAACCACCATCATAGGAGAAATTTAATGGTTTACCTGTTGATAACTTTCCTTTTATATATATGTTTTGTTTTATTTAAATGTTTTATTTATTTATTTTTAGACAAAGGGGAAGGGAGGGAGGGAGGGAGGGAAGGAGGGAGAGAAACATCAATGTGTGGTTGCCTCATGCCTTCTCCCCAGGGGATCTGGTCCACAACCCAGGCATGTGCCATGACTGGGAATCAAACCGGCGACCCTTTGGTTCACTGGCTGGCACTCAATCCACTGAGCCACACCAGCCAGGGATGTATATGTATTTTAAAATTAAGCCCTTTGCAAGCCACACATGAAATATTAAAAATTGTTACATCATGAAGATTTTTTCTGTTGGGTGCATGTGTAGTTTTAGAATGGGCTAACAGTGAATAGTGTAACATTTACAGAGACATTAATAATTACTGCTGTCCTGAGGGTCTTTAACTCTGAATTCTGTTCTAATGACATGGTTAATTGAGCTTGGACCAATATGATATTTTAGGCTGGATGTCTTAGATGAAATGAGTAAGTAAGCTTTTCTCAAGTGTCATCCAAGATGATCTGGTGTTTGTAACATGATAAATTCTTCACTAAATAACTGTTCTAAAATTCTGTGAATGGACTTGATTTTCCCACTCAGTAAAAAACTTTGTTTAAGTTAAAAGTGGCTGTGTTTCTCGTAACATATCACTGAGAAAGGGAGGACAGGATCTGCTGGTCATCTTCTGAGCTTGCTGAAGTGCGGCTGCCCCCCCACCCCCCCCCACCCCCCGCCCCCGAGATGTTCCATTAGCCTTCAGCCAAGCCCTTCCTCGAAGAGGATGGCATTCAGAACGATAGGGTGTAAATTCTCCCAGGACTCCTGCTGCTGCACAGTTGAGGGGGGAAAGGTTATCCTTGAACTTGAAACATTTAAATCATTTGTGATGAATTTTCCATCAGGCAGAAAAAAAGGAATGATTACCAAAAATCACACCCCTGGGATAAATATGAGGTTATAGCTAACTTCTTATTTCCCTCATGGGTGTAATTAAACAGACTTTTACGATTAAGGTTTTCAGGCATTGAAAAATGTTTACTGGAAAAATATAATAGCTTTAGTTAGCGACGTGATCAATCAGAGACAGCCCCCCGGCTTTTTTAAGCCGTGTGTTTTGCATGAACCGTTTCTAGCATTTGTTTGACTCAAGGCATATCAACTTTAAAAAGGGTGTTGAAAAATAAAGGCCATGGTACGTTTCCTGAATGACTCAGAGTAGTCACATCTTCACAGACAGGATGTTGCTGATACACCTTAGATGTTCAGTCTTAATGTCTGGTTTTAGCTTGGGAATTTTAACAGAAAGAAAATACTGAGATGAAACTTCTAATCATAGCTTTGCCAGTGCGTCACGTAACCAGTTGGCCTCCAGGTTAACTTTTCTCTCTTCCCCACCCCTTTTTTAAATAGTACAATGAGATTGAATACTACCCAGGGAGGCCTAGGGCTCTTCTAGTTTTAAAATTGTCTGATTTTCCATTTTTAAGGAATAACGTATGACACAGTTCAGATGAGTTTGGTAAGTACCCAGTAAGTGTGTATTGAGAACTCAGTTCCTGCAAGGACGTCCGCCCAGGCCTGGGGAAGGCAAAGAAACGCTGCACTTCCCAGCTCTCGGGACGCGTTGGGTTGGGATCGTGGAGGGGCGGGGGCGGGGAGGTGGCGCAGAAGTGAGAGAAGCGCGGTGCGGGCACAGACAACGCAGCAGGAGGCGCTGTGTCCCAGAGCAGGTTGCTGTGGCTCCCGGAGGTATCCGCTCACTGCGCCACCCAGCCCAGCGAGAGCAGGCTTCCCTGTTGCACTGAGACTTTTTCTTCACGTGTTTGCCTTAGTATGTAATGATGTGCTTCCACAGAGGTCCCTGAGAACTGAAATTGCAGTGGCGGTGTGCACCATGGTGTGCCCATGACTTTAGCATGGAGCCTGGCAGGTGGGAGAAATTCAATGAATTACCTGCGGACTTGCAGGAATGAGAGGGCGGTGCTGGGGGCAGAGAGATTCTGCCTGGGGGTGGGAAGGAATAGCTGGTGGGGAAGGGAAGCCAAGTCCAAGGAAATTGGTTTCAAACGTGCAGCAGGCGTTGAGAGCAGGTGAGGAGTCCCCGAGGGCCGCCCAGCCATGCCAAGACGGGAGTGCCCTGGGGGGCTGCTGGGGAAAGGGCGCCGCTGTGCGCCCCACGCCCCATGCACGTGGTGTCTCCAAACCAGGGGCGAGAGGGCGGGGCTGCGTGTGCCCACTGTGGGTGCAGACTCACGGACGCGGGAGGACAGCGCTGTTGCTGTACAGGCATTACGGTTGGTGTCTCGTGCTGAGTCACCTCGAAGCTCATTTCAAAGCGTTGATGAACTGTGGTGGCTTTTTGTCTTGTGTGATTTCCCATCAGCTGTAACTAAAACCACAGGCCTCTAGAATCTAGAATTTTTTCCCTTTAAAAAGGAGTCGTCCTACTTCATTCTAGATATCAGAGAGCCCGAAAGGGTGCGTAGAGAACCCGCGCAGTCCTTCCTCTCTGATGGCAGCGGGGAGGTAGGTTCGGGAGGGAGAGCTGGGGGCCGGCCCCTCTCGCTGCTGTGCAGTAAGGGCGGAGTCACTCCACCGCAGCGGCGAAGTGGCAGAACCATGGTTCTCAGCGCTGCCTTCCCAGCAGCCTCCTAAAAAAGCAGATACCTCGACCGATTGTTTCATCCACGCGGCAAAGGCCAAGTTTAATACACATGTGAGCACAACATATACAAGTACTCATTTACATATTTAATCTTTAACAAAAATTAATTTGTTAATTTAATTAAATTTGGATTTTACTTTTCATTTTTTTCTCTTATTATTTTCTTTGGTTAATCTTTCATTCTATTTCTTTTTTCTTTTTTTTTTCTCTTTCTCTTCATCCTTTTCAACTTATGACCCTTTCAGTTTGAAATTAAATTTGGGCTGTAAGTTGACTCCCTGAATCTTTTCTTCACAAGCTTTCTTTGTGTTTTCTAGAAGAGAAGATTAACCCAGGGTTGCCAAAATAAAAGCAAAGATTGTGATTAAAACTGAATTAGAATCTTTATTATTCTCTCATAGTAAAATAAATAGCCCAGTCTTAAGGAAGCTTTAAAGTAAGTCCTGGAGCCTTTGCGAACCCTTGGATTTTAATTAAAGAAACACAGAGAACCACCACTTCTGTTTGTCAGTGGGAAAAATATGTATTTGTGCGTTTTCAAGGCCTCGCCTAGCAGCACATGGAGCGCATCTGCGGGCTTGTGGGGTTTGGGGAGCACAAATGGATTCAGATGTTTGGGCCCTTTGTCTTCCTGGTCTCGGCGCACCTCACCAGCTGAGCGTGGCACAGTCCAAACGCAGTTTCTGCAAACAGAGCAGCTAGAGTTACCTCCCCAGCACCCTCTCGGGGACTGATAAGCCAGTCTCTGTTTACGTAATGAACTCAGGGGGCAGGGGTCTGCCCCAGTGCTCCGTGGACGGGACTCCGTGGGTGTTGTCTTTCAGGGGGAAGGCTGGGTGTAGTGAGCCCTTGTTCTCCCGCTCTCTCTGAGATGCGGCTGGCTCGGTGCATTGTTTCCAACTACTTTTGTTTATGTAGTGGCTGGCTTTCTCTGAGCTGCGGCTCGCTCTGGTGGATTGTTTCGAACTAGTTTTGTTCAGGGTAGTGGTGGAGCTTCTCTTTAAGTAATTGGTTTCAGTAAAATCAGCAGATTTAGTGTAAAAAAATGGGATACCTCTATTGGCTTTTACTGTTAAAAGACTTTAATCTTTCTTTTTGTTCATTGCTACTGGTTCTGTCTCTCTCTCTCTCTCTCTCTGTATTTAAATAATATTGTCTTTGAATGTTCTTACATTTTCATTTAACTTGAACTTTCAACTTTGAAAACAAACTGCTGGTTTATCCTTTTCTCAAATACTCACGAAATCCTGCATATTTTTCAAAATATTTATAAAGTGTTCTTGAGAGTGAAATCTCATAAAGATCTTTGCTTCAGGACCAGAGTTCAAAGGAAAGTCCGTTTGGTTTTAATTTGAAAACTGTAAAAACAAAATACCCTCAGAATGGCAGGGTGTGAATTGGTAACTGCGGTTTTATTGCGATGGGCCAAGCCCATCCCCAGATGTTTCCAATTAAAAGCCAAGCATGCTCACTTGGGTGAAGATCACATGAAAGCATTTCTGTACTTTTCTCTGATTTTCTTTTTTTCTGAGAAAAATAAGTCTCAAATTCTTTAATTAAAGAAATAACTTCTCATTTGCATATTGTTTAAATTTACACAAAGTAAATGTAATATTCAAGGAGAATTCTTTCATGTCAAATTTGCAAATATATATAATCCTGAATACATAGGGGTTCACAACTGTCTTATAAAGGACCAAAAAGATTTTTAAAGATGGTAAAGCCTTTTTGAAATTAGAATAATATATGTTGGATTTACTATAATCAAGTAGCCCTTTTAACACTAAGAATTGGTTTAAAAAGGATGGGCTATTTCGGTGCTTTCTTCAGGGTTATAGGAAATTTTTTATTGTAGTGTAAGTAGTAATAAATTTTTCTTTCATTTTTGGTCAGTTTCACGTTCCATTGTGAGAAGAATTTCTGTAGGAATCTAGAAGATGTAGTGAGATAAAAGGAACAAGAATGTGATTTTGAAACCGAGAGTTTCATAGCGTTTCTCCAGATAATACCAGGTTACAATGGGATCCATTCATGAACTTGAAAGTTGCTTCCCATACATCATTCTGTGTTAAGAAGAAAGCTACCTACTGGTAATAAATTTGAATTTATGGGAACTGGCATTTGTTCAAAGAAAAGATGGACTCGCTCTTTATAAGTAACCTAACATTAACATTTTGAATGTAAAGCTAAAGATACATTTAGTTTCAAAGCTCCCACAAGCCGTAGACACAGGACCACATACCAGTCTGTACAGCTGAAACAGTTGTTTCTCATTTCTTTTCCCGTGCGGTGACGTTTTGACAGACATGTGCTCAGGAGCTCGGAGGGCGACGGCGTGGTAGGCCTCGGATCTGTGTTCGCTTGGGTACTTGCCTGATGTTTTTCCAGCCGTGGTGCCTCGCTGCAGAAGGCCCCTTTGCTGAGGGCTGTTGCAGGCACGCTGGTCTTTTCCCCCGTTCCGCCCCCGTGTGCGTGTGGTCCCTGTGCTCCGCTCGGTGCCGTGGCCCGTGCCCGTCTTCCGTGGCGGCTCCTCTGTGTCTCCTTCACCCTCGCGCCTGCATGCGCACGGGCTGCCAGAGTCGCTGGCGCACAGCGGCCTCACGGGCTCACTGCATCTTCTCGTCCTGATCTGGGCGCGGTCCCTGTGCATATGGAACTGAGTTAGGGTTTCCAAGATTTTGAAATGACTTATTTTGAAAATACTTTAAAAAATTGTGAATATTTTAACATGTAGGCCTAGAAAGAGAACGGGAATTGGAAGTCTAGTTCTGAGTTTATCACCACGATTACGTGATCTCATTCCGTCTGTACAGTCGACGCGTCTGTTCCCATTGCTCCCTGAAGATTACGAGGCTTAACTCAGACACGCAGGGCTGTTCTGAGGACCGCCTTCTTAACAAACACGGGAGAACTCGTCGTGGTCACTGTCGCCGCTCAGCTCCGGTCAGGCGAAGAGGCGTTTTCTCAAGTCCCATTTCCCCTTCCTTTTTAAAAGACGGAACCGTATGAAAAACTGAGAAAGTGCAAATTGGTGAAATAAGAAAAAAAGTATTTTCAGTTTTGAGGAACAAAAGCTAAATTGATGTGAATTAGTAGTTTCTAACCTTCTTGAGTATGCGAACCTCCTTCTTTTCAATTTCAGTAACTCTTATGGACCCTCTCATGATAATGCCTTTATACTTTCGATATTCGATAATTCCTTGAATCCCTAAAAGTTGGAAACTGTTCTTACACAGTAACAGTGTGGTGTGGCTGCATTGTGAGTACAGGTTCAGCAAATACTGATCGGTTCGTGTGAGCCGTGGCAGCGTGCAGGACAGCACATTGAGATGCTATCTGTGCACTTGGAGAAGGAAGTAGAAGGTGGATGGGGAGCTGTGCCGGAATCGTCGCTCATTCATCCCGAGGGTATTTGTTTACCCAGCGGGTTTGGGGCTGCGTCAGGGAGCGGGTCAGACCACACCGCCCTGATCTCTGCGTTCCAGCCTGGAGGGTCCCACAGACACAAGGAATGATTGCGCGTCAACGGGAGCCTCACGCGGAGTAAGTCCTGTGGGAGAGAACTTGTAGGGGAGATTCAGGAGGGAAAACGTCGTGGAGCTTCACTGTGGCGGCGATGTCTGAGCAGAACCCTCTGGTGGACGTCAGAGTTAACCGTGGGAGTGCCTGTCAGGCCAGGAGGGAGCGGCCGGGGCGGAACGCGGTGGGGAGGAAGGACATGAGTGCAGGGCTGGCTGGGGGGGGCGTGGGCCCTCAGACCGGACGTGTGGCCGTGTCCACAGGCATGCCACTTAAAAATGTGTTGCCAGGAGATGAGTGGGTCCAGGGGCTTGGGGAGCGAGGGGTGGGGACGGACCGCTAACGGACGGGCCCAGGGCTTCTTTTCAGAGTGATGAAAGTGTTACGGGATTCCGTAGTAGTGTTGGTTGCACAGCCTTGCACTTACACTGAACACAGTTGAATTTTGTACTATCAGGGTGAATTTTATGTTATGTGAATTACGTCTTTAAAAAATACTAGGAGAAATGGATTACCAAGGTTTGCTTGAACCATTTTTTGCCCCTTCTCCATCTACTTAATGTGACTTTTGCTTTTGAAAATCCAGGGTGCTGACCCGTCACACCTGAACTGTGGGGAAGTCTCTCGGTGTCACTGGTTGTGTTCTCATTAGAACTCGCTGATGTCATCGATTCTGAAGTGAAAAATTTCCAGACTCCCGTCCATTTTACTTGCACTTCAGACACCTGTGTTCACTGTGCTCATTAAGAGATGGTGGTGAGATGTTTTTAACTTCTGGCTACCAAGGTGGATATAATTTTTAGGCTGAATTATGACTAATATACGTTTGTGAAACCAGGATATGCTCCTTCTTTTATAGGGTAGATCTAATTTTGATCAGCATGATGATGCTCTTCAAATCATGGTCAAAGCACGCAAGTGAAAAGAATGCCTGTTCATTCCGTTGGCTAAAAACAAAAATTATATGATCTCTTCCAGAAAAGGCCATTATTTTTAATAGAAATAGAGCAAGAAATGTATTTAGCTAGATTTCTTCTCCCTGGTGTTTTAGATTTAACTTTGGCGTTTCCTTGAATTTCATTCCATGACAACCTAGTAAAGTTGATTGAAATATTATGATCATATTTTCGTTTTTTCTCTCTCTTTTGTGGGGAGAAGTGTAGTATAAGTTGGATTTTACAGATTGTCTAAGTGATTTTCTTTAATGAAAATAAAGCTGTTGACTACTACGATCATATTCTGAGCAAAACGTTCACTTTCCTGTGGCAACTCCGAGTACAGAAGCGCTCTGTTTTGGGCTTGTTTGCGGTTCTGGAGCAGTTTGTAAGCAGCTGTGGAAGTTGTGATGGTTGGCGACGTTACAGAGCGGTTTGCTGAACTCACCTCCCTTTGAGGACTTCGAATGGAGCAGTTCTTCCTCACCTGAAATTCATTTAGTGATGAAAAATATACATTCCCTTCTCTGTTTGTAGGCTCCTTAGAAGACAGCTTTTACCTTTTCTGGGCGCCTTACCTTGAACTACATCATCCTCTCCTGCAGCCTCCCTCCCTCCTCAGCCGCGTGCCCGTGCGGTTGTGCGGCGGCGCTGCCCTTGCTGGGTGTGTGTCTGAGGTTTCGGGGGGGTGGGGGTGTCTGGAGCTCGCCATCATCTACAGTTGTGGACCACATTGCAAGAACACTCTAAAGAACTGTGTGTTGGCCCTGTCAGGCCACTTCAAAATCTTCAGTCCTTTAAAAATTTGTGGTAACTCCAATTTCTTCTTACTTACCAAGAGTTGAGCACCCTAGGAAAGAATTAATTAATCTGCTTTGACCTCATTGTTCCAGTGTGAATGAATGTACTTAGAGGTTGATTAAGTATTTTTTCCCCCCTGAACACGGGAAAGTATGTCCAAATCCTTAAGTAATTACATTCTTAATACAGACATTTCTCATTTTCTTACCCTAGCTGAAAAGGCGGGTGGCTTTCAGACCCTGCGTTTTCATTTGTGTGATGGAGACTGTAATTGAGCTTCAAGCGCTTTGGTCACTTAGCTCTCAACCAGCTAAGTTTAAAGCATAACGTTTCAGAGTGCTTTACTTCATATAAAATTCTTTGAATTCTTTGACGGCTTGAGAGAATATTTGTAGCACTGTAATAAGCCTATACTTAGGGAAAAAACCATTTTACCCTAATCTAGTATTCATGTTTGCTGATGAGCGGCAGTTCAAATGAGTACATTTATGGTTCTTCAGTGACATAAACTAAGTAAAGAGTTAAAAATGAAATATCTGACCCATTGTTATGAGCGAGTATTGCCTTAAATAGAACATCGTGCAACTCTAGGAGCCTCGGATGGTTTGCACGATCACCTGTGGGGTATTCTCGTGTGCACTTCATCCAGGTCCGTGACTCCCGGTAGACTGATTCTCTGGAGGCGGGCACCGGTTCATCCGTGTGCAGCACCTAGCACCTGTGACACGGTAAAGGTTCAGATAGTGGTCATCGGCTGGGTGTTTTTTGCTAGCATCACTGTTAAATCCAGACACTGGGCTCAGTTAGCTGTTGATGAGTCTTCATATCCACATGAAATATGTTCATTTTAACCGTAAAGTCTCAGAGTCGAAGCCTGCTCCCCCTCAGCCCCCTCGATATTTGATCTGTGCACCGTAGCCAGTCAGCATTCAGTTCCACCTTAAATTAGAAAGTGGTGTCGTTTGTGTTTGGGATTTTTTAAAACTTAACATGATACATGTATTTTCTTTTTATTGGACATTCTTGGAATTCTCTTACGCTTTGCCATCACAATAGAGAAGACAGATCATTCCATTTTTATTACTATTTTCTTGTTCATATTAGTAATATTTTTATGTACTAAATACAGAATCCTAGAAAAATTAAGCAAGAAGAGCCAGAAAATTCAGCAAATAGCAATGGGTGGGATCTACCAGTACTAAAATATAATGTAAAGCTTTAATAGTTAAAACTGTGTGGCACAGGCACATAGGTAGATGGACAGATCAGTATAACCTAATAAATAGAAGGTCCAGAAGGAGATATAAATACATGTGGGAATGTAGTAAGTTATCAAAAAGGTATTTTAAACCAGTGGGGGAAATGCCGATTGTTCAGAAAATGATGTTGATGCCATTTGGTAAACATCTGAAAGGAATTAGGTTGGATCCTTTTCTTCTACCTTACACCAAAATAAATTCCAGATGGAGCGTGAGTGTAAAGTGATGAAACCATGAAAGTACTAGGAAAAAAACATGAAAATGTTTTTATGATATTTCAGCGATAGTGGCCTTCTTAATTATATTGGAAAACTGAGACACCATTTTTAAAAAATGATATATTTTGCCACTTCACTAGGTTTTGGCATGACAAAGAACAGGGCGCCCAGAGTGGGGGGACATAGAAACTGGGAAGACCCAGCACATTCCCCAAACCGAGGGTCAGCCTCCTTCGTGTGTGAGGCGTTCTCAACAAGCAGAGGCCAGAAACCTAGCGACACAAGGGGCCAGCTTCATAGAAAGGGAAAAGCAGAGTTCTGTAAACATGTGGAAGGGTGTGGTGACACAGACTACAGCCAGGCCGAACTGTCATGCCCCTGGTCGGCGGGGATCGGGAGCTTCGGCAGCGCCCTGCGCTGGTGAGCGTGGGGCAGTGAGCACTCGCCTGTGCCACACGCCGCGGGGCTGCGGGATGGCACAGCTTCTGTGGGGAGGTTTGGTGCTGTGAAAGCTAGAACCCTTGCACCTGGCGATTCCAGTGCAAGGGATTTGTCCTAGACACACTCACAAATGGTAGGTGTATACGAGAATATTTATTTTTTCCCAGGTGGTTGCACCATTTTAAACCAGCAGTTTCCAAGTTCTGGATAGCCCAAATCCTTGCCAAAACTGGTTTTCAGTCTTTTTTTATATTGGCCATTCTAGAGAGTTTTCAGGGGTATCTTGAGGTTTTATTTGCATTTCTGGTAACTGATATTGAACATCTTTTCATGTGCATGTTAGACAAAGTGTCTTTTGCCTTTTTGAACAAATTGCATTGTTCTTATTATTGGGTTGTTAAATTCCATGTTTTTGATATACATCTGTTGTCTGATATATCTTTTGTTAATAGTTTCCCAGTCTTTGGCTTCATTTTTTGTTAATAATGTTTTGAGGGCAGTATGTAATTTTGATGAACTCTAATTCATGAGTTTTTTTCTATGGTTCATTTTTGTGTAATAAGAAATTTTTGTATACTTCAAGAAAATGTACCCCTTTCCCACCCCCCCCCCCAGAAGTTTTATATCTTTGGCTTTTATATTTAGCTTTATTAACCCCTATTAGATTTTCAGAATGGTTTATAACCAAAAAGGGGGAAAAAAAGATTTACAGCCACTGATTCGACTGCTGTGTAGTTTTTCAGATTTGTTAATAATATGAACAGATTTACATAATTCTGTCCCTTCCCCCAATAAAGCAGTTTCTGAATTGATGGAGAGAATGATATTGCTTTTGTTGAGATGATATCAACGGAACATCCGGCTGTATCACACTTCCTAAGTAAATAGTGGAAATGCTCCTCTGGTGCGAACTGTTGATCGGTGAGCACGTGGACCACGTGGAGCCGCCCTGTGTCGGGCAGTAAGGCGTCAGCAGTCCAGGAGATACTCCGGGGAAACCCATCAGAGACCCCCGGTCGGCATCCGTCCACACTTGCTGTCTCAGCCAGCAGGCATTCCATTTCATCTGAATACGGCCTAAAACGTGGTGTTGGAGGCGCCACAGATCCGATCCGAAGCCCCGATTTCATTTCCGCAGAGCCCCGCCGGTTCCCGCGTCCCAGAGCTGTGCTAGGCCCCCCTCTGAGGCTGTGTTCACGCTGTAGCCTTCACCCAGAGTGCTCGCCTTCCTTTCCGTCCTGCCCTGGCTTGATCCAGCCCGTCCGTGGAGTTCCCAGTGCACCTCCACGTTCTCCTTGACCTCTCCCGGCCTCTCAAGCAGGAATCAGCCTGAGCACATTTTATGTAGTCTCCATTAGATTACAGACTTCCGAATGCTTTGGATTCTGAGAGGACGCGGCGCTCGCTTTCTGTCTGAGTGGGGCTTCACGTAGCAGCCGGCGCGCGGCGAGCCGGGGTGGAGCCCTTTCCGACCTGCAGCTGTCCTGTGTCACGGTGGCGAGCCCTAGGCGCGGTGTTCTTTTAATGGCTTTTTAAAAAACAGTAGAATAGAAAATAAAAGATTACGTAACATGGGTAAGCATTCTATATAGGAAAAGAGCATTCTATAGCCAAAGGTTTGTTTCTGGTTTTGTATTTGTGTATATGTTTACCTAGGTTATAATAGTAAAAAATTTGAAAAACACTGTCTAGACTTTAACCTCTATAATGAGTTACTCCTGAAATTTTTCACTAAATGTTGTCTAACAAATTACCCTTAGGCAAATAATTTTCTTTAGCATCTGTTGTATGGTCTTTGTTTTAGGTTTTGGGGTACATAATTGGCTTATAAATACAAGTCATTTTTTTCAAAAATAGAAAAAGTATTTGAAGAAACTTTAGAGGTTTATTGTTACAGGTGTTTCTCTGAAATTTCTGTAATTTTTTTAGACCTCTCTGTATTTACATTTATTAGTTTAGATAGCTCATGGAAGTAGTTGATAAGACAGTACTTTAAAAAAAAAGTTTACTGATTTTAGAGAGAGCAGAAGGGAGGGAGAGAAAGAAACATCGATTTGCTGTTGGACCTGTCTGTGCATTCATTGGTTGATCCTAGTATGTGCCCTGACTAGGGATCAAACCCACAACGTTGGCGTATCAGGATGATGCTGTAACTGGCTGAGCTACCTGGCCGGGGCACAAGACAGCACTTTTTGATATATTAGAATGAAAGGAATATTATCAACTGAGTTTACAAAGTCAAAAATTTGTGACTAAGGATAATGAAATTTTATTTAGGATGGTAAGTTTACTTCATGTATAAATTATAATGCTCTTATATGGGAAAAGAAATTTTGCTGTTATTAACCAGCATTTAAAAGACAACTTGACTTTGAAACTAGGAATTCTTAGCCATCAGCTCAGCAAGAATCATATGTTATTATTTCTTCCAAAAGATAGTAGAAACTCAGATCTCCCAAATGCGCAAGCATTCCCAAACAGTCACGTGTTCCTTTTAAAGAGCCTTTGAACAAACTGCATTCTTGAGATAGGAATGCAGTTACTGATAGTGTCATTTGGTATTTACAGTGAAGCTGTTTCTGGTGGGCTTATTTAGACTTGTGACTGAAACCTTTCCTGGAACTCTGCAGCCTTGTGACTGGAAGTGACTGTGGTAGTAACACCTGTGCCTGTTTTCCTCACATCTCTTTAGGGTCATTACAGACCTTCTGATTTGCTGTGTCCTGAGACGTACGTGTGGGTGCCCATCGAGCGGTGCCTGCCTGCGCTGGAGAGCTCCAAGTACTGCCGCTTCAACCAGGACCCCAGCGCAGGTACGTTCGGAACACAGCCCGACCGGGCATCGCTGGCTTTGTTTTCAGGATTCGTGTGCCCGTGTCTGTGGCTGCGGCTGTTTGTTACAGCGTCTAGGTAGCTCTCTGTACACACACGTGTGTGTGTGTGTGTGTAAGATAGAGGGACCGGACGCACACAGACAGCATCACAGTTTTGCCAGTAAATGCAGAAACCTCATGTGCCCGTGCTGCTCAACGTACCAAGCTTCACGAGTTAGATTTTACATCACGTTTTGAGTGCTGACTTCGTTATCTGCTACTTTTACAACTATCCCAGTGCATAAAAATGGTTCAGTAGATCATTTAGCCAATAAGACACAAATATCGAACAGCTGGACTGAATAGAGTTGTGGAACGGTTTTGGAGGGGGTGGCGCTGGGCAGCAGGCTGTGATGGGTTTGGGTTTTGTGATGATACTTTCTTGACTTTTTTCTTGGATCTCTGGTGCTTTCCTTTTCTGTCCCTTCTTCCACCTCCTGCCCAAAACAGTCCCAGCCGCCTCCCCTCTCCTCATCTGCCTTGGGATGCTCTGCGCTGGCGGAGTGTCCAGACGCTGCCAGCACAGTCCTGGAGTCGGACCTCCTGCAGGCACATCCCAGCTCCAGACGGCAGGCTGTGCCTCAGACTCCTGGCCTTCAAAATTGAGATCATAGTAGGACTGACCCTATTGAGCTGTAGCGAGGATTAAATTAAGATGAGCACGCTGACAACAGCCCCCTATTACTGTTGAGTTGGCGGTTGTGGCACCTTAGGGTGCTGCTGCCCCCTGTGTGCCACAGGCTCTCCTTGGTGTTTGTCTTTATGGGCGCCGACCCCGCTCTCTGAACAAGTGCGCAGGCCTGGTCCCCGCCCTGTGTCTGATTCCTCTTCCGGTGTGCAGCAGTCCCCCTCCATCCCCCCCCACCCACCCAGGCACCCTGGCTTTGTTAACCAGGCTGCGCCCTGCCGCCCTCCAGGCCCCTGTGCTGGTTACCTCGCGGTGACTGGTGTGTCCTCTCCAGAGTGAGTTTCGCTCCAGGTGTTCCAGTGCACCTCCTTGACCTTTGAGTCCCCCCCACCCGCCAGGTGCCTGATGCACGCTTGTCAAGAAAGCAGACCTTCTTCTGCTAGCCACCCGCGGCCCAAGTTTGGGGAAAGAGAAGGAAAGAGCTGGGGAGGCAGGAGACGGGGAGGGCACAGATGGAAATTCAAAGAGGAAGACAAAGGGGCAACAAAAATAGTAATTTCTTCTCTTCTAAGATGTGCACTTTTTTTCACAAATTAGGTTTTTTCTTATAAAAAATTGGTTCATGGACCATTGCATTTTGTTATCTTCAGCTGTTATGAAATCAAGTGTGTGCACTTCTTACCCATGATGATACCGTAGAATCTGACGGATGGCGGCCATAGGGACCCACCCGACTCATAGGCTGGTACCGGGGGGCTAGCCCCAGGTTCTGTAGATGTTTAGGTTTCATAGAACAACCAGGGCTTTCTAGTCCCTATGCCTTAAATTGTTCATGAGAATCTCATCACTTTGTTCTAAGTAATGTTAACCTCTGATCAAACAAATGGGTACATTTGGACTCAAAGCCAAAGGCAAAGGTATTTTAGAGGAAAGCGTATACCTACCTATTCTCTCCTCCCAAAAAGAAATTTATTTTCTTTCAGCTTTTCTCAAGGTCAAGTCAGAGCCAGTCCCTTATGGAGAAAATTGCTGAACATCTTTTGTATTATTTCACGTTCACATATTAAAAATTATCTTTGTAAGTTCCTTCCAACTAAATAAATAATAGGATCTTAAATTGCATTCTGACTCCCAAACTTACGACACAATTTCACATTTTGTTTCTCCTTCTTGATCTGTTTTAACAGTTCCTTCTCTTCTCAGTGTCATACTTGGAGATTAAAGCAATCACAGGCTCCCTGTTTTATAAAGTTGAAAAGGTGTCTGAGTAATTTCCATGCACTGAATGGACATTCAAGTAAAGATTCATTCATGTCAACAGGTTTTTAATTCATTTTCCAAAGTATGCACCAATGAGCATTTCATGGCAAAGAAAATTAAGTTTCATATTGACCGGTTTTTGTCAGCTATACACTATCCCCAGTAAGCTTGCTCTTTCCTGTAACCCCCGAGTTGCATTTCTGTGGCATTAGCTTTAGCTCTTACTATTCATTGTTTAGAACTCATTTACAAAAATCAAAGAAGTAAATTTCTTTGAAAATAGTGCTTTAAAGTATTAAACAAATTCAATAGTAAATTTTAAACCTCTTACTGACTTTATTCCTCGATTAACGAATCAGGCAGCGTTCATCCAGCAGGCGGAGAGGAGCTCTGAGTGCTGTTCCGAAGCGGGAGACTCTCATAGGCAGAGGGGGGCGGGACAGGGAGTCACGCTGGCACAGAGCTGACAGTTTGTGGCAAGCCCACTTCCCTTAGGGAATGTCAGGCCGCTTACCCCGGTAGTGCTGACCAGGTAATTCCAGATTGACTGGTTTAAGAGTTTGTTCTGGGGAAGCTGAAACTAAGTTAGGTATTAAGTCTCAGTTTGCTGACATGGGGCTTAGCACCAGTGACTCCTTTTGTGGCCTGTGGTCTCATTTTTAACAGAAGAAAATGAAGATCCTTTTCTGTATGCTGAATCTTTGGAACTTTCCGGAGCACACCATGCAGTTTTATCAGTATCGAATGTCACAGTCCAGACACTATTTGAAATCAGACTCACATCCTGTGGTTTTCGGAAATTAAAATGCAGTTCCATGCTGGAGTGTGTGGTGCATGCTGTGAAACGTGGTCATTTGAGATTTAAATGGCAGCAAGTGAGAGATGGTCCTCTTCTCTGGGGCCAGTTTGACTTTCACTTGACCAAACTCTGACTCCAAGAAAGTACAGAGCGTGCTGTGGGCCACGTTGCTAGTCAGCATGGTGCTTTTTTCCAAGTCTTCACAGTTGAGTTACCGTGCAAAAGGCACAGCTGACCGCCGGGGGTCTCTGTCACACCGAGTCCGGCTGTAAGGTGCCCCGGTGGCCGTTCCCTCCCCTGCCCCCACATTGCCGTGAGCCCCTGGAAACCTGTTCTTCCCTTCCCTCCACACACACGCACTTTGCAGGTTTGGATTCTATGCTTATTTTTACTTCCCAACTAGGAAGTCTGGGCAACAATCAAAACCTGTCGTGTTACTGCTTTTAAGGTGCTACGAGGGAGGGGCTGACAAACTGAAGTAGCTTGGAAAAGTCTAAAGAAACCATTTAATTCATAAATAGGCCTTCTGTTTTTCAATTCAAGACCTCTGCTTACTCCAAAGGACGGATTTCAAAAGTTTCTCAGTAATTTTTAATAAAAGCCTTTTAGACTGCTTTTAAATTAATAGTTGGATATGGGTAGATTTAAACATTTCTGCATCACGGTTACATCTTACCTTTTTTTAAAAATTATTTTAAAAGATATTTACTGGGAACACTAGTAGAAAATTTGTCCAAATGCATAAAACCACTACTAAGAAGATTTAAATGACCCATAGTTTCTTGGTGTAAAACTGATCACTGTTAATATTTTTATGCTCTCCCTCTGATATTTTTTTCCTGTGCATATATCTGTGTAATTTTTTTAAAATCCTCACTTGAGGATATTTTTATTGATTTTAGAGAGAGAGGGAGGGGGTAAAGAGAGAGAGAGAAACATCGATGTGAGAGACAAGCATCGATCAGTTTCAGCCCGTAGGTGCGCTGACCAGAGATTGAACCTGCAACCTAAGTATGTGCCCTGACTGAGAATCAGACTACAACCTTTTGGTGTGCTGGATGACACCACAACCAACGGGACCACCTGGCCAGGGCTCTGCGTATTGTTTTTTAAAAACGACACAGGCCCTGGCTGGTGTGGCTCAGTGGATTGAGTGCTGGACTGCGAACCAAAGGGTCACTGGTTCGATTCCCAGTCAGGGCACATGCCTGGGTTGCGGGCCAGGTCCCTGGTGGGGAGCACATGAGAGGCAACCACACACTCTTCCTCCCTTCCCCTCTTTCTAAAAAATAAATAAATTAAATCTTAAAAAAAAAACAATAACAACAACACAGGAGTCATGCTTCGTGCTTTTGTTGTTTGTACTTAATAGTTTGTGTTGCTTCTTACTTTTAATAAGGTAAAAAGCTTTGGTCATGAATTTAGTCATTCAGCAAACAAATGGCACAACTAACGTGACAGGCAGTGGCTGGTGTCAGTATTTTACTGATGTCATCAAAGGAGTAAACCAGATGTTCTGAGCCGGTTTCGGAGCCACGATAAACCGTGATTTGGTTTGACTCTTAATGTTGGACAAACACTGTGTTTATTGTTGCTAGTAAGCTCTCTTGGTCCCAGATTTACAAAAATAAAACTTCATTGAGCATATGCTGTTTCCCAAGCACTGGTTCACATTTTCCCTGTGCTACCTCAATTTATCCTCAGAACATGATCGAATGTTTCATCATTGGTCCTTCAGCTCTTATTTATTGCAAAAATGACAGCTAATACTTGTTTTTAATCAGAGATTTAAGATAATTTTAACTCATATTTCTCTATAGTACTTATTGTTAGTATTTATTACAAAGGAGCTAATTAGAACAATCTTCAATATGTATATACATTTGACCACATATTAGTCTAGATTTCACTCTTTTTTATATATACTTGAAAATGTTTGAAGGAATTTTCTAATTTGTCTCTAATGTAACTAAGTTGAAAGTTATTAGTAAGGATATTGAATTTAAATTTATCACGGAAAAAACAGTACCTAATTCTGGCCTAGTGCTCTGGGCATTTACCCACGTTGGAGAATTTCCGGGACAGAGTAGCTGCTGAAAATCTGAACGAATGTGAACAGCGCTGCCTAGTTCGGTCCTGTGAGCTCCTGGGGCCCATTTGTGTTGCCTTGTTTCGTTTGTCTCTTTTCTTCTCTCTTTAGTCCATTTTTTTTTTCTCCTGTCATGGCTCCTGGTATTTCTTCCATCCTCCTGTAGTTTCGGTTGCATGTGCCAGAGAAGCCGCAGTCCCCCTCTGCCCGCGCCTTTGTGTGTGATACCTCGGTTCGTAAGAGCTCCGTCCTGGATTCGCTTGTCTGGTTTCTCCAAGCCTGGAATTACTTCCCATATGTTGTGTTTGTGCTCCCTCAGAAGGGCGCACCTCAGCCAAAATGTCATACTAATCACTGGGAAATGGGAAAGGAAATGTACCAGAACTTCCCAGGGCCCCTGAAAATGCGCTGCAGTTTGGGTAAAGTTTTTAAAAATCTAGTTGGAGGTTGACCTACCCACTTGATGCTGCAAAATAAATGCTTTTGATGGTTGGATATTTAATAAACATATATTTTTGCTTCCAGTAGCCAGCTGGAGGTAGAACCGTTTGTAGCCTACTGCATGTCATAAAGGAGGCAGACATCAGAACAAGAAAATTGTTGGAAATTTGGCTCATGTAGTCGGCGAATATGACGAATGTTTTGATACGGAAAATGTAGAAAGTTACAGGACCCTGTAACTTTCGGTTCAGTTTACTGCCTATCTACTTAAAAAATACCACTTCACAGTATTATTACTGTCTTTCCCCACTTAGCTCCCTTTCAGATACGTGCTTTCTTATTCAGGTGTGTTAGTGCAGCACTAATACGACTTGTGCTTCAAAAAGGAGAAACCAGATTCCCCCAGTTTGCATGGTGTTTAATGAGGACGCTGAGTCTTCCCTACAATATGTGTGCATAAGACTGAAGTCTTATAACGTTTTGTTATTTGCATTTTCTATTAAAAATGTGAAACTAAAAATTATTAAGCCGAACGTTAATAGTTATCAATGACTATTCTCATTTTTAAAGAATGTTTTAAAGCTGGTCTTGCAGAGACGTTTTTAAAATGCTGTCTCACAGATTTTTACTAACCAGTTTTTCCCAGTGAGCCAGGCACGAGCAGTGAGCCAGCCACCGAAAAGCTGTAGAGCCCTGGCGGGAAGCGGACCAAACTGCCTCTAAAAGGGTTTGAAAAGCAGACTTAAGATTTTTATTTAGCAGTTAAGGAGACATTTCTCTGATCTCTTTCTCTTTTTTATGGAGTAGGTAAAAAATTTTAAATAAACAATTCCTTCTACAATCACTCAGTTTTAAATTTAATTAATCCTGTAATCATACATAATAAAATTCATTCCAGCAGACTCCGAGGTATCATGATGCACAGAACATGTCTGTGAATGCCGGTCTTGCCTCATTCTCGCGTGTGGCATCTTACAGTGCTACTTTATTTTCACAAAAAACTGATAGTTTTTAAACATAATGAGAGGGTTGCCCAAAATATCAGTTAAAGAGCCAAAATAGAGCCCCTACCTGCTGTTTAAGTGCTGGCTGAAATACAATATTTTATTGAACGTGATACACTGTCAGCTTTAAGTCCTGTAGTTTATGTACCACTAAGAAAGAAAAACACGTTGCCAGTTAGACTGCGCCTGTGCCAGTTGTGAGACTCATCGGGGTTTCAGAAACGGGAAGGTGTGTGACACGTGCAACTTAACACAGACGAAGCGTTGTCTGTGCTCGGTCTGTGCACCTCGTCTGGCAGAGCCGTGGAGTGCTCACGAGACCAGTTTTTGGGTTAGGGAGCTTTTTGGCATCTTAATTCTAGGCACCAGACATATCACAGATGGGGCCTGTGCTTGTGTATCAGTCGGGAGGCATTGATTTCAGGTGCTTATATAGAAATAAGATTACTGCCATTGACTGACGATGATAAGAGTTCTTTCAACACTCTGATCGAGGCACCTAAACATTTTTTGAGACACATAACTACTTTACAAGGATATTTTGTTGTAATCCAAGTAAAAATCTTTTGCTATCCCAAAAAACATTAAAATTCTTTAAGCATTGATGATCTCTATGCATTCTGGTTTTAAACAAATTTTAAAATTTTGAAAACTTCCTCTGAGGTTGGAAGGCAGCAATAAAAGTAGAGAATTTAAAAACTTTGCCCGGCCAATAAATTCGTGATTTCTGTCAATGGCTGGAATGATTAGAGATGAAATAAATAAAGAAGGGGCAAAAGATGGTGTCCCGGGATGTCAGCAAGCTTGCCGTCAGCCCCAACGTAGTCTGTAATTGATTGAGCATGCGAATTCTCAGTGAACATTGTTGGTTTAACTTGTGGCTCTGTAGTAATAGAACATGAATCTTTAGCTTAATTGAGAAGCATACTTAAAGGGGAAAATAAAAATTAAAACTTTGATGCCAGAATGCCCCCAAGACCCTGCCACACAGCAGTTCGGTTGCCTTCGTTAAGAACAACAACAGAAGTGGTTTTCCATTCCCAGTCTTCCCATCTCACCGGGAAGATGCGACGTGTCTTTGGTGGACAGGTCAGCGCCGTGACGCCCAGGAGTGGTATCTCTCTTGTCGCTGTGGTTCATACCCGCAGCCGAGACCGTCTCCTTGCTCTTGAAGGCCTGGTTGCTGGGAACCCCCTCAGCCCCGCAGAGGGGAAGGGCGCGGCTGCAGGAGGAGGCCTTGCCTCCCGAGGCGGCACTCGGCACAGGCATGGAGTGGCCTCGACCGTGACCCCAGCCAGACTGTGACCCCAGCCAGACCGCCGACCCCGTGCTTCACGTGGGCCGTCCGCACTCCTGGCGGCTCGCCGGGTGGGAGGGAGGGCGGCAGGCGGGCCCAGCCAGGGCTCCAGGGACTGACGC
>CM052542.1:150797025-150922537 GCA_028533065.1 Trachops cirrhosus | reverse complement strand
GTGCACGGCCCTGGCTGTGGGGAGTGCGCTGTGGGCGTGCGGTCGGAAGGCTTTTGGGTCTTTCCTGTGCACGCGTATTTTAATGTCTTATGATTTCACTTGATAACATACGATTTTTAATTATGTCACGTATTCAAACAATTTTACATGTAAATAAAATGCTAAATAAACATTCTGTGGCTTGTTTACATTAAAATTACAATATCTTGAAAATCTTTATCATTATATAATAAACTTCCTCATCCTTTAAAAAAAACTATATTTTAGAATAGTTGAAGATTTACAGAAAAATTGCAGAGATAACGTAGAGCATTTTAATATACCCCACACCCAGTTTCTTCCCCTAGGGTTTATATTTCTCATTCTTTTTCTTATTAATAGACTGTTTTTCCCAGTTGTGGATCTACAGAGGAATTGAGTGGCAAGTACAGAGAATTCTCATATGCCCCCCAGCCCCCGTTTTCCCTGTTAGTAACATCTTGCATTAGTGAGATATACTTGCTCAGTTGATAAGTCAGCATTGATATATTATTATTGACTGAAGTCAGGAGTTTACATTAAGATCCACTCTTTATGTGGTATATTTTATGGGTTTTGACAAGTGTATATTGACAGGTATCTGTCACTATAATATCACACAGAATAATTTTATTGCCCTGAAAATTCCCTGGTGGTCCACCTGTTTATCCTTTCCTTTCTTTCCAATTTCCTGGCCACCACTGATCTTTTTACCACCTCCAGTTTTGCATTTTTCAGAATGTTATGTACAGTCCTGTGCCACTTAACGATGGAACGCATTCTGAGAAATGCGTCCTCAGGCGATCTGGCCGTGCGCGAACATCACAGAGTGCACGTGCACAGACCGCGATGGGGCGGCCCCCCGCACGCCCAGACCGGGTGGTCCACCTCGCCGCCCTGGGCTGCAGGCCTGTACAGCGTGTTCCTGTACAGACGACATGCGATCAGATCAAGCACGCGGTAACGATGCAGTCAGCAGATGCAGTGAACACGAGACAGGGAGGCTGCTGCCAGCATGACAGGCGGACGGTTTTACCACACGCCTCCTTTGAGAGTGGAAAGGCTGCTCTCTAAAGTAACGACCAAAAGTATAGGATAGTAAATACATGAACCAGCAACAGTCACTGGTTGTGGTGACCATGCATACATTGTCCCTCGTTATATGTGCTATACTTCATAAGACCAGCGGCACAGTGGGTCTGTTGGCGCTGGCATCGCCACGGACACGTGAGGGGCGCGTGGTGCTGCGACGTTGGGATGGCTGCAGGGTCGCTGGGTGGCAGGACTTCCTCAGTTCCATTATAATTTTAGGGGACCAACGACATGTGTGGTTTTTTTGTTGACCCAGATGTACTAGCGCATGAGTAGTTGGAGTCAGAGAATGTAGCCTTTTCAGACTGGCTTCTTTCACTTAGTAATGTACATGTAAGGTTCCTGCGTGTCTTTTCGTAGCTTGATAATTCATTTCTTTTCATCACTGAATAATAGTTCATTGTGTGGGTGTACCACAGTTTACTCATTCACCCATTGAAGGACATCTTCGGTGCTTCCGCATTTTGACAGTTATAAATAAAGCTGCTATAAACGTTTGTTTCCAGGGTTTTGTGGAGACATAAATTTTGAGCTTCTTTGGGTAAATACGAAGAAGTGCAATTGCTGAATCGTGTGGCCGAGTTTGTGTGTACTTGTTCTGTTTTAGTGCTTGCATTCCACAGTATGTATTATTGGTAATAACTGCCCCCACTAATGGACATTGAAGTTTTATTTTTGCTATTACAAATAATACTACAACATACTTTTAAATATACCACGTCCTTTTGCATGCATACAGTCTCTATAGGACATATTCCTGGAAGTAAGATTACTCTGAGATAATGTGAATTAGCCCTAGCATACTACCCTCAGCAGCACACCACATTATCAAGTCTCCCTAGGCTCCGGAGAAAGATCTAGGCTGGATCCGAGGATTTGTAGATCAGACTTAAAGATTGTAATTTGTAGGTCCGACTTTAAAAATCCAGAGACATGGCCCTGGCTGGTGTGTCTCAGTGGATTGAGTGCTGGCCTATGAACCAAGAGGTCACTGGTTCAATTCCCAGTCAGGACACGTGCCTGGGTTGAGGGCCAGGTCCCCAGTTGGGGACGTGCAAGAGGCAACCAGTCTATGTCTCTCTTGCAGGTAGATGTTTCTCTCCCTCTTCTTTCTCCCTTTCTTCCCTTCTCTCTAAAATAAGTAAAGAAAATCTTTAAAAATAAAAAATAAAAATCCACAGACATGGATGAAGTTTCCTAAGGAGAAAGTGTGGAGCGAGAGGAGAGGCTCACCTAGCAGAGAACACGGTGTGGCTCCACCGTTTAATGGTCGTGGAAAGAACTGCCCTGGCGGAAGGAGACTGACCAGGGCGAGTGTGTCGGGAACGCCCACGGCAGAGTGGATGGACTTCAGGGAGGAGGGAGCGGTCCTCTGAGCTTACACTTTGCTGAGCGTGATGGAACGTGTCATTGTATTCAAGGAGGAGACCCTTCGACCTTCGTGAATGCAGGGAAGGTGACGGAGCCAAGATACACATTGCACTCAATTCTGGAGTGAGTGGGAGGTGAGGGAATGGCCATTGAAGGCCATTAAGTAAACACTCTTTAACGGAGAGAAAACGCAGTAGGCTGTAGCTGGAGGGTAAGTAGGAGGTTACAGGGAGTGGTGCGTGGTTGTGCCAGATGGCAGTCTTGGACTTCTGTGAGGTTAGTGCACAGGAGCTGTGCAAGAGAAACACTGAGTACAGGAGATAACTGATCTAGAGAGGTTATGTGCAAATTGCAGTGAGACCAGGAATGGGGAAGAGAAGAGACTTCCGCATTGAGAGAGACCCTTGGCAAAGAAAAGTCCATTTGTATTTGCCCCTGAGGTGAATACTGTAATTTCTCATTTGATTTTATACCCCAGGAAATTCTCAGAGGTTTTACTGCTTAAAGGCACTTGGAGATTTCTCTAGTCTGATTCCCGTGTAAGGAATCAGAGTCATCCCAATGCCGAATTCACTCTTTGGAAATTAGTATTGTGGCCAACTTTTGTCGTGAGTGCGATTTTCAGGGAGGTCACCAATGAGACCACCTATTCCCACCGTGTTACTAGTTTTTCTGAGCGGTCACATACGTGGAGATTTAAAGCTACTGATTAAAAGAACCTAATTTGTGGAATCAGCTGGCATCGAAGATCCTACGATGAACTGATTTGGTGTGTTCGATTCTACATAAAACCATCAGCTACCCATGTGTTAGGTTGTATTAAATACAGCATTACCTTTTCCTAGGCCTGCTGTTACTCTGATCACTAAATTTCTGCGTACTGTGGGGCTGGCAAGGATCTCTAGCGTATCAGAAGAAACAAAGCGGTGTGAAGATGCCTCAGTAGGCTGGAGTGATGGGAAGTATGTCGGCACAAAATTGGACAAAGACTGGAGTGTGACAACGCTTGGACTACAAAACCACACACAAATGCGAGGGAATATACTGGGAGTCTGAAGAATATAGTTTATCATTTGTTAATTTTTTATTTTGAAGTAGTTTCAAGTTTACAGAAAAATTAAAGAATAATACAAAGACCTACTTCATGCCCTTCACCCATGTGATAACGTGTTAATCACATTTGCTCTACCATTTCCTCCCTCTTACTCAGAGTAATGGGGCAGAAAATGGGAACAACTGTGATTGAACAATAAAAAAATTTAAAAAATACATAATTAAGTGGACAAAAATAATCAAAAAAAGGAAGTGACTCCATTCTGCTTTCCACAGTGGCTGCGCCAGTCTGCATTCCCTGCAGGTCACCAGGGTTCTCTTTTTTTCTGCATCCTCACCAACACTTGTTATTTATTGCTTCATTGTCGACAGCCATTCTGACAGGTGCGAGATGATAACGCATTGTGGTTTTAATTTGCATCTCTCTGGTGTTTAGTGATGTTGAGCATCTTTTCATATGTCTATTGGCCATCTATATGTCCTCTTTGGAGAAGTGTCTATTCAGGTCCATTGCTCATTTTTTTGAATTGGATTATTTGGGTTTTTGGTGTTGAGTTTTGTAAGTTCTTTATAAATTTGGGATATTAACCCTTTATCAGATGTGTCAGTGAATATCTTCTCTGATTCAGTGGGTCTTTGCATTTGCTGATGGTTTACTTTGCTGTGCATAAACTTTTTAGTTTGATGCAGTCTCATTTGTTTATTTTTTTTGTTTGCCTTGCCCAAGGAGACATAACAGAAAAAATATTGCTATGAGAAATGTACTGTATTTTACTGTTTATCTTTTCCTTTAGGATTTTTATAGTTATGAATCTAACATTTAAGAGTTTAATCTCATTTGAGTTTATTCTTGTGTGTGGTGTAAGAAGGGGGTCTGGTTTCATTTTTTTGCACATATCTGTCCAACATTCCCAGCACCATTTATTGAATAGACTATTTTTACTTCATTGTATGTTTCTGCCCCCTTTATAAAATATTAATTGACTATAAAGGTGTACATTTATTTCTGGGCTCTCTATTCTGTTCCACTGACCTAAATGTCTTTTTATGCCAGTACTGTGCTGTTTTGATTACTACGGCTTTGTAGTATAATTTGATACCGGGTAGCATGATTTCTCCAACTTTGTTCTTTTTTCTCAAGATTGCTGTTGGTATTCAGAGTCTCTTGTTATTCCATATAAATTGTTGGAATATTTGTTCTAGGTCTGTGAAATACACCATTGGTATCTTGATAGGAATTGTGTTGAATCTGGAGATTGCCTTGGGTAGTATGGACATCTTAATGTTGATTTTTCCTATTCATGGACACAGTATATGCTTCCACTTATTTGTATCTTTTTCGATTTCTTTCTTCAGAGTCTTAGGGTTCCACCAAAAAAGTATCATGTCATCTGCAAATAACTGCAGTTTTACTTCTTCCTTTCCAATTCAAATGCCTTTTATTTCTTCTTCTTGTCTGATTGCTGTGGCTAGGACTTCCAGTACTACATTCCTGTCTTGTTCCCGATCTTAAGGATCGTTGTTGTAGTTTTCACCCATTGAGTACGATGCTGGCAGTGGGATTGTCATACATGACCTTTATTATGTTGAGGTATGTTCCCTCTATTCCCACTTTGCTGAGAGTTTTTATCGTAAATGGGTGCTGTACTTTATCAAGTGCCTTTTCTGCATCAATTGATACGATCATGTGGTTTTTATCCTTCGTTCTGTTTATGTGGTGTATCATGTTTATTGATTTGCGGATATTATACCAACCTTGTATCGCTAGATTAAATCCCACTTGATCATGGTGTATGATCTTTTCGATGCATTGCTGTGTTCGGTTTGCTGATACTCTGTTGAGAATTTTAGCGTCTCTGTTCATCAGGGACGTTGGCCTGTCATTGTCTTTCTCTTAGTGTCATGACCGTAACATTTCAAAGAGCACAGTCCAGTTACCTTGTAGAGTACTTCCTAATTTCATGAAATGTTCCCTATAATTTGTTTAGAATCCTAGAACTTTTGAACATTAATTAATTACATTTACCGGGGCGACATTGGGTAACAAGACCGTATGGGTTTCAGGAATGCATTTCTGTGATAGGTGACGTCCGTGCTGCACTGTGCGCCCACCATCCGACGTTCAGTCTTCTTCTGTCGCCTTGGACCCCTGCACTGTCCCCTCAGGCCCCTTCCCTCTGGTGACCTCCACACTGTTGACTGTGCCTGTGCGTTCCAGTTCTGTATCCCACGTGTGAGTGAGATCATACGGTCCTTGGCTTTCCCGTCTGACTCATCTCGCTCAGCGCGATGTCCTCAGGCTCCGTCTGCCTTGTAAGCGGCAGCGTCTCATCTTCCTTCTGGCTGAGCAGTGTCCCCCCCACCCCACCCCCCATGCGTATGCGCCGCGTCGTCTTCATCCAGTCCCCTGTGGACGGACACTCGGGTTATTTCCATCTTGGCCACGGTGAATCATGCTGCAGTGAACATAGGAGTGCACGTATCTTTGCAAATAGACTTTTCTCTGTAGTTTGATTCGGGTTACGGATCAAATACAAAAGCACCCTCCTAGGACATGCTCGTTTCTGAGGAGGCGTCTGGGGAGACACGTACTGTCAGTCATCTCACTGCTGGGGACTTGAATTTGTTTCACTTGGTAAAGTAATATGTATTAAGCATAAAATCAATGAGTATTTTGTAATTGTTAATAAATAATCAGTAAGTATTTTGTAGGGGTGTCCTTTGAGAGAAAGTAAATGTTCTTTTTTATCGAACATATACTACTTTTTTACATCTGTTGATAATGCTGTTTGAGTCACTTATTGCTGAGGCGGCTGCCAAAGAACGATTTCCTAATTCCGTCATCCGTCTGCTTTCATGTGTTGGCATGCTGCTGTAAGAGAGAGCAGTGCCTTCTTCCTGTTTGTTTACATCAGTGTGAACTCACGGAATCTTACTTTGGTCAATGTATTGTGATCCGTTACTCGCATTATTTATTTTGAATGCTCAAATTGTCTCAGGTTCGGCCAGCGGGAACCTTTTCAAGGTGACTCCTGTGTTCTCTTGACATGTCCCCTCATTCTTTGAGCATTTGCTTACCTTCTGGCACAAAATGCTCCAGGCTCATCTCGTACCTTCCCTGACCCAGCTGCGCAATTAGGCACTTCTCCCAGGAGCTCGAGTTTCTTTTCACAGAGAGTAACATTTGGAAGATGAGGCCTGGGCAGTACGTGTGCTCGCTGTCCCCGAGGCTGCATCACATCCAGGCCCCGCAGCAGACGGACCTAGGGAATGCATGACTGTACACACACACACACACATTCACCCACCCACTCGTTCATGCCTGCCGTTACGTGTGTATGTCCGTGCAACGCATAAAAACCATGCGTTTTCACCAGCACCTCCAATTCTAATCTAACACAACAGAATGTGCTCTCGTCTTCTCCTTTTTTATACTTGCACCTCCCTTCGATGGCAGAAATCTGACTCTCATTTTCCCCGTGTATTTATGTACGTGATCAGTTCCCTTGCACGCAGCTAATCCCTTGACCCCGCAGGCTGTCTCACTGGGCTGGCCCCGGCCCCAGCCCCCACATGGAGCAGCGGTGCAGACCACTTCCCGGTGCCTTTGGGAAGTTGTAGGGGCACGTTTTGCATGCTGAATTTACATTCCTCTCACTACGTTGTTGTCAGTGTTCAAACGTAACCTTAACGGAGATATAAGAAGTGTTTAAGAGAGTGCTTAAGGGTCAGAGCACCGAGAGTGGAAATTTGAGAGAAGTCAACCCTCTTCCTCATCAAAAGGGACTTGATTACGTTTTACATAGACCAGCAGTGTGAACAAGTCCAGCCAGCGTGTGCTGAGGCGGGGAGGGGGGCGGGGGGTAAGTGGGCACGAGTGTTGCATGCAGCTGGCTGGGGGGCTGGCGCTGTCCTGCTTTTTCCTCTGGTCGCCCTTTTCAGGACTTGGACACCGATGCCCCCGAAACTAATCTGAGGCTCTTTCTGGTGAGAATTACCGTGGTGATTTATGTTTTATATTTTGTAATATGGTCTCTGGGAGCCAAGAAGTTTTTCTTCTTGGTCAACATCATTATCACTAGTTTAACAGAATTAGTTTTTTTCCCTTAAAAATGATATTTTTGCCAGGGCTGTTTGGCAGGAAAATGATATTAAAGACATCCAAATTGAAAAGGAAGAAATAAAACTATTTTTCTTTGAAGATGACATGACATCGTATATAGAAAATCGTAAAGAATGTACCAAAAAATTATTGGAACTAATGAACAAGTTCATCAGGTTACTGGGTAAAAGATCAGCACATAAAAATCTGTTTTATTTCTGTGTACTTATAACTAGCCATCTGAGAATGAAATTCAGTAATAAGCACTTTCATTTATAATAAAAAATTAAGTGAATAATTTTATTATAAAAAGGATATTTTTAGGACTAAATCTAAAAGCAGTATAAAACTTGTTTTGAAAAATACAAAATGTTGGAAGAAATTATAGAAGACCTAAATAAAAGGATGTATATTACATATTCGTGGGTTGGAAGACATATTAAAATACCAGCTGACCTCTTTGCAGAAATGTAACAGTTGATCCTAAAATTTACATCAAAATTAAAAGAAACAGAATAGCTAAAATAATCTTGAAAAAGAATAATAAAGTTAAGATGGTGTGGTTCGGGCACATAGATAGATACATACAACAAATGAGAATTGAAAATCCAAAAATAAACTAATATTTGTTGTCAATAGATTTTAAAAAATCATAGTGAGAGAATTCAATGGGGGAAGAAGAATCTTTTCAACAAATGGTCCTGGGTCAACTGGATATCCACATGCAAAAGAATGAAATTGTTTCTCCATTTCTCACTATATACAAAAATTAATTCAAAATGGATTGGGAGTAAATGTAAAGGGCTTAAAATCATAAAGCACTCTTACAAAAAAAAAAAGAAGAAGCAAATCGTTATGACCTTGGATTAGACCGGCAGCTTTCTACCTTTTTCATCTCATGGCACACATAAATGAATTACTAAAATTCTGCAGCACACCAAAAAATACTGCATTTTTTGTTGATCCTCACACACAGAAAAATAGGTATAATTTTGATTCATTCACACCAAACAGCTATTGTTTTAAATTTGATAATGTAAGGAAAAGAAGTTGGTACCCCTGACTAAATAGTCAGGAAAGACATGTTTTAAAAATTGTGGGGCCCTGGCCAGATAGCTCAGTTAGTTAGAATGTGGTCCCAGTTGTGGGTTCAATCCCCGGTCAGGGCACATGCAAGAATATACCAGTGAATGCATCAGTAAGTGGAACAACAAATCAGTCAGTCTCTCTCTCTGTCTGTCTATCTGTCTCTCTCTCTCTCTTTTCCCCTTTCTCTCCCTGTTCCTTTCTGTCACTCCCTAAAAATTAAAAAACTCAAAAAAAAAATCTTGTGACACACCCATCGAAAATGCTGGATTAGGCAATGGTTTCTTAGATATGGCAACAACAACAAAAAGAAAGAAATCAGACTTCGTCAAAGTGAAAAACTTTTATGCTTCCAAATATCCTTTGTTCATAAAAGTAAAAACACAGCCCAGAGGGTGGGAGAGTGCATTTATAGACAGTGTATCTGGGAAGGATCTAGTGTCCAGAACATTTAAATAATTCTTACAGCTCAGTGAAAAGCCAACCCAGTTTAAAACCGGGCAAATGATTTGAATAGACATTTCCCCACAAAAGATAAATAAATGGCTGATAAGCAAATGAAAAGAAATTCACACCATTAGCTGTCAGAGAAATGCAAATCAAAACCACAAGCTATGAGTTTACACTAGGGTGGCTGTAATAAAAAAGACAGAAAATAGCCCTGGCTAGTGTGGCTCAGTGGATTGAGCGCTGGCCTATGAACCAAAGGGTCACTGGTTTGATTCCCAGTCAGGACACATGCCCAGGTTGCTGGCCAGGCCAGGGAACCACCCCTAACCCCCAGTAGGGGGGTGTGCGAGAGGCAACCACATGTTGATGTTTCTCTCCCTCTCTTTCTCCTTCCCTTCCCCTCTCTCTAAAAATAAATGAAATATTTTTTTAAAAAGACAGGTAATAACTAGTGCTGATGAGGTTGTGAAGAAATCGGAACTTTTTTCATGCTGCTGGAAAGAATGTAAAATGGTGCATGCACCGCGTTGGAAAACAGACCGGCAGTTCTTCAGTAGGTTCCACATAGAGGTGTCGTGTGACCCAGCAGCTCCACTCCTAGGAGAAATGAAAACACACGCAACCTTGCACACAAGTGTTTGGAACGTGATTTGCAGTAGTTTAAAAGTGTAAGTAACCCAAGTATCTGTCAGCTGCTGAATGGCAAATAAAAGTGATAGAGTCACACGGTGGAATATTACTTGGCCATTAAAAGGACCGAAGCGTTGATGCGTGTGCTGCAACGCAGATGAACCCTGAACACATCGTGCCAGGTGCAAACAGTCGGTCCCATACCATGTGATTCCACAGGGACAGAAAGTGGCTGGTGCTGCTGAGGACTCAGGAAGTTGGGGGAGAGGTGGAGTGACAGGAGATAGGTCTGGGTTTCTTCCTGGGGTGCTGAAAACGCTCTAAAATGGATACGATGGTCAAACAACTGTGACCACGCTGAAAACAACACATTGATTTGTGCATTTTAAAAGGCTGAATTGTGTGGTATGAGAATTATAGCTCAAAAAAGCTGCTGTTGAATGGTATTTTACAAACAACATAAATTTACATTTGTTTTTTGTTTTAGTTTCCGCTTTTACCAAAAAATATTCTGTGTGAGATTACTAACAGCGATGTTCGTTATAGAATGTGAAAATGTGTAATTCTCCCTGGTGGATTCCCAAAGTAAATGGGCGTGAAAGATGAGCTGATGGAGCGCGGTTATTTTGGTCGTAACTGCGGTGCACTCCCTTTGGCTACGCATAGCCTTTTGCTGTCCCGTAGTGAGGCGTCCTTCCTCCCCACCATCTCCATTCCGTCCCTCACGGTGGTGCAAACCCTGGTTAACACCGTCTGTAAATATTCTAAATCTTGTTTGACGCTGGGACTTCCATAACTGAGGTTGATTCCTGAGTTAGTTCTAACCATGCACTTGTTTCCAAACTGCACAGTCTTCCGTCACATCGCACTTTTGCCCGAGTGTCTTCAGCTTCGTTAACGTGACCGTGCCTGCCACTTCTGCAGCTGTGTTCGTGAGAGGCTGTATATACAGCACACAACTTGTTTTCATGGTTCTGGGATAATGCTGTAGCAGTAAATAATGAAGTTAGGAAAACAGACCGTTCCTTCATTTTCTGGAAAGCCTAGCAGTTACCAAGTCTCCATAAGAATAATGAATGAGTTAAATTCCCAGAAGAAGGAGACATAAAACTTGAATCTCTAGATTCTTTTCCTTAGAAGGCACCTGTGGTGTACAGCACAGCCCCTGGGAATAAAAAGTTCAGGGGAAATCAAGCCGTTGTTGGTCGCTAGAGTTTTTCTCGAAGACTAAAACATCCTAGTTGACAGCCTGTTCGTATCAAATGCTTATCTCGGAAGGGTTTTTGCAGGGTTGCCTCTAGCTGTTTCACTTTATGAAATTCACTGGGACCCGTTAGAAAAAGGGAAGACGGAAGACGTTCTTACGGGCGCACGTTTCCAAGGCGTCTCAGTGTGCTGGCAGTTCCCCTCGACGGGATGGCACGTGGTCCTTCATCTCAGAGTGGCTCGCTTTTCTGTTGTCGTCACGGCCCGCCCAGGAAGGGGCCTGCTGTGCTGTGCGGGCTGTGCTGTGCGGGCTCCGCCGCGTGCATTTCTGCCTCTCAGCTCCGGGGTCGTGTGTCAGGAGGGGGACGCAAGACGGTTACGAAAGGCTTTTGTGAGGACTTAGGATGCGTTTTTTAAACTTTAGTAAGTACATCATAACAAGTGGTTTATTGTCAGTATTTTAGGTATCTGGTAGAATTATACAAGGACATAACTGTCGTACTGTATGCCATAAACTGTTTATAATGACTTACTCATTAGTGTATAGGCTGGGCTACCACGAAAGAGCCGTGTTGCTGCTTTTTTGTCAGCAATACGTGAACTGTCTTGCCTGCAAATGAGAATTTTTCACATTATCTTTTCTTTGATGTCTAGTGTTAGTGATACGTGATCCACAGCGGTTGCATTATGTGAGACAGTGTGGGTGTGGCCACTGACAGTGCATCCTGTGAGCAGGTGATGCAGACTCAGCAGTACTATACAGTTCAGTACTGTGAGTGTGCTTTCTCTTCCTCTGACTTATTCATAGTGCGGCCTTTTCTCTAGCTTAGTTTATCGTAAGAATGCACTATACCAGGTCTGTCCAGAAAAAGTCCAGCCGTTGTTAGTAGTGTAATCAGAACTGGTTGTGCGACATTCATGAAGCCTGGCAGCCAAGGAGAGTGGCCTGGAATGCGCATGTGTGGACAGTGACGACTTCACTGTACCAGTCAGTGGGGGTGGCAGACGCTATTGAGTGAGCTTGTGTCCTGTGTGACCATCACATTCAAAATGCTGAGTGAGTAGAGCAATGAATCTGCATCCAGTCTTGCATCAATCTTGAACATTCTTCCACGGAAACTATTTGCATTATTCAAAAGACCACAGCTATGGGCAACTGGTGATTGGCAGCTTCATCACGACAACTCACCTGCTCATGCATCACGTGCAGAGTTTTTTGGTGAAACATCAGATCACCCAGGTGACTCAGGCCCCCTATAAGCCAGATTTGGCGCCCTGTGACTTCTGGCTTTTCCCAAAACTGAAATCACCTTCTAAAGGGAAGAGATTTCAGACCATTGATGAGATTCAGGAAAATACGACGGGGCAGCAGATGGCCATTGGGAGAACTGTGTGAGGTCCCAAGGTGCCTACTTTGAAGGGGACTGAGGCGTCATTGTCCCATGTACAGTGTTTCTTGTATCTTATATCTTCTTCAATAAATGTCTCTTTTTCATGGTATGTGGCTGGCTACTTCCTGCACAGACCTTGTATATTACATATTCCATACAAAATATGTGTTAGTGAACTGTTTCTGTGGGCTCTTAGTAGTTAAGTTTTGGGGAGTCACAAGTTGTGTGTGGATTTTGGACTGCACAGGGGATCGGTGAGCCTGACCCCCACATTGTCCAGGGGTCAACTATGTATGTTTTAACAAATGAAAGAATGCAAATTTTTTACTTTGTAGGAAGAATACACTTTAAAACAGTTGATGTAAATTACCCACCATGGTGGGGTTTTTTCTAATCATCTATTTTTATTTTTACATGTCACACTAGAAAAGAATAAAAATTAGAGATTGGCATTTCATTCTGGATAAAATAAGGTGATGTTATTATCAAGTCTTACGTTTTTATTTGCTGGGCGATTCCATTTGTTTGAATCTGAAAGTGCGTCTGTCCTAAATGATTTTAGGATAAAGGTTGAAACTGTTGAACAACCTTTCATGTGTACATACTTCAAAGTTCCAATTTTAAAAAACGCAAGGGTTTCGATTTAGAAGATTTTGGGCAATTTTGTTAATGTCCTTGCGTCTCTCCTTTGCTGTTCTCACGGGTCTTTATGAGTTTTTTATTTGTATTAGACTCTAAACCTACTGGAATCGACCTTTGCCTGCCAGGAGTGTCTATAGCTGGGCGGCGGAGGCAGTCAGGTGTTGTAATACGTGCACATAACGTGCTCGGAACTGTCAGCAGGAACCAGGTGGCTGCCTTCTCCTTTGCCTGTCACTTACCCTGGTGAGGGGCGTGGTAACCACCGGTTATAAATGTTCAGTATTTTCTTGTTTTAAAAGTGTGTGGATTTTCTGCTTCAGTCGGATGAAGTATTTGTAAGTAAAACACACCAAAGGTGGTCTGTCCAACCAGGGACACCGGTGCCACGTCAGGTGTTTCCCGCAGAGAACATTTAAGGCAGGCATGGGTGTCGCCGAGAGCCCAGTGAGGCACCGGGAGCAGACCCAGCGGTCGGCAGCAGCAGGACAGCGCCGCCACGCCTGGGCAGGGTTGGCGGCGGGGGGGGGGAGACAGGCCCAGGGGCCAGTGCTAACCGTGGAAGCGGGAACCGGGGCAACTTCAAGAGCAGGTGGAACTGCTGCCAGGGAGCAGAGAGCCAGCGGGGAGAGGGGACAGGTTTGCGGGAGACACGCCCTGGCTTCCGTCTCCCCCGGGTCCGCCTCCAGCCGTGCGGAGCAGAGGGCAGAAGACCGCTTTGCGGAACCCTTCTCCTGAACCTTTATCCCTTTTCACCTCGATCCCCTCTGAATGTGTCCAGGATAAAGCAAAAATTTAAAACCGCACTGGCCTTCAGTTCTGCGGACGTGAGGACCCTCTGTCTGCAGCCCTGGTGTTCCCTGCCTCCTCGCCCGTCCCTGCCTCCCCAGGCCGGGTTCTCAGTGGGAGGGCGTGGGCTTCTCTGACCTGTGGCACCTCTTTTTGGGTGCACGGTGAGCTTGCACCCCCTCCCCACCCCGTTGCAGATGCCTAAGCAGGCATAGAACTAGTCGGTCTGGAATGCGCCGATCCCTTTCTCACAGATGACCCCTGAGCCTCTGAGCCTCTGAGACAGTCCGCACAATGGGTGTGTGTCTCTTTCAGATATTGCGGGGGTGGGGGGGTAGTGTTAACTTCTGTCTCCTGAAACTGATGTTGGATGATCTGTCCTGATTAATAATGACTAGCTGATGGAGAACGCAGCAGTAGTTGAAGCGCTATTTGTTGCTTCCATTACAAAATGATGAGTGGAATCCAACCTGAGTATAAAAGAGTCGAGGTGGGCAGCCAGTAAGTGTTTATTTGCAGTACATATTGTGGGAGGTTGGTTACTGGCTTCGAGAAACAAGGTTATGGCCACAAGTCCCTGAGAAATCCTGAACAACCCTGTCGGCTTATAGAAAAGGAAACTAGCACTTCCACTTGTCATCTGGAAGGTTCAAATGTAGCAAAGAGATAAAATGTGTCGGTCAACCTTAAAAACTATATTTAAATTAGAAAAGCCTTATGGTCACTATAGAAAATCCAAAAAAACATGAGTGAGAGAGAGTCCCACAGTGTGGAAGTCTGCGGAGATGCCCCGTCCGGAGACCCAGCCGTGTTCCTTCGCCAGCAGGCGCTCACGGACCACTCCTGGGTGGCACTCACTGCACCGGGCGTGCCCTGGGGGAATGTTAGTGGCAGAACGGTCACAATTTTTTACTCGGTTTTTGCTTTCATGGCCCCTTCTGGTGGAAAAGGAAACTTTCCAGGGGAAGGGCGGGGACTGACTATGTCAGGTGGAGGTGCGAGATGTAGGAAGAGAAAGGACAAGGGGGGCCGGTGCTGTTCTATGCAGGACCGGGGAGGCCTCCGAGGAGCCGGCGGTCAAAGTGATCTGATGAAGCAAGGGGGACAAAGAGAACAATTATTTGTACCGTATCTACTCTTTTTTTTTTTTTTGCTTAGTTACCTTGCTTTGACTATGCAGTGGCTACATAGCATTTTATTATGTGGATATACCTTAAGTATTGACCAGTTCTCCATTGGTGGGCATGCAGGCGGTTTCCAGTTTTCCGATGTTACAGAGTTTCACTGCCAGCGTCCTGATGCATATGTATGAGCACTGGGACAGTTGTTCTCAATCTGCTTGAAAGGGCTTAAGAAAATACTGATGCTCAGATTCTGTTCAGACCAGTTTTTGAATTGGGATCTCTGGGGGAGGGAGCCAGGTTTTTGTGTTTTTGGTGGTCAGGGAACCACCGCTGTAGGCTGATGCTTCGAAGTGGCCGAGTCCGTGATAAAAGACGTTGTATGTTTCAGTGGGTGTCGAAACATCATTCTCTGTGTTAGAATCAGGAGCAATTGCCAGTAATGGAAACCTGAAATAAGTTGGCATAAACAAGTTAGTTTATTTCTGTTTTATGTAAAGTTCTAGATGTGGGCGGCCCAGGGCTGGGCTGGAGTCTTGTTCCACAAAGTCCTCCTGTACCTGGATTCCTTCTTGATCTCGTTTTTGTTGAGCGAGGGTTGGGGGTGGGAAGCTCCTAACCTCAAGCTCTAAGACAGAAGCTCAGTCTCCTGCCAGGACGTCCATGCACTGCGCCACAGAATGGAGGCGGTACCACAGGAACTTCAACCGAGGCTCTCTGAGCCAGAACTTGGTCTCAGGGCCACACCTAGCTGTTGGGGAAGCAGGCTTTCTCCAGGAGGCCCTGCTCAAAACGAGACATTCCTTTATATGGGGGAGGGGGGTACGTGTTAGTGGCAGCCGCTGGCCGTCTCTGCCGTGCCCTCCCTGGCAGCGGTGAGGATCTGCCCGCCTGCCCGGGCCGGCCCAGGCTGCCAGGGCCGCAGGAAGCGCGGCTCAGGCGAAAGCCTCAGACAGTGCTGACTTGCGGAGACGCAAAGCAGACTTCAGGCAGACCCAGGACAGACGCCAGAGCTGTGAACTTGACCGCTGTGAGAAAAGAACAAAGGTGTGGAGGGCCAGTTTCTTTCACTGCGTGCAGTTCTGCGTCCTCCCTGGTGTTAATTCATCACCTTTCAGCATGTTCAAGTTGTCTTACTGTGAGTGCTGCACGCCGTCCGGACATACTGCTCAAGGAGCACATCTTAGCACTGAATTTTTATCTTTCAAGTAAGTGTCTTTAAGTCAGGAAATGACAAGCGCTTTGCACGGGACTTTTCTCATCGCATTTCTCTGTCGTTGCAGTGGACGAGGGCCGCAGCACGGAGCCCGACCGCGCGCAGGTGTTCTACAAGAAAGCCATCATGCCTTACGGCGTCTATAAGAAACAGCGCCGAGACACCGGCGAGGAGGCCGACGTGCTGCAGTACGCAAGCCTGGTGGGGCAGGCGTGCTCCGAGCGGATGCTGCTGTTCCGGAGCTGAGCCCCCACGGCCGCCTGGCCCGCACCCTGCCGGAGCCGGAGCCCGGAACCGGAGCCCCGCCCCGATGCATTACTGCGGGGGGGAGCCCCGTGTCCACCCACAGATCTGACTTTCGTATTTTGACTATTACGTGGCTTTTCTAAACTGTTTGTGGCAATGTATTTGTGAGAATCTCATGGTTAATATAAAGATTTAAAAAATATATGACCTAGCCTCATAATTGGGGTTTATCACTTTGGAGGTTTGTTTTATGGACAAAGAACGGTAAACTGTTCTCACCGTTAATATTTTGGAAAGGAAAATCAGTATGTAAACCTCCGATAACTTAAATTACAGTTGTGCTTTTTTGTTCTGTTAGAAATGAAAACTGTTTCCTCAGATCCGTTTGAAACCTTGGTTTATGCTTAAAAAAAAAAAAAAAAAGCCCTTAAGTGTGGGGAAGAAAGTGGCAAAGTCTGTTTCATCGCTTAGAAAATAAATGCCTTCTCGAGAAAACGAAACTGCTGTTACTGCACGTTCAGAAGCCGGTCCCCGCGGAATGTTAGATAGTTTCCCGGGGAACTCGGAAAGGCGAGGTGCAGACTTTAACACGAAGGTGTCCGGACCCCGGCCGTCTGCTCCCCAGCACAGCCCTGCTCACGTCTGCCATCCTGGCCTGGTTTTCTCCCGGAAAAATGGTTGCTGGTGTTCCCGTACTCTCACAGCATCCCGATTTGGACAACACAATACGTGTTTGCCCAAGTTATATATTGTAGAATTTGCTCTATTTTAAAAAATTCAAGAAAGGGAGGTTTACACAGAAAAACGTTGGCCCCAGCCTTCACCTGGGCCTCATTACTTGCACTCAGGACACTTGTCTTCGGTTATTGGTTAAGAATTAGTTAATGATCCGACTGCGTGCTGTAGAGCTGTGCTACAAGTCACGTTTAGTTAGAGGGGAACCCATCTGGCCTCTGCTCCGGGGAAGGGGTGGAGCTCCGTTGCTTGCCCCCCGGGTGTGGGCGTCCTGGAGGAGGTGCGACGCTGGTTGTTTGAAGCGGAGGCTGCCCCTCTTGTCCTCGAACCTTCTTCTGTTCGGCCCTTCGCCCTGGGGCAGGTGCCCCTTGTCCGCCACCGTCCGGGCGGCAGGCACCGGGCCGGGAGGAAGTCCCGGTGGGCTGTGCGGAGGCGGTGTGGACGGAGCGTCCTTCCCTGGGCACTTTCTCAGCGGGTCCCCGCCCACCATGGCCGGCTGCTCGGCCATTCCACCCGCTTTGCCCGTCTGTCTGTTGTCTGTGGGTGGGTCTCTTTGAAGCCGTATCATAAAGCTTAGTGGTTTGAATCTCACTGCTGATTTAAAATTGTCCTAAATGCTCTGAATGAAACGTAAAGCAATTCCAGCCAGCTGGAAGGAAAGGAAGGCTCATAAAAATGATTTTAAAAGTCAACTGTCTAGAAGTTCAGCATCCAAATAAACTATTCGTTCTGACCTGCCACGCGCAAATACTTGGCCGACTGGGTGTAGAGTCGTGAGCAAAGCCGTTTTCTCTGATAGCGTGGATTTTACTACTTCCGGAATTTTCTTTTTCAAAGTAGTCTCCCAGGAGCATTCAATTGACTCTTATTTGGAGTTGCCTTTAGAATCTGTGGAAAAGTTTTTCTTTTTCCCTCTAAAATGAAAATAGCGTAATTTTTTTAGTACAAAAATGATACTTGAGGCAATTAAAATATTAAGAAAATATAAATAAGAAAGTAAAAATAATCGGGAATCCTGCCATACAGAGAGAGAATTGTTGTATACACACACACTATATATATATAATTTTAATGTAGAGAGAATCACGCCCTGCCTGCTGTGTTTTCTCTCAACAGTAAGTTACGGACACCTGAACTTGGGAAGAAGTTCGAGCTAGGATTTCAGGAGTGTTGTGAGCGACCTGAGCACCATCGCAGTGAGACAGGGTCCGGCCGTGGGGCCCGTGGCATTGGTGGGGGGGCCGGGCTGGCATCGCAGCCGCTTCCATCTGAGTGGGGAGTGTGCCGAGTGGTATTCAGAGATCACAGCTCTTGAATGGCCAGTGAAGAGACAGCTTGCGCCTTCAGCAATGCTACTTTCTTCCTGCAGAATTCCCCGCAGGGTTCCTTCAGAGGAGGATGACTGGTCACCCCTGTCTGGGGACCGAGGTGCTGTCCCTGCAGGTGACATTTGGTCGGTTCCAGTGAAGCTCCAGGGAGAGTTGGGCATGGTGATTCTTCTGCTTGGTTGGTTGCTATACTCATGTGTTGGGTTGTTTGTTTTGTTTTATTTTTTGAGAACAGATAGTGTATTGATCCTAATAAGCAATACTTCTTGAAAAGACTCCCATTCTTTCGAGTTCTAGCTGAGTGTTGATACTGGGCCACAGGGGGATAATCGGGGAGAGTGAGCTGGTCTGGGCAGCTGACAGGCAGTCTAGCTGAGGCATCTGGCCGTGTGTTAATAGCTGTCATCTGAAGACGGACACAAGACCCTTTCGAGGACAGCTGATAGCTTTTCAAAGCCGGAAGCTTTGTGTTTATAATCTTAGCACTATAATCCCTTTCTGATTTCAAATAAGTTCAGGCCTACCTTCCTGTCTCGGGGCAGAAATGTAATAGAGATTCCCCATGCTACCATCTTTATTGAAATCATTTCAGTTCTGTTGAGATTTTTGTTCTCTTATTTTTAAAAAGTGTACTCTGAGCACTTTCTATTTTCTAAAAGATAGAAGCTATTATCAGATAAATATATTATTCATTTGGTTAAAATTATGTTTGCTTGCAAACAGCTTATCTTTTTATCCATTTTGCAAAATATCAGTTGTGTGTGGTTGCTTAACATATTGGAATCTTTTATGTAAACAAACCTTTTCAGAATTCTGAGCAATATATAGTTTGATTTTTATAGGCTTTACATTCAGTATGAATAAAGGTGAGAAGGATATGATGACCAGTTACCCGAAATGAATCTCCTTGTTGCTGACTTGAAAGCAAAGAGGGGAACTCAATGGATGTAATTGGGAAATGTTTAAATCAGAAGTTGTTCAAACGTGTTCTTTCTCAAGGGAAGACCAGACCCTAACTGTAAGACCAAAAGGTTTATTGCATGTTCTGTTTTCTGCTCTCATGTGTGCTTTTTTGTACAGTCCAGTCAGTAATGCTTAAATGGAAAAAATAAAGCTGTTTCTATCCACAGTGGCTCTGGCTGGTCAATATGCAAAGGACACGTGTTGTCCTCTTTTGAATTCTTGTGCACGTTTCGCCTGTAGTGGCTGCAGAAAACAGGTGAAGCGTTGGCCGTGCGATTTGTGATCCTCGACTTTCAGTGGCTGGGGTTCCAGATCAGTTAGCTACTTAAATCAACGCATGACAGATTCCGTTCTCAGGAATGAATGAATACAAGTAAAATAAATGTCTCCTTATGCAAAAAGTCTGGATTTTCACAAGTGAGGAAATAGACATTCTTTTACCCAGAGGGGTTTGAAATAAAATTTCAGTTACAAACTCAAATATAATTTCTCTTAAACAGTTTAGTTTACAGAGTAATTTTCATAAATATCTCATAAAGCAAACTGTGTTTTTTTATGCAAAGTGTGTTCTAATTGTTTGTAGTCCACAGTATATTGGTGGACTACCTGTACAAATATTTGTCTTTTTATGGTGAAGAGGATCCTGGTACGTGTGTGATTAAACGAATCCAATTTTCTAAGTTATTTAAATATTAGTTACAATTCCCACTGATATTTTTTCCGAATAGAAATAGCTTTCCAGTTGCTTTCTTGAAATGGACAGTGTTCACCAGGGGGTATTTCCACAATATGGAAAAGCACACCGAAGAAAACAGAAGTCACCGTCCCGTCACGACTACAGCCATTCACAGTGTGGGTGTGTTTCCTTTCAAACTCTTCTGTCTGCACGTATGTGTATGTTTTATTTTGCTTTTAAAGAAAATTTAAACTATGCCATGCATATTGTTTCATTTGTTTTAGCTATTTGATATATTGAAGCATCTTACTATATTGCAAATATGCAAATAAATGAGGAAAGAATGTCATTTTGGTGGCTGCATAATATTCCACGGCGTCTGTTGTTTTTTGAGAAAGGGAACCCAAGACTGCAGCCCCTTATTATGTAGGGTTGTAATGGGCCAGCAATAATTGTTTATGTCAGTTCTTTGTAAAACTTAGTCATGTTCTTAACTCCTCATCTCCAGTTCCCTTTGCCCTTTGCTGCACAGGAGGGATTTTCTTTTTCCCTGAAGATTCAGAAAATGTCTAGCTTTTAAAACTTGGTTCACCTCTTCTCATTTTCCCTCAATTCTTTTCTGGGCGACCTACACCACTAATTTACCAGTTTGTGCACCTCTAAAATTTTCAGTTAGAAAATGTCTGTCTGAAAAGTTTAAAGTTATTTAAAATGAATTGAGATTCTGATTCACTGATTCTTTATAGAACGAAGGCCTTTACATGCGTGTAGTGAGAATGGTGGGTAACCAGACCACCACGGTTATTAATTTAGCTACATTTCTTACTTTCTAAAATACATGTGTACTTTTTTTTTTAAATCTTCACCTGAAGACGTGGCCATTGATTCCAGAGGGGAGGGGAGGGAGGGAGAGAGACAAGGAGCGAACCACCGATGTGAGAGGGAGACACCAGTGGGCTGCCTCCCCTACACGTCCCAGCCAGCCAGGGCCCGAATCCACAGCATGGGTGTGTGCCCGACCACACAACCCTCTGGTTTATAGGACAGAGCTCCAACCAACTGAGCCACACCGGCCAGGGCTGTTTTTGCTTTTTAAAATATTTGAGATTTCGTTCCAAGTAAAACTGCATTTTTTGTATCCAGGTGGTTGTCACAGCTGACACCCTCAGTTCAGTCCAATCTAGAAAACATTCCCATTCACTGTTCAATTAGACCAAGAATTAAAGTTGCTGAATATGTTTTGCGTGCCAAATTTTTGTTTTTGTGGAGCTTCAAAATAGCTTGCAGATTTTTATGGCTTGGTTTCCTCATCAGGTCTCACCTACAACATAAAGAAGCAAGTCCAAATAGACGTGCTGTTGAAAAAGACCTGGCGTAGCGAATCGTAATGTTCTGTGGCGTCTGTGAGTTTCACTACTCAGTTGCCCTTTGATACGGCGCTCACCATAAATGTTTCAGCCACCTTGGCGGAGAGGTGACGTTCTCTGCTTGTCTGGCATGCATGCAGCACACTCCTGATGACCAGCGGAAATAGCTGTTTCTCTGATCCCTGTAGTTTGATTGAAGCTGGTATACAAAAGTGTTCTTTTAATTTTACTTACGTAAATGTTCGCCAGCTAGAGCCATACACCAGAAAGGGATAAAGGTGCTCTTAATGTGCAGAGTTCAACCGTATGATTTTGGATCATATTTTCCCCGAACCCTAGCTTTTCATGTTTTTGTCCAGTTTGTGCCAGAGTCTTCACATCATTTGACATAGACATTTAAAAAAACGAATTAGCATTAAATGAGAACTCATGAATACTTCATGAAGTCCAGTTCATCACACTTTGTTAATTCAGTATTCAGCAAGTCTGAATAGCAGTGAGTCTTAACTAATGGAACTTTCTGATCGTGAAAGAAAAAAAACACCACTCTAGGTTTGTGAATTCAGAGCTTAAGACGCGTAGCTCGTTTGCGTGAGGACAGTTCCATGTACCTTTCCAGCATCATTTAAAATATTGAGAGATGACCAGACTGTAACTTGGAAACTGTTACTATGTTATTTCCCTGACCATTAAAGCAAATGTATGTGTGTGTACGGGGTGTGTGTAGCTGAAAACTCGCTAGCAACGGTGTGATTTATTCTCACTTTCAATTCAAAGAATCAACTCGATAAAGCATTTGGATTTACAAGACCATGGTAGAAGTTATTCAGACTGATAGAGCAGCCCTGTCTAATAAGGTCGCCACTAGCTACATGTGTCTAATTTAATTAAAATTTAAAGTTCAGTTCCTCAGCCTCACTAGTCACGTGTTGAGTGCTCAGGGACCACATGTGGCCGTGGCTACTGTATTAATTTCCTAGGGCTGCCCTAACAAGTCGCCAGAGCCTGGGCAGCTTAAAACACCAGGAATTCATTCTCACCATTCTGGAGGCCTCAAGTCCAAAATCAAAGTGCTGGCAGGGCCTGTTCCTCTGCCGCGTCCAGCTCTGGTTGCTGGCGGTCCTCGGTGCTGGCTGGCAGCTGTGTTGTTCCATTTTCTGCCTTCACGTCCCATGGCCAAGGTCTTCCCTCTGTAGTCTCCTCATCTTAGCAGGATACCCGTCATACTGGATTGAGGGCCAGCTCTAGTCCAGTGTGACCACACCCTAACTCAATACATCTGCCGAGACCCTCATTCCAAATAAGGTTACATTCACAGACATCTGGGGTTGGGGCTCAACACATTTTTATGGGGAGAAGGGGCACAGTCCCACCCCCACGAGCTGGAGCAGCCCCTTCATCACAGCGTGTTCTGGTGGGCGTGCTGTGTGCGGGGAGGTGGGTGTAGGAAATGTAAATGTGCCATTGCTTGCTTAAAGTTTCCACGTGGCAAGACTCTATGGGATTGTTACAGTACAACATTTGGGCAACTCAGTTTCTCGTTGCCTGTCATTCCGTTATGCCAACTGGTTAGTTAATCTCTGGCGTAAGTGCAGCAAAGCAAGTATGTGAGTTTGTCCTTTCACGACTGTGGGGCCGTGTCAGCTTCCTGAGGTCATTGCCATGTCCTGATGATCCACAAGTGAACTACATTCAGAGATAATGCTCTTTAAAGAACAATCCGAATGACTGAACAACCCGAATGACTGAAATATTTATATGGGATCCTGCTGTTTCCTTATTTCCATTTTCATATTGCATCTTGAACTTTTCAGGTTTCTTTTTATTAACATTTATTTTATTTTTTTATTCTCATTCGAGAGAGAGAGAGAAACATGGATGTGAGAGAGACACCACTCAGCTGTCTCGTGCAAGCGCCCCAGCTGGGGACTGAACCTGCAGTCTAGGTGCGTGTCTGGACCAGGAATTGAACCGGCACCTTTCGGTTACAAGATGATGCTCGACCCGGCTGAGCCAGTTGCCCAGGGCAGCTTTTCAGGTTCCTAATTCTAGTTACATGTCTATCTTCATCAAGTAGAAAAAAATGTATAAATGTATCAATAAATCTTTAGCAATAAAAGGATTTAAATGCAGCTCCCAAAGGAAATCTACCCCAAAACATGCAGTGAGCTGCCTTTGCAAAGGAAAAGTGGGGAAAGTGAATCCTCACTGCGCCCTCTCTCTCCTGCCGTGTAAGAATCTGCTGGCGGTTGTTTTCTGGCATCAGTCTGTCCAAAGACATCAGGTTTACAGCTCTGCTTTCAGAAGAGGTTTTATTCCGTGACTGTATTTTTATGGGCAATTATGATAACTGATTTTTTAACCTAGTATGGGCAACTTCTAACCCAAACTCATGCCCTGCCCTCTACGTGGAGCTCCTGTGGAATCTCACCAGAGGCCCATGGTCAGCAAGGGAGACAGTGTGGTGGCTTCACCAGCACTGGCTGCCGACACCTGTGGGCTCCTCAGCCGTGCGGGGAGCCCAAGGAGGCTCCCGTGAAGGTCGCGGCCGCGAGGGGCTCTGCGCAGGGCGAGGGGTGGTAGCTTTAGAAATTTGTCCTGCCTGTCTCTGGTCTCCCCAGTTGTCAGCCTCTCCCCAAGAGCCACGTTGTGGTTTAACTACCCCGTGTGCTCTCAAGGCCAGAAAAACAACCGTGCGTGGCCACCTGCGTGCAGTTGAGTTCTTCGTCTGCAATAGCTGGTGGTTCGTGCCTGAGGTCGTTAATGTTTCCGGTAATGTCACCAAAGATTCTGGTGGGAAGGGTTGGGAATAAAGGAACCGAGTTTGAGAGGACAGAATCTGGACACCAGTTTGAGCTTATTGCAGCAAGAGGGCCGCTCACCTCGGTTAGCCCTGCGAGGCCTTTGTTAAGATACGCAGGCTGTTATGTGTCAGTATTATCGGTGCGTGATGATGAGGCGTGGGCCTCGCTTATCTGCAGGTTGCTCGCCGGCCACCTCACCATCTGGAACATAAATGGAATATCAAAAGGTAAGGTTTTTTAGAAAAGGAAAGAAGCCAACTTGCCCTCTTAGCAGCTAAAATGGGCTTGAATCCAGGCACAAAAGCTCGTGTTACTCATGGGAAAGCCGCTAGGTCTGTGTGGCCGAAGCGAAGGGTAAATCACTCACGGGAGGGTGCACGCCATCTCCTGGGCGGCTTCTGCTGTGCACACAGCGACACCCCACGCTGCCCCATGGACAACTGTGCTGGGAGCCTGGACTCGAGGGGCGCAGGTGGACCGTGGGCGGGGGGTGCTGGCAGCAGACCTAGTCCTGGAGCAACCTGCTGACCGCTTCTGCCCGCAGCCAGTTCCTTTGTTAACCGCAAGTGGAAGACAGACAAGCCGGGGAAACTGGACCCAGCTCCAGACAAGCTGGACTGGGTTCAAGTCCAAGGATCCCTTTCTAAGTGTGTGACCTTGGGCAAGGGCCATACATAGGTCAGCAGACCTCAACGTCCTCAGGAGTGGTGACGTGGGCTGGTGGGGCCCCTGTGGTCAGAGCTGATGCAGTGGCCCGTGTGGAAGGCATAGCCCACTGTCTCACTGCTTCCCTGTTCTCCAGCCCCAAGCAGAAAGAAAGAATCACTTCCCTGTTCTCCAGGTGTTAGCAGAAAGAAAGGGGATCAAGTTTTAACAAAATGTTTAAGAAGAGTAACCCTAGGAATGCGAGCTATAGAACCCTGAACTTCCCAGCAGCCCCTGAGCGCGGCACAGTTTCAGGGCGGACAGAGCAGACCTTGAACGGTCCAAGCTGGGTTGTCAAGGGAACAGTTAAAACACATCCAGTCTACTCTCTCCTGTAGGAAAATGTAGAAGGCGTTTAAATATTCCCACTCAAAATCATTTAAAAAAGAGATTCTACTGGTAGTTACCTGCAAATTGACAAAACTGGAACAGGTCTTCAAGAGCATGGAATTAGAATCCATTTTATTTTATTTATTTTTAATTTATTTTAATCCTCAGCCAAGGACATGCCCATTGATTGAGAGAGAGGGAAAGGGAGGAAGAGAAACTTCGATGTGAGAGAAACATCGATTGGTCACCTCTCCTATGTGCTCCAGGGCTCTGACTGGGAATCGAACCCGAACCTAGCTATGTGTCCTGACTGGGGATTGAACCTGTGACCTTTTGGTGTACGGTCCAGTGCTCCAACCAACTAAGCCACCCGGCCAGGACAGAGTCATTTTAAATACCCATTCACCAAGGACACTTTCAATCTTAGAAGGCTGAAAACTTTCGAATGGCGGCCTTGCTAACAGATTGCGGATCAACAATGGCCCGCGGGCACCCTGGGAGAGAGCCTCTCCCCAGTGACAGAGTAGAACGGGCTTCGAGTTATGCACATTCCTGTTTGGTTTGCTCCAGACGAAACTGAACAACAGGGTATCTGGAAAACCAGCGCGGGCAGCAGGTTCGCCGATCGCTGGTGCTGCGGGTGGTCAGATCCAGTCACAGAGCAGCCCGGTCGGGGAGGGCCGTTTCATCTGGTCCCGGAGGGCTGCTGCTTCGCCGCCTCCTCCTGCAAGGTTCTTCCACAGGGAGGCGGATTCTGGGGGGGCATCACGCCTTCCAATGGCTTTCCGCAGGGCCCCAGGTGAGCCAGCGAGCACTGTCAAATAGTCCAGGGCGGCGGAGGCGCAGGTTTTTGACGGGCTCAGGGATGACGTCATGTAGGGCTGTGGAATGCTGCCGGGGAAGAGGTGGACGACGGGAGCTGGAGATAGATGTTTGGCTTTTAAGTGCAAAAAAAAAAAAAAATTGTACGTGAGTAGTGATGTTCTCCAGCCGAAGGAAGAGTGAGCTCTGCGGGGTGTAGCGCTGTGTGCCGGCGCCCGGGCCGGCGTGATGTGACGGAGGCCAGCGGGCTCTTTCCTGGCAATTGTCACAGGCACTCTGCTCCCCGCTCACGTTCCAGCCACAGCTCCAGAGCCCCGTGCAGCTGGAGTCAGTCTCAGCACCGACTCTCCTGTCCGGCTGGGAGGGGACAGAGCCACCTGCTCGCCTTAGCAGAGGAGACCGGGTGGTCTGACAGCCCCGGGCCAACCTCCGAGTGAGCCGTGCTGGGGCAGGTCGGAGCCGTCCTCATCAATATCGCTCAGTTGACCTTGAGTGCAACGTGGAGACTGCAGGCCCTGGCCATCTTCCGCCCTTTCCGTGAAATTTTCCCAAAAGCCACCAGGGGGCAGAAAGAAACTTCCTTACCCTAAAAAAACCCCTCCAAAAAACAAAAAACCTTCTGACTAACTCTACAAGGAAAGGTAAACCTGTCTTTTGGTCCATCCAGGCCAATGTTTTTGATGTAAATTGTATTTCCCATTCAGCATATCTTGCCTTTCTTCACACTTGGGTTGTCTTTGAATTAATTCTTCCTTCTGCATCTAAGGCAGTGGTGGGGGCACATGTATTTCATTTGTAGCCTTTTCTGCCAATTCATGATGTAGGTACCCAAACCCCAGGCCTAGCACAGCATCCTCGTCTCTCCTGCGTATTCTCCCTCTTCCCGGCCTCCCTGGGCTGGCATGGGCTCTCGGTGCCTCTTACCCCGATTATTGTAAAGGCCTTTCAGCCTGACTTCCCGGCCAGTCTACCCTCCCAGACAACCACCCTTCGGATCTGCCCCTCTGCTGGTCCACAGTCAGACAGCAACTCCTCCCCGACCAAATGAATCACCTGCCCCCAAGCCGGCCCTAGCTTCTTTTCCAACCTTTCCCCTACCTCTCTCTTCCGTAAACTCCATCTCGGCAGCTCCTTTCCTGATTCTTGGTCTTTGCCACGTTTTTCCCTCACCAGTCATGCCGAGCCCTTTCAGGCTCCACAGGTTCACATCTGCAAGGTCCAGATCAGGTGTCACCTCCTGATGAGTGTCTTGTCTACAGGACCCGAGTCCCTTCCTCCCTCGGCAGCCCTTCAGGCTCTGGAGGTCCCTGCACACCGCAGGCCATAGGAAGGGCTCTCGGTAAAGCCAGCCGAAGACCAGGCTCACTGGGCATGCTCCCCAGAGAAGGCAGGTTTGTGTCGTGTGGGGGCCGAGACCCAGCACCCCGGCCAGCCTGGGGCAGGTCATCACTCCCCGGAGACGGTTGGGAAGCACTCCTGAGAAGCAAGTCCAGAGTGGACCAGATCGAACTGTGCAGGCACTTAACACATTCGGAGCTATGGAAATTCCCAGAGAGAAGAGCTGTGAGTTTGACGCACATAAACGAGGTTTCCTTTATGAACCTCAGAAAAATACCAGCCTGTTCATTTTTAATGTGCAGCTACTAAGGATTATCTCTAAAATCCTTGCATGTTTATTTGAAACAAATGGGCAGCCATCTGGGACAAATAGGTACACAGGATGTGTGGCTTCTTATGTCACCAGAAGTGACGAGGACACTTGCATGGATATTTGTGCCTAGACAGCTACCTTCATGGTCACCTGCTGCCACATGACAGAGAGAGACAGGAGAAAATTAGGGACCCCAGGAAAACGGGGGCTTGATGTGCTCAGCCGGGAAGGGCATGTGGGGAGAGACTGTCTGGGACTTTTGGCTGTTGGGAGAACCGTTACTTTACACAATGAATTCCTGGCCTAATGGGTCTGTGGGTCCCAGTACTTGGGGGCAGGCCTGGTTTTGGTTTAGTGCTCACAGACCAAAAAAAATAGAACTGTGAATTGAAAATTCCTAAAGGGGATCCAATGTCATCCCTATTTAATCTGGACTTTTCCTCTTGAACTCGTGCGCGTGGCGAGGCATTCTTGCCGGGGAGGCGGGGCACTTTCACACACACCGAACGCTCGCTTCCCCCTGGGAGCGGCCCTTGCACACCTCACGGAGCCCCTGAAAGGAGGAAGCCTTGCCAGGAAACCCCCGCGTGTGCAGGAAAGAGCCCTTGCGGCCACGCAAGTAGCATTCGCTGTTTCAACCCCCGCCCCTTCAGGATCGCCAGTGTCCCGGATGCCGCCTTCATTTGCTCGGTGGGGGCGCTGGAGTGAGGCCCAACGTCAGTCATGAAGATTTCATTGCTAGTTCTTTTACTTGGTCTTAAATTCTGTTAACTTCTCCTAAATTGTATGAGCCCATGGCTTTTCCTTCTTTCTTTTTCATATGGTTATTGATTTTAGAGAGAGAAGAAGGGAGAGAGAGAAAGAGAAACATCAGTATGAGAGAAGCATCGATCAGCTGCCGCCCGAATCCACAATTCCCTGGTATACGGGGTCGCTGCTCCAACCACCTGAGCCACACGGGCAGCCCGAGGCCGCTGCTTTTCCGTGAAGCTCATAAGGTGCTCGGGAACCGGCCCAACTGGGCAGATGCTGGCACCTCCTTCGGATGTGGCCTGCGCGTAGACACAGTGCAGGGGACACCTGCAGAGGGTCCCATGGCCCGGTAGCGGAAGAGGCCCGGCACCGCCGGCTGGCAAGGAGGGGGTTCCAGGGCACACAGCCCACGCACCAGTCCAGCACGTCTTGGGGCTGCGACCGACATCTCTTCTCGGGGCCCAAGGCTCTACGAAAGTTCTGTGCAAAATGCACGTGGCACATGCACGCCTCTCTCGTTCATTCCTCGATCGACTTATTCACCCAGCAACGACCTGAGCTCCTGTTCTGTGCCAAGCGTTGTGCTCGCCACCAAGGCGAACGAGGCAGTTACATCTGGGGGGAAGAGAGAGACAGTTTACGGGTAAATGAGCAGGGGTGCCAGGCTCTGCGAGGGGTGCGAGGGGCCAGGGAGCGGGGTGGTCGGCGAAGGCTCCTTGGAAGCAGTGACAGGAAATGTGGGTTGAGTGGGAGCAGAACTGTGAGCCCACGGACACACGGAGTTAGTGGAGGTTTGGGGATGAGCGGTTGTTCTTTGCTCTCAAGGAGTTCGCTGTCTAGGGGGGCAGGCTCCCAACCATGAGGTGGGACGCAGCCCGGTCTGAGAGCACAGAGGAAGTCCCGTGCGTGTCCTCGGGCAGGAAAGCTTGTCTCCGGCTGAAGGCAGTCCAAGTGGTTTCTTGACAGAGTTGATGTCGGACCTGCAGTTAAATGTAGGGAAGGGGCAGGGCGTTGCTAGCGGGAGGAAGCGGGGGCGACCCTGGGTAGAGGCAGAAATGCAGGGCGTTGCTAGCGGGAGGAAGCGGGGGCGACCCTGGGTAGAGGCAGAAATACAGGGCGTGTTTAGGGAGCAAGCAGCATGCAGTGTGGTTTGCCCAAAATGCAGAGAACTTGGAAGAAAGTCAAGGGTGATACAGCTGGATAGGTTGATCCTTGGGGTGTGTCACGGAGGCCGGGCCCCGTATAGTGTGCAGGGAACACTTCCCCGGCAGCCCCACGATGCACTTTCAGTGGCGGCGGGAACTGGCCATGGCTGGATGGACAGATGCCCGTGAGGGTCACCCGCCCATCAGCTCTCAGCACAGGTGGGACAGGCTCCTAACCGGGCGGGCTGGCTGCTAATCCCACCAACGTCTTGCTGAATCGAAGGCAAAGGACATTTCCTCCTAAAATAAGATAATGCCTTCTATATCATTTCATTGATTCCTGACATCTCTGTGACTGAGCCAGCTTTTTATTACACAGTTCGATACTAAAGTTGTTAAATTGTTAACCTTACACCCATTAGGGTGGCTTGGGGGTGACGGGTGGTGGGACTGAGCAAAAAGGAAAAAGGACTCAGGGACGTGGACAACAGTGTGGTGATTGCTGAGGGTAGGAGGGCATAAGGGGATTAACTGGTAATGGGAAATAATACAATAAAGATTAAATTAAAAGAAAAAAGAAACAGAAAATAGCACGTGCTGGTGAGCAGGCAGAGAAATCAGCAGGCACCCTTGCCCACGGGTGCTGTGCTGAATGTAGAATGCTGTGGCCACGCGCAACGGCACGGTGGTTCCTCAAAAACTTAGAAACAGAATTAGCATATGACCCAGCAATTCTACTTCTGGGTGTACATCCAAAGAACTGAAGGCAGGATCTCAAAAAGATATTTGCACACTCACGTTTATGGCGGCATGAGTCACCACAGCCGGGGGCGCGGTGCCCACACACGACGCAGGAACGAAGCGTGAATATGTACAGTGGAGTGGTGTGCAGCCTTGGATGGGAAGGGAGGGGATGCTGCCGCGGGCTGCAGCTTGAGTGAGCCTCAGGAACATCGTACTGAGTGACATAAGCCCGTCACAAAAAGACAGGTACTGTTTGAGTTCACGTGCGTATCTGAAGTCTCGATTCGTGGAGGCAGAGGAGAACAGTGGTTGCCAGGAGCTGGGGTGGGGGGGAGGAAATAGGGAGGTGTTCTGTGGGGACAGAGATTCAGTTTTGCAAGATGAAATCGTTCTGGAAATCGGCCGGTTGATGGCACGACAATGTGAATATACCTAATGCTACCCTTAAATCTGGTGCCGATGGCAAGTTTTATGTTATGCGTATATCACAGTTTTTAAAAGCTCTAAATTAAGCTTGCATTAGGACGCAGCAGCCTGGCTGTCTGCTGTGCTGTTTCAGGAAGGTGCATTTCAATTCGGAAGGAGCGAACTCTGAAAACTACGTGGAACTTGCAGAACAGCCCAATGTCAGCTCGAAGGGCAGAAACTTCACCTGTCTTCCAAGAAGGATGAATTAGATTCATGGAGCAAATTTATAATATTTATAAGACTCTTTTAGACAAAGCTTTCCAGCGGAAACTTTGTTCTCTCGTTGGCATGGCCGAGGGTGCTGTGTTCTTGGACCAGTATTTCAGCAGGTGGAGGAGGCTGGGGACCTCGCCTCTCAAGGCGGTAGATTACAGGAGAGCATTTTGGGATCGGGGCACAACGGGGTACATGAGCTGGTGGTTTCACGAATCTGGATCCTGCCCCCACCCGTTTATCAGACTTTCCATCCCCATTTCAAAGGGAGAGAAAGAATAATAAGAACCAGTGTCCAGACTATTTTAATAAATACAAAGTTCCCCAAAAGGCCCCCCGTTCCAGACCTCACGGCTCCTGCCAAATCCTGTAAAAATAAAGATTAAACCGTACGGAATATTTGTTTTGTTCTGATTGCTGTTATTTTGTTTCGGCTATAAAAGCCCTCAGGCATCTGACCGGAGAGAGAGCTGGCAGCTCTGGTTTTTGACGCCACTGCTCACCCCCCCTCCCAGGAATCACTTCTTCTGGGCTACGGGAACCCTGCCCTCCCAGAACCCCATGCCCAGCCCTGCTCTCGGGGTGCAGGGTGGTGCTGGGCTGCCACATGGGGGTTTGAGTGCCAGTGACCGCTGGGTTTCAGAGTCCTCCTTGTTTCTTAAAATTTCATAGTTTTGAATAATTTCAAGCTTATGGGAAATTGAAAAAATAGTACAAAGACCCACTGTGTACCTTTTACCCAGGTTCATTGATTGTTAATATCTTGCCTCTGTCTCTCTCTCTCTCTCACACATATAATCCCAATACAATGATCAGAATCAGAAAGTTAAACACTGACACCATCGTATCGTCTGAAGTACATCTCATGTCACCAGTATTCCCCATGACACCTCCTGCGACTCTGTTTTCCAGTCCAGGACATGCACTGGGTGCATTTAACCAGCACGCGCTCCTTCACGTTTGACCACCAATTAGCAAGCGGGACCTCCCTGCTCCTTCCCACTTTCCAGTAGAAAAATAAATCACTGATCACAAAGAATTGGAGAGGAACACAATTAACTTGTTTCCCGCCTATATGAGTCAATGAGAATTTACCCTTTAAAATAACATGAATGTATCCATGACTTTATATTATCAATATATCATATTACCCTGTGGTAATTGAAAACAGCCTAAGATGAATGAGAATGTTTCTTTGATTCTATGTTGCAAACTGTTTAAATAGTAAGCTTCACACATAGCAAGCAGTCACCCAAAAAGCGTCCCTCTGCAGAAACGGGGGGTCCCGGTGCAAACACTTTACCAATAGGAGCTACATCTCGTCCGTGGGCTGAAGTGGCTGTTGTGTTGCTGCTCTCCGTAGGGTTAACCAAGGAAAGCCCAAGAAACCACCCAGGAGGCAGTAAGAGGGTTCGGAAACGCCATCAGGAGAAAAGTCCACAGGCTGAGGGTGGAAGGCAGGCCTCTGACCACTGCTGTGGGTGCCACCTTCTGACACAGCCAAGTCCAAGGAGGCGTTAAACCTCTCGAAGATATTCCCTATGCTGTTACTCTATGACACATACATTTCTTTCTCTAGGAATGAAGACTCCCAAAGGAGAGAACATTGAGCTTTCAGAGCTGTATGGTGGAGAGGAGGATTGGTCTTCTGGAAAGGTCGGCCTAATACCCTTCTTCCCAACCCCCATCCTGGAGTTGTGTGTGCGTGTGTGCCTGTACGTACCTGTGTGTGTGTACCCATGTGCCTGTGTGCCCATGTATGTGTATGTATAGAGGGGTCCTCGGGTGTCCTTGATCAGGGTGCATTTCTTTAGGCCAAAAAGCTTTTTGTATAAGAAGGAATGACAATAGTTCATTACACTGTAGGCATGTCAACTTTATGAGCGCGGTGACTAAAATTTCAGATGGGTGTGAACATATTTGGCATTTCTGAACATCATTATCCCCATGGAAGCTTCTAGAGTACCATGCTTGGCCCATGTGAGGTTAGTGAGTACTTCTTAATAATAAATCATCCATCATTCATGTGTTTGCTCATTCATTTAACTGAGAGTTTTGCATACTCATCATAGGCTGTGCATAGAACTGAATAATGTAGCAAGTATAAAAACATTTGGTCCCCATCCTGTCTACAAAAAGCTCAGAGTCTTTAATGAGAAATAACATATATACAGATTGCAACCAGACGGTAGTGTCATAGAAGGTATAGAAATAAAGGTGTGTTGTTGTGATTTGGAGGTAAAGCTGGAATGATAAGCTGCATACTTACCAGGTAGGTATCTAGGCCTCTGCCTTGCTTTGCCATCCTCAGGGTGGGGATTCCATTCTGTGACTTAAGATGGCAGCTCCATCCCCTGCCACAATGCTCATATCCAGCCTGCGAGGAGAGGAGGAGAGACAAGGGAAAGGCAGGCTCCTGCCTTTAAGGCTAGTGCCTGGAAGTCATACACATCACTTCTGATCACCTAACAAATGCTCAGAAGTTAGTCACATGGCCATACCTAGCTGCAAGGGAGTCTGGAAAATGTAGTCTATAAGTGAGTGGCCATGTGTCTTTTCACTCTGTTATGTGCAAACCCTTTAGACCACCAGTTCTCCCAGTTTAATGTGTATATGAATCACCTAGGGATCTTATTAAAATGATTCTGATTCAGGAGGCATGCATGGGTAGATAGGTGGAGGTGTTGAAATTTTACATTTCCCACAAGCTCCCAGGTGAAGTGAATACTGTTGGTTCTTGGACCATGTTTAAGTACCACACTTCATGGGTGCAAATGACCATGCAGGAGGGACTATCTGCTTTCAAGGAAGCCTGGTGTTTCAAAGATGTCATCTTCATCCTTCTGTCACTGCTGCTCCTGCAGCTCTTTGGGTAGATACCTTTGGAGGATGTCGCATATTTGTATTAAATACCCAGAAATGTGCCAGCCTACAAAGTGTAATTAGGAGGGTCTTTGCCTAAAGGGATTTGTATATTAGCTTTTGTTTAGAATTTGGAGTTTTCCCTTAGGACTAGAAAGTTTGAGTAATAGTATTACTAATATAAAAATATAAAAAATGAGTTATTTTCTAAGTAGAAAACAAATCACAGTAGCACACAGAGTTCTTGGCTTTATAAATATTTAGATCTGTGGCCTTCATCCAATTTTCTTAATTTTCTTCAAACACTTCTGAAAGCGTGAATAATTATACTTTATGCTAGTATAAATAGGTTTTTATTTCCTAGAGAAATCTAAGCACTTCAAGACCCTTTAAGCAGTTATCTTTTAAGTGTCATTAATCAAAATAGAAGAGAGCATCCCTGGGAAGCCTTCCTTGCCCCCTGGGGTCTGGGTGAGCCACCCTGCTCTGCCTCCCAGGCTGCCTCCACCTCCCCAAAGAGGCCCCGCGCTGTCAGCCCCACGACCGCAGGACTGTCTGGCCCTTTTTCACCCCTGTGTCCCACAGCCCAGAACTTTTCCAGCCCCCAGGGCAAGATTTTGAAGTTTGGCCTTTTCTGCTTGACCTGCCAGTGTCTGGTGCAGGGGCTTTGATCCCACTCCAGCGAGGCACAACCGGGGCTTATCTGGAGAGCCCAGGGTCCTCAGGAAGGTTACAGAGGGAAGGTAGGTGGGAGTCCTTTGTGAGCCTTGGAGGGCTCTGCAAAACTGATGGGCCCTTACTCTGGCTAATCAGATCGGTAACCATTGTTACACCTTTTGAGCATCGACTGCGTGCCAGGAAGTAATGCTCTACATAACGCTCGTTCTCCGTTTCACAAGTGGAGAAACTGAGGACCCTGGAGAGCCAGTCCCTTACCTGGAGCCATGCAGCTGAGCCACAGAGTCAGGACGCCGGCCCAGGCCACCAGCCTCCAGAGCCTACTCTCTTATATGGGGTCCATTTAAATCTGATTCTCTTATAAAGTGCGGACGTGTTTTGGGATATGTTCAGACTTGAGTTTGGGTTTTAAAATTATAGTTATACTGAGTTTCTTTTCATATTCCAAAATGTGCCTTTACTTATGGGGGGATGGGGGAGGGCATGAGGGGACGGGGGTAGGGGCCTCTTCTGGCAACTTCAATCTCATGGTCTCTGAAGTGCCATCATCATCACCCTTCCTTACAGCTTCAGAGGCACGGACCGTGTACAAGCTGTGTGTCTGTCTCAGCACCCTGTTTGGGGGCATCCAAGCCTTCGTGCCCTCAGTTTCCCTGCCTAGAGGAGAGCGGGAAGGGGACACGGGCATGAGAGAAGGAAGGGGACTTGGGTGTGAGAGGAGGAAGACAGAGAAGCCAGACCCATGGATACCCCCCACCCGTCCGTTTGCGGTCCTGCAATCTGTTGGGACTATTATCTCACCCCGTTCTGCATGTTTTAGTTCAGATAATGTTTATTTCCCCCTCCCTCCAACTTGGAAAATCATTCACCCTACAGTGAATAAAATAGGAGTGCTGTGTGCTTTAGAAAGATGTACAGAAATGGAAAGGGAATTTACCTTACCCCCTCCGGGCATCTCAATGAGCATTTTAAAGATGCTTAATGAAGCATGGGGCCTCCTTAGAGCTAGCTCACATTGAAGCCGCAAACTTTGGGTTTTTCTCTCCCCCATCCCCCAAGCGAACCAAGGAAGGAACCTGAAGCAGATTTGCGCTGCCTCTCCCCCACCCCCAGCTCCAAACAGTTCTCATCTACCACCCCTGACCAGGCAGCACAGATCCTGGGGCTCCCTGCCCCAGATCAGCCTGGAAAACAGCGCTGGGAGGGAGAGAAGGCGCCTTTGGGGAGAGTGACCTGCACAATAAACTCCTATCTGCGCTGAATTGTTCTGTAAAGTGGCAGTCACTTCCCAGACAGACAGGCCTGGGAGGAGCCGCCGTTCTGCATCTTTTAATCACCGTTGCTATGGAGAAAGCCACTATTTCATTAGAGAAAGCGCCTTAACGCAATTAACACATAGTTCAGTTGTTCGCCATCCCTTCTGGGCCCCGGGATGGAGGGACCGGGGAATGGGGTATTGCTTTCCCAGGGGGCCCCTGGAGACAGCCGGCAACGCGGGGCAGGGCGGGCCCCCCAAAGGTGAACCCTGGGCTGCACGGGGCTGACTTGCCCATTCAGGGACGTCCAGAGGAGGAACAGCCTTCAAATGTACAAAGAATCTCAGGGTGAGGGTTGATGGAGAGTTTCAAAGCAAGGCAAAACAAAATAAAACAAAGGAGGAGTCTTGTCTAGAGAAGTTCTGAAAACCCTGACACATTCTCCGATGAGACCGATTTCACTGCGATTTCTTATCTCAATTTTTGGACAAACCAGCAGCCCCACCGAGCGAGCACAGCAAGCGCAGACGGTACCGCTGCCGCCCCTCGCCCTGGGCTCCCCGGCCAGACCCTCCGGGCTCGCTGCCGTTTCAACTCCCTCTCGCTGGCTCATCTGCAAACAGAGAAGATAATATTTTCAACCTAACTGGGTCATCCTAAGCAACTTTCCCCAGGGTGCCTGTCTGGCTAAGAAAAGGAAATGCTAATAAAAATGATGAGTTTTTGATGGTTATGACACGAGGGCTTGGGGAAAGTTTTCTAAAGTTACTAAATTCTGGGCACTTCCCAAAAGCCGGGCTGTACTTTGTGCCCGGGTCCTCGCCTCTCTCTAGCTGTGTAAACGACTCAAGCAACAATTTAACTCTCAATTAGCGATTTTTTTTATAGAAGGTACACCCATGCATCCTCCCCTGAGAAAACTGTTGGAAAGAGAGGGTTTGTGGAAAAGTTGGCCAGCGAAACAAAGAAGCGGTGTATATATCTTGTATATAGATGTTTTGCATCATTCCTAATTAGCTAATGTATTTCTTTCCGCTGTACTCTTGGAGGAATTCTCAAGCGTGTCCCCTGCCGCTCCTGGAGACCAAAGAAAAGCAAATGACACCGAATTTTCCCTTCTTAATTAAAATGTTAAATGGGGTTAAGATGCCAAGTTTCATCAGAGATATTTGTTCCCCTGGTGAACTCTTTAAGTCCTGCTGGGGCTCAGTTCAATGGGAGTTATTTGAGTCAAGACATGTTATTAAGTTTCCAAATGTAATCAACCCAGATATTTTAATGGAAACTTTCTCCTTTCTTTTAATAAGCATGTGGTTTGGTTTAAAAGCACTTGGGTTAGGTGCCCCACGTTGCCCTTCCGTAACCAAATCGCCATAGCAACAGGCAGCTGGTCTCTACGAAGCTGGCTGGGCGCTGCGAGGGGCGGCCGGCAGGAGCCCGGCCCCCGGGGGCAGCGTTTGGCGGGGCAGAAATGTCTTCAATGGGATTAGAGTGTTTCGGGGGCTAAAGGCTGTGGGAAAACTTTTGTCTGCCATATTTATCTCTTCTTCTGTTGTGTCTTAACACTTCCACTGGGGGATCCATGGGGTTAAAAGTAAGAGCAAATGTTTTGATGGGTTTATTTTGAATTATGGATTCGTGCGTCTGCATAATCACCTGTCAGCCTTGACCTGCTTCTGACTGTGCCCGCTGAGGGCCCGAGATGGGCGGAGGGGAGGCCGTGGGGGTCTAGACCAGGGAATGGCTTCGGCGTGGAGAATTAATTACATGGGGTGAGGGGAGCCGCTTCCCTCCCGGGGTGGACAGTGTCTCTTAGAGACCAATTCCAGGCTCATGGCCCTGCTCTGCGCCTGGGGTGAGGACCGAGCAAAGAGCAGATCCGTTTCTCTGATCAGATCTGTTTTTCTGACCAGTTGGCTGTTACCAGGGAGGAGGACTGAGAGGCAGGTGTTTCTGGCTCCTGGTGCTCAGTGTCTACAGAACTTGGATGGGATGCCGTGTCCAGGGCTGTGGAGAGAGTTTGCCCCGTTATGGGCTGAAATGTGTCCCTGCACCCCTCCCCCCATCTATGTTGAAGCCCAGAGCCCAGCCCCTCAGTGTGTGACTACGTTTGAAGGCAGGGTCTCTGAAGCGCCGATTAAGTTAGATGAGGCCCTTAGGGCAGGTCCTTATGAGGCCGGGGTGGACACACAGAGAGACGTGCCGGGAAAAGGCCCCGTGAGGACACAAGAAGGCAGCCGTCTGCCAGCCAAAGGGAGAGGCCCCAGAAGAAACCAAAGCTGCCGACTCCTTGACTTAGACTTCCAGCCTCCAGAGCTATGAGAAAATGAATTTCTGTCATTGAAGCCACCTCGTCTGTGGCACTTTGTTGCACATGCCCCCGAACTATTTTCCAGCTCCACTGGAGATGCTGACAGCCACATGTCAGAAGTAGCTGCAAACCCCTGCAGAGGCAGCCCCGGCCACCGGCCAAAACCTCTCTCTCCCTCTCCCTCCCTCTCTCTCTCAACAAATGCCACAAACCTTAACCAAAGACACAGCTATTGAAGCAAACCGACTGTATACACCTGTCAACTCCCTTCCAAGTGGCCCACCTTCTTCTGCTGCATTGATATTAATATTCCTCTTCACTGATATGCATTATGAGCTGGTTTGATGGAGCACATGGTGAATTACTTGCATTATTTTGTAAAACTTCCGTGCTGAATATGATCAGAACAATACAGTAATTCTTATTATGTGTCCTAGGGCCTCCAGGGGTGGGGGGTCTGGGAACACCTTCACGCGGATTCTTTGCTGCATTCTGCTCGGCCACTCCTTGAGTGAGGGAAATCCTTGCTCCATCTGCCCTGGAGGATGGGCAGAGAAGGCAGGGGAAGGGAGTAGGCATGCGCAACCTTAAGCAGAACCTATGTGTCAAACTTGGACTTGAAAACAGATACACTTAATGTTGCCAATTGACATTTCTATGAAGTGCACTTTGTAAAGTGTATGTGAAATATGGGTCAAATGATAGACTCCTTTGGCACTCTTAGAGTTGGTTCAGTGATTTGTAGGGAATTTCTCCCAGAATTCTTGCATGAAGTGAGGCCCACCTCTCCAGCAAGATCACACACCGAAGGGTGGCCAAGGTCAGTTGGTTGGGAATGGGGGCGGTACCGCCAGACTGGAGGAAAGTACAACCTAAGAGAGGGATATACACGCACACGTACATATATTCATATGTAGATGGATCTGTATATACACGCGTACATGTAGGTGTGCCTACATATACATATAATCACCCACACAATTTCTTGCCGTTCATGCCTTCAGGAGGCATTTATCGAGTGCTTGCTCGGTGGGGCATTGTGCTCGGCGCTTAGAATATGAGACGACATATCGCTTCTGCTCCACTCTGACGGAATCACCGTCTCCGAGGGAAGTCAGGTGGACGTACATAGTCACAACGCAGGTGATCCGAACGTGACAGAAACCCACACAGCCACACGGGGAGGTTTGCCCGCCACGTACTCGCAGGCCAAGGGTCCATGCGCTCTCACGCCCACCACGTGGGAAGTCCGGCCTCCACGCCAGGGTCAGCGGCTGCCCTGCCCCAGCTTTAGGGGGGAGAAAAGAGAATTCTGTGCCAAGCCCTGGTCCTGGAGGTGCTTCTGCCACACACACAGTAGAGGTCACAGAGACGTGCAAAATGGATGAACTTCTTGCAAATTTGTCTCAGGGTGGTAATGTAAGTTTTTCTTACCTGAAATCGGTCTCAAAAGAGAGCCTAGAAGTCAAACAGGAAACGGCGCTGTTGTGTTTTTGGCCCCGGTCACCCCGAGCGCTCGCTGGCCTCCTGCTTCAGTTTGGGATCGCACAGCTGGCGCAGCTCCGTGGAGACCATCCGAGTCTCGCTCCTCCCTGCTCTTCCTTCCGCCTCCCCTGCCCTGCCCTGGCCTCCCCTCGGATTCCTGGACCTCCCCCTGCGGATGTGGCAGGAGCCCACGAGCCCTCTGTCACCTGTGGGCGCTGCTGCCTGAATGACGGCCCCAAGTCACAGCTGCCCTGATGCCGCTCCTCCATCAGAAGACGTCAGCATCTCCCACTCAGGTGCATTCAGCGTCTACCAGCTGCCCTCTGTGTGCTGGAGAGTGTACCTAGATGACGCTTACGTCCTCTCCCTGAAGCCAGGCCTCCAGGGGGCCCACCCGGCTCTCAGAGGCTCAGGTCAGGCTCTGGGGCCTGCGGGGCGCCCGGCGCTCCCTCTGCGGGCTGCCTGCCTCCCCACAGCCTTCCCCTCGCCCTGCACGCACCGCTGTCTCTCCCTCCCCACCCGGAACAGTTTGCAATAAAGGAGGAGGAGACTCACGAACATGCTGGGGTAAGAGAACAATACTTGTACGGCAAACAATAAGCAGCCAGAGCTGTCAGTCAGAAACATAGTTTGAGGAAGAAATGCTGAAAAATTCGGGGTGGTAGTTTCTGGGAAATGGGGTCACACAGGCATTTTTTTCTTTCTACTTTCTGTTTTTTGAATTTTTTTAGTATTTTAAGATTTTTATTTATTTTTAGAGCGAGGGGAAGGGAAGGAGAAAGAGAGGGATAGAAACATCAATGTGTGGTTGCCTCTTGTGCACCCCCAACTGGGGACCTGTACCGCAAACCAGGCTTGTGCCCTGACTGGGAATTGAACCGGAGACCCTTTGGTTCACAGGCCAGCGCTCAATCCACTGAGCCACACCAGCCAGGGCTGGTTTTTGAATTGTTAATATCAAATATATTTTGTTTTAGTAGGGGGGAAACAAACAAGAAAGACTTTTCAGAATAGAATCCATATAGTATTCAACACCTATCTTGGGATGCTAGAAAGCTCTGCTTGGGGTGGTAGAAAAGAGTGTGAGCCTTTAGCTATTCCTATGTGAGTGCAGCCCCAGCTTCCACTGTCTGGGGGGCTGGATTGGCTGTGTGAGCCCAGTGTACACCTCTGCAAAGTGGGGTGATGTTCGTCTTATCAATGTGGGGGTAACATAGTGTCAACAGACTGTAGTGGAGTTAATGTGTTTTTGTTCTCTTCCCTTTCTCGCCCTCCCTCAGGTACTCGCTTATCACTTTTGCGTGGTTATTGCGGCCCTACTGTGTGCTAAGGTTATTTGCATGCATAGCACCTCCTGGGGGAGATGGAGAAATCGAGAACAGGAAGGGTGTCTAGTCACCTGGTATCTCCGTCTTTCCCTCTCCCCCTCCTAGGCTCTTAGTGGCTATTTTCAGAACAGACGTACATAGTCAATTTCTAGATTGAAATAAAGAATTCGCCAAGTAGTTCTGCGAATCCAAGATACAATGAAAAACAGACTCGACCAGAATAAGAAAAAAAAAAGGAAAAAAAAGTAGCCATTTTAAACTCACTTTCAAGTCATAACTATCAGAAAATGCAGAATTATGACTCCCTCTCCTGCCGTAACCTTTTCACATCACACGTACGTAGCAGAGACCGTAAAAGTTAACACGACGTTCGGTAGTGCGCGCCGCGAACGGCCTGCACGGTGCGGCCGAGTTACGGTGGCGGTGGGAATCGTAACTCGGGGTTTCCTCGCTGTTATGCGTTTGTAATGGCATCAGCCGTCCCTGTGCATCAGTGGCCCAGTTTACGCGCAGACCCCGAACTGCACTTACAACTCGAATGAAGGGGCAAGAAGCTACTGTTCACCAGGCTTTGAAACTGCCCTCGACCTCTTGGGGTTTGCAGGTCTGTATGGACATTTTCCAAGCAGGCATTTTTCAGAAAGACCCTGGAATAAATGGAATATTCCCCCTTCCTTCACACAGCATTTTGCTTGAGTTTACCAAACAGTGTCTGTGTTCCGTTCCAGTCCCTGCTTCCAGGCAGGGCCTGCGTCACTGTCGTGTTGGTGGCCGGCAGCCCCAGGGAGCTGTGCAGGAAGCCCCAGTTTGGGTGAAGCTGGCACTGCACGGGCCATAAATCGTGTCCCATGAGCTTTCAGCACTGTCCCCAGGCTTCCGGAGACTTCAAAAACGTCACCTCGGGAAGAAGCGCCCACCCTAAGGACACACAGGACACAGAGTCTTGGGCTGGGAGGTGGACGGGTTTCCTGCCACCTCACCCGAAGCAGATGTGTCTCACGAGCCCCTTGGTTTGGACCTCATGGGACCCTCGGCCTCCTGCCCAGGTGAGCGGCCTCTGAGCTCTGAATGGAGTGAAGGAGCCGGGGCCTCCTTCCCAGGGGCCTATGCCCGGGCCGCTGTTAGGAGAGGGTGCCTTAATCCCTCAGTTCTGGTTTCAGGACTTTCCGAGGTGGAGAAGGGGCAGGCCGCGCTCTGTGCTGGCCCTCATGGGCCTGCAGGTTGCCATTCAGCTTATCTCCACCGTCCACTCCGGTCTCCATTCTGCAGACCTTCCGCCTTCTGCCCCAGGCCTTGCCTTCCTGCCCTTCTATCAGCCTGGCCATTTTCCCTGAGGGGCTTCAAAGGCTCCGCTCTCTGGAGTACAAACACATCGCCAGACGACAAGGTGGCGTGAGCTTAAGGATGGAACTCTAAAATAATTTTGAGTCTGCCCTGGCTGGGTCGTTCTGTGGTTTAGAGTGTCGCCCTGTAACTGAAAGGTCGTGGGTTCAATTCTCAGTCAAGGCACATACCTAGGGTGCAGGTTTAGTCCCCAGTCCAGACATGTACAGGAGGCAACCAATCGATGTTTCTCTTTTGCATCTATGTCTGTCTCTCTCTCTCCCTCGTCCTCTCTCTGTGAAAAAAAAATGTCCTCGGGTGAGGATAAAATAAACACATAAATAAAGTAAAAGGGCCCTGGCTGGTGTGGCTCAGAGGATTGTGCGCCAGACTGCGAAGCAGAGGGGCGCCGGTTTGATTCCCGGTCAGGGCACAAGCCTGGGTTGCAGGCCAGGTTCCTATGTGGGGAGTGCAAGAGGCAACCACACATGGATGTTTCTCTTCCTCTCTTTCTCCCTCCCTTCCCCTGTCTAAAAATAAATAAAATCTTAAAAAAAAAAATAAAAGGATTTTGAGTCCAAGGTAGAACTCGTAATGTACCTCCCAGGAAAGTTGCCTTTTTTTTTTTTTTTTTTAGTACTCATCCAAATTGGTGTCAGCACAGCAGAGACCCCATCACACACACCCGGGCGTCTGAAGGTGGGGGACAGGCTGCGTCCCGCACAGGCAGCCGCGTGAGTGCCTGTGTCTTCCGAGCAGAGTCAGACCGTGATAAACGCTCCTGGCATTTGGGCTGTTTGAAGCGCCGGGTTTTGTTTTGTATTTAGTTGACTTTGGTGAATGTCTTCGGGTAATTCCTGTCCGGTTCACATTTTGGAAAATTGCAAACACCTCCTTGGCGGGACTTCAGAGGGAAAGCTGGGCGAACGTCAGGGCCAGGCGGCCTGTCCCCGGGCCCTAGACGGTGAGGTCAGTGTGGGTGGGGGCGGGGGGCGCTGAGGGAGGCGGAAAGTTGCCTGCTGATACAAACCGCCCTTGATGACTATGAACTTTCCGAAGTACGGATACTTTTTCAGGAACCCAAAAACAAGGGGACTGCGGACAGTTCCGTGCCTTTTGCAGGTGGGCGCTGACACGTGGGTGTTTTGTGAAGGGTCTCCAGAAGGATGAGGGGGGGAGAAAGTGGGGGGTTTCAGTCCCACCAGCAAACCCCCCGCCACGCGCCGATCCCTTTCATTCTCAGGGGACAGCGCAAACAACGGGTGAGTGTTTTCTGTGAGGTGCATAAAATCTAGAGGGAAGATTAAAATTTTTCTAAGAAATTTGACAAACATCAAGATTTCCCATTCAGCTCATCAGGGGTCTTAAAGACACAAACACTGAACCCACCAAGTGTCTAAACTTCTTGGCTCAGGCAATTTGGTTCTTACCAGAGACACAGTGATTATTCTTACAGGCTGCACCCTATTCACTATTCTGGAGGGGCCGTGGAAGCTCTGAGCTAAGAGGGCCTAAGCTCTCGTCCCCAAGAGTCACAGTGAATTAGACTCCACTGCCTGTTCATTTTAAGTGTCTGCAATGCTACTTTCTTCTAAGACCACAGAAATCCCTGGAGGAGTTTACTCCGGTGCACTCAGGACAGGGGTTATATTACTGTCAAGGGGGTTACCACTTATATACTGTTTCCAGAGTTTGACATCTTGAAGTCAAGGCATGCAATCAGTGAGATTAAAAAAAATAAAGTTAGAAAGAGAAGTCATCTATCACACAGGAGAAGGTAGTAATGGTGGTTGAAGATGGTTCACCAGAAATACGTAGAAAGATGGAGTTGGATTCGATTTGGCTGTGGTGACAGGAAACCCAAAGTAAAGTGGGCTTATATGAGAGAGGAGGTTTTTTTCTTCTTCTTATAAATGTCCGAGGACAGGCAATCTGGGCTGAGATGGTGGCCCCACGGTCATCTTGGCTCCTTCTATTCTGCCTCTCCGCCAGCCGTAGTTTGTACCTCGTGGTTCAAAATAGCTGCTCAAGCTCCGGCCATCACATTCACCTGTCAATCAGCTGGAAAAGGGGAACACCTGCACACCACACTTCCTCTAGCATCCTCTTTGCCAGAAGTTAATTTACAACTATACCTGTTTGCAAGGGAGATATTGTTTCTATTCTGAGTAACCATATGCCCAGCCAAAAATCAGAAGTTCTGTTATTAAAAAGATCTGCCCCGCCAGGGACACTGTCCTGTGGACTAGCAATCAGAAGGCATCTGTGCTCCACGGTTCCCGCTGGAGCCCCTCCCTTGCAGTGTGTCCTTGGGACAACCCACTCGGCTGTTTGAGCCTCAGTTTCCCCTGAATAAAAAGTACACAGCAATGCCAACATCAAAAGTGACATTTTGAGTACATTCAAGGGACCTTGGTGAATGTGACTGTTCTCGGCCCCGAGCCCTCATGTCACCCTCCCCCTAATGCCCGCAGGACTGGTAATAAGAACAAACACCGACATCTCCACACAGACCCTGTGGGAAGCCCCCACCCAATCCACCTGATGGCCCACACATGATAGAAAAGGAACCTACAGGTGGGAGAGGTTAAGAAATGTGCGCAAGTTACCCAGCTGGGCAGCGGCAGCCGGGGCCTCCGCCCAGTTCCCATGATTTCTGGGGCTGGAGAATTCGTCTCTCTGCTGGGCTTAAAATGACGGACTCATGTAAAATCTCCTCTCACTTTTCGAACCTGTAAAAACTTTACAGCTGTCAGAATTTTCTCAGCTCCCCTTGGAGGTGATAAAAGTCTTACTGTCATCTAGAGCACGTGTAATTATCGCTTCCTTTATTTGGGCTTTAGAATGCTAATTAAGGATACCCAGGCCTTTTCGGAGGGAACCTGGGTCTGGGGCAGCATTTTTTCCAGCTCCCCCGGAGGTTTACTCACATTAACCAGGGGCTCAGGTTTTTCTCGGACCCTCAGAAATCCACCCGAACGGGCCATTGTGCGGGGCATCTGTGAGCAGCCCAGCCACGCGGGGTGCTTTCCTGCCTGGCCCTTGTGCGGCAGGCGCTGGGGCGGATTCATTCTCCACATGGTGCTGGATCTCAGGGCCCATCGGGGCGTCTGTCTTTCCTCTGATCCCCGGTGTCTTGTTACGACCTGAAGCCCCAGAGGGAAGGGTTTCTCCGCACACCCATACCCCGTCCAGGCATGTAATGCCTATCAGTCTCAGGAAGCCAGCTGTAGAGAGAATGTGGGCCCTCGGGTGATGGCCGGGGGGCTGAGGAAAGGCTCCCGAGTTGGCACGAGCGAGCCTGGGACTCTGAAGCAGAGGCTGAGATTCCACGTGCTCGGCCAGAGAGCGGCTTATTGCGCCTCTGTGCAAACATGCTAAGTCCCAAGGGCCTCGGGGCCCCTACGAAAGGTCATCTTAGCGCAGGGGTGTCAAACTCATTTTCACCGGGGGCCACATCAGCCTCGTGGTTGCCTTCAGAGGGCCGAATGTAATTTTAGGACTGTGTAAATGTAACTACTCCTTAACAGTTAAAGGAGAGCTCAGTGCTGCTGCTGGGCAGAAACAAGGTGCCGGGCCGGATAAAACAAGGTGGAGGGCCAGGTACAACCTGTGGGCCTCGTGTTTGCCACCTGTGTTTTAGCAGGTGCCCTTTAGCTGGGGTTTCTGCCTGAAGAGAGGAAAATAAGACAAAGAAAAGAATTTTGCTTCGCTTTCTGGGTAGGAGACCCTCAGCTTTTTTTAAACTGAGTTTGTTTTAAAGATTTTATTTATTTATTTTTACAGGGAAAGGGAAGGAGAACGAGAGGAAGAGAAACATCAATGTGACAGGGAAACATTGGCAGGTTGCCTCTTGCATATGCCCTGATCAGGGACCAGGGACCGAACCCGCGACCCAGGCATGTGCCCTGACTGGAAATCAAACCTATGACCTTTTGCTTTGCAGGACGATGCTCCAACCAACGGAGCCATGCTGGTCAGGGCCCCCACAGCGTTTTTAGACACACTTGGAAGTAAATTCATCCGGGCGCCAGGGACACTTCAGCACCCCTTCCTTCTGGTCACTGCCAGCTCTTAGACTCCTCTCCTGGCAGCTGGAGGGAAGGGGCTCACCCAGCACAATGCCACGTCTCACTGGGGGCAGCCTTGGCCTGAAGGCAGCGTGGCTGGGAGTAGGCCACGCCCCACAGCGGACTGAGGGGCAGCTTTCACCCGGGCTGAACCTCTGTCTCACGTGCTGGAGTTTCTCGGTGGGACTGGAGACGTCTCCCTCTCCACCCAGACACCAGCTTCTGCCAGAAGGCAACCGCACCTCAAGAGCTGGCCCAGATTTCTGCTGGAAACGGCTGGCTTCAGAAGCCGATGAGCTGCTCACTCCATGACCCGCCCAGCCCTGGAGGAAGGGACCGATCCCACTCTAGGAGTTCCAGGAGAGCATCCTCCTCCAGCCCAGTCTCAAGTCCTTAAAGAGCAAGACTAGAGAGGGATGGCGGGTGAGCACGCTCAGGGCTGATCCAACCACAGAGGGCCGGCTCAGCTCCGAGGAGGGAGGAAGGACCCCTGTCCCACCCACTCCCTGCAGGGCGCGCTGCCTCAACACCCAGCTTTGCCAATCACCAGCTGCGGGACCTTGCGACTTCGGGCAGGTTACTGACTCTTCTCTCCTTCTCATGCCCCCACCTATAGAAGTCAGTCTCACAGGGTTGCAAAGAGGATTCAACGAGCCGATACCTATAAAGGGCTGAGGCAGTGCTTAGCCATAGGGGCCCTCGTTAAATATCCGTTGTCGTCGTTCTGGTATCCATAGCAAATTAGCCTCTGATTGATTACCTGGAGAGAGGTTTAGTCTTGAGCATGCTCCTTAGGAATTAAGGCCAGATGCTGGCATAAATCAGGCAGACGGAGCACTTGAATTCCTACGAGGCATCTCCTTTGGTCCCTAGTAGGAAAGTGGGCTGGCTGAGAGGGGAGGTAGAATAATGGTGGTCCCGGGGGGATGGAGCAGGTGAAGACCAGGAGCAGGACTCCTAACCAGGAGGCCTAACCAGTCAGCACGTGTGACTACTCTCATTTATTCATTGATTCGTTCTTTCCTTCATTCAGATGAGGAGCATTTGCTGAGTGCACACTGGGGCCAGGCATTGCGCTGGATCCTGGGCATCCCGTAATGAACAAGGCGGATGAGTTCGTGGGGCTCACGTCCTAATGGAAGGGTTGGGGGGAACGGGCAGGCCAATTGTGGAAAACAAACAAATAGATGATCATTTCAGGCAGTGGTTGCTTATCCATTGCTGTGCAGCAAACCAGCCGAAAGCAGAGTGGCTTAGATCTGCCGTCTGTCTCTCAGGATTCTGCAGTTTGGGCACGGTCTGCTGGGGACAGGTCCTCGCTGTTCTGTGGCATCAGCTGGCTTCCTCTCGCCTGGCCAGCTGTGGCTGGTCGGTGGCTCTGCTGGAGCTGTGGGCCAGGGCCTTCGTCCTCCACACGGCCTGTCCTCGAGGGCTGCTCAGAGTGGTGGCCGCAGGGGGCGAGGCAGCGTCTGGAGATGGTGGCGGGAGGGCTGGGAAACCACCACAGAGTCCACGTAGGGGAGGGGCCACACGGACCGGGCAATTGTGACACCGCTCTGTCCCTCCATTTCTTCGTTCACAAGTGAGAGGCCTGCCTCGGTCATCTCTAAGGGCTCTTCCAGCTCACGTTCCCGGGATGTTTGGGAACTCTCTGGCGGCGGCAGTGTCTGGGTCTGGGCCTCGCCTACTGCACTCTCTCACCTGAAGGGCCGTGAAGAAGCAGGCGGCTCCCTGATCCTTCAGGAGAAATGACACGGGCGCTGTCCTGAAGGCGCCCTCCGCACGCCGTCCACGCTGTTTCGGGGTCTCGTCGTCAAATCCGTCCTGCCAGCAATGGGTGTGAAAGGCAGAGGCTGTTTCGAACGAGAAGAAACAGTTGTCAAAACATTTCAGAAGGTCCGGTTCCTCTCGTCTCGATAAGACCAACATACAAACCAAATTCCAGTGAGTAGGGCTAGCTGATGCTCAGTGGTCCGGGGAGACCCTCAGACTGGAAGCTTCCTTGGGAACTTAATTAGATCAAGATGGCTGATACGCTCCTTAAGGGAAATGCTGAGCATTTAAAATGATGCCACAGGTATTTCCCACTTGTTATCTGCAAGGGTAGCTGTCAAAATGTGTGCTAGGGAAGCGACATGTGTCGTTTGAAACCAGTTCAAACCAGCCAGGCTGCTCCCTGCTCCGAGCTGCTGGCCCCGAGCCACCGTTCAGCCTGGATGGGAGACAAGCAGGTGGCTGAGACAGACGTCATCTCTCCCGTGGCCTGCGGGAACAGGCGGGCCTGTGCGCCTATCTCTGGCGCGCATCTCCTGCTTGGCGTGCATCTCCCGCTTGGGTGCAGGCTCCGGCAGGAAGCACCGCCTTACAGGGGCGCTTCCATTCCCGCGACCGGTTTTTTGGAAAGGTTAGAATTTAATCCCCTCCCAGGATAGAGTTATCTCAATTGCCACTGATCCTTCCGATAAACGAGACAGGGTTTCGTGTTTTTCTTGCCACTGAGGTATCTAATGTTATAAAAGCCTGCAACAATGTAATGATTTATTGTGGCAACAGGACGGCTACATGTAATGACTCGTCTACTTTCTATTAATTTTCTAAAGGCGTCTCCTCCCCTCACCACCCAGAAGCTGTGCGTGCCTTTCTCTGTCGGTTTTATTAAGACTGTTTGAAGTCACGATGACAAGATCGCTATGATGTTTTTGAAAGATAGTGGGTTTCAGAGAGTTGGACTTAGACTTAAAAAGCCCCATCGTCGTAATTCCCGTCCTCTACTTTTTCAGAGCTGTGATCTGGGTGTGCGATAAATGCTATAATTTTCCTTATACTCTCACCTCCCCACTCTTGTCGTTCTCATTACTCCTACTCCTCTTCTGGAATGACGCATGTAATAAAAAAGTGAAAAAATAAGGCAGAACCTCGCATCTTCTCAGGAATTCAGAACCAATGGAGAAATGGCAGCATCCATATGTCCCCCCAAATGGGGTTATTACGGATGTCCTTTCAAAGGGGGAAACTGAGGCAGGGGATCTTTGTGATAAGCCATCTAGCTTAGATAATCACTTCTTACCGTCACGATGTGGCCGTACCACGCGTGGGGCCAGTGTGCCCTAAACCAGATACAAGCCAGTGGAAACATTTGGTGACGTCCCCAGCTTGACGGATGGAAAGAGAGGGAAAGAAGGGAAGGGAAGCCGGTTCTGAACCTCAGAGGCAGGCCTGGGGCTTTCTGCCAAGAGGAGGATGGGGGAGGCTGGTGGGAGCCCGGCAGTTTGGGGAACAAAGACCCAATGCTCACAGGTTCCTGAACTCGACCTTGATTTACAAAGAAGTGTTACATTTGCATTATAATCATTTCCTTCCATGACCAAAACTTGGAAGCTTCCATTTTACAGAGAAGTTAGGTCAGGACCTAAAGATGTCACTTCACTTGCCCGAGCTCATGAAGAAAGACCACAAATTAGAAGGAAAGTCGTGATCCGAGTCCTCCTGCCTGTGCTGGTGGTGTCTGGGGCCGAGGGAGGTGGCTGGTGGGTGTCGTACGATGAGGCAGGGGCCCCTTCTGCCCGCTGGGCACCGGGTTTATCCATCCAGGTATTCTACAGCAAACACCTGTGGCTTGAGCCAAGTTTCAAACCCATTCTGGGGCCATTATTTCAGGAGTTTGAACTAGACCTAGGGCTTTTGATGGTGCCGTGGGTTTGGCTCCCCAGCCATTCTTAAAAGCAGCAGGGGGAGATGGCGCTATGGGCGCACACAGTGCAAGAGATCGGCCTTTTCTAGAAAGACAATGTTTTTGACCAAGTGCACAGGAATCAAATCTGTACAGGGGAATTTGCTCTCGGCTGTGCAGGAACGCTTCTCAGCTGCAAGCAGGGGAATGTGGCAGAAAAATAATAATAACCGGGGAGACCGTCCCTCCACGGGGCAGGTTTGGGCCTTTTCTGATGGACACTCTGCTGGTGCTGCTGCTGGATCCATTCACCTTGGCTGATTAACTGCTCCCACCCAGACGCCCCTCCCAGTCGTCGCTTCCTTCGCTCGAGGCCCGGCCACGCTCTGCCCACGCTCTGCGGAGGGCTCCACGCACGCACGCACGCTTTAGCGGTCTGCTGGGAGAGCCTGCGCTTCCTCTCCAGGCTCAGCCTTCCGCGCAGCGGTCCAGCGTGGCCCTCCCAGCACCGGGGCCACGTGCTTCTGCGTTTGGAGCCCTGGAGTTTCCACTTCAGGAGTTCCCTTATTTGCCATGATCAGATCTGGAAAGAATGTTTTGAATGAGAGCTCGAGAGAAAAGGAAAAGGCACTTTGTCGTGCGGTGTTATTTTCGCTTTATAAAACACACGCTTTCAGGCGCGCTCAGCGGACAGTTCTGGAAACACGTGAGCTCAAGGCGTAGCCAGGCCGAGGCTGGTAGGAGCCCTTCCTACCCGAATGGGACAGCTTGTTAATAGTTGTATTCATGGAAGTTAAACTTCAATTTCTGTGTGTTGATATAGAGCCAGCTTCCCCCTTGGGGGTACTTATTTTCAAAAGCTAAAATGGTGAGAGGTCCCGGAGTGTGCTGGAAGCTGGCCAAGCTCTGCGCCCTGAGCAAAGCCCCCTCCACGCTGGCTGGCCTCTGAGCTCACGCCCTGCAGGAGAAACCTGGCCGCTCGCTGGCTTCCCCTCCCACAGGCGGCAAGCTCAGGCAGGCCTCAGACGCCCTGCAGGTGGTTCAGCGTTTGCATACCTGGAGGAGCAGGCTGCAGTAAACGCTGCCATGCCCCATGGGTTGGGGGGCAGAGGGCGGGGAGGGGTGCGGGGTGGAGGGGCCTGGCGAGTCAGTCCTACGTGCGGGGTCGCCTTTCCTACAGGGTCGAACTTTGGGACGGATGCCGTGCTGGGAAAAAATATTTCTAATTAAACAATTTTAAAAAATAAAAGTAAACATGAAAAAGCAAAAGAAGAGGAGGCCATTTCTAATAAGGCCAACAGCAACACTAGGACATGGCACATAGTCTAATAAACTCAAAGGTTTAAAATGTAGATGTTCAAGGAGAAGAAGGCAGTGATCCTGGGAAGTGGTGGGATTAAGCGGCCGAAGCAGAAGGCCTTGTCTTCTCGGCTCCGTGGCTGGCGCAGCGAGTGAGCCAGAGCCCTGGAAACGCCTTTGAGAACCCCAAAGCCTTTCAGTTGTGGAATCAACGGCGTAAGCAGCGGAGGGGAGCAAGAGGGGTCCTGCAGAGACCCCTCTGGGGCGACCTGGCCAACCCCATGGGGGGCTGCAGGGGGCCTTTTGGGCTTGCTTCTTACATGATTCCTACCCTTGGACTGTTTAATTTTTACCCGGAAGAAACCTAGACAGATCATGAGAGTGCTTGCTCCTCCCCCTGCTCAGAAGCTCGTCGAGTTCATTTCTCCCTTTGCAAATAATTGGTTCAGAAATTTAGCAGATGCAGTATTAAGCGTCAGGCGGTACGAGAAGAAAATACCGACCATCGAGGGTAAAGTGACCTCCTCCTGTTGGGGAGAAGCATTCTTCGATGTTTCTCGAAGAACATATTGAGTCTTAACAATCCTCGTAGTAACTAAACGCGGTCCACCTGCCAACAGTACTGCTCCGAGGCCCTAGAGTGTGGGGTTCTGCGTTAGCACCCAGGGCTTCTCCCCAAAACCCTTCAGCGACACACCAGGGTCTTCCGCCTGCAGCCAGGGCGGAGGGGTGCAGGGCGGAAGAAGACCGTGCAGGAGTGAGAGCCTTGCAGAACCCGGGTTTGCTGTCCGTGTTTTATCCAGGACCCTGGAGCTGGGACGGGAAACAGCCCGGTGGTGGCTGGGCTTCTTTCTCCTTCCTTTGTCCCTCATTCTGGATCCGTGAGTAATCGGGGCATTGTGTGTGAGGGCGGCCTCCACTCCTTTGGGCAAAGCGAACCAAGCCGGAGCTGTGAAAGCAGGACCATAAATCAGCTCTGTTACAATGGCAACGTTCTTGAAAGCCCCTAAAAGCCCTACTTACATTCCTCCTGGTTAATGAGCAACAGGGTGGAGCCGATGTCGCTGCTCCGTGGAGGCCGAGTTAGAGGCAGAAGATGGATATATGGAAATCGGTCAGAAGATGGATATGTGGAAATCGGTCACCCGCAAACATCAAAGCTCCCCCACCCCCACCACGAAGGAAGCACACTCAGCTTCAAAGGCCTCCTGTGCCTTCTCCTAGTCCGTGCTTTGCTGGCGGGAAAACTTGTATCAAAAAGCAGCCGGGTCTCCCCTGAAACCAGGGGTTAGGACAGGTTTCGTGCGTACTCTATCTAAGGGGACCGTCTCTGGAAAACTGTCTTCAGGCCTTCCTCTGGAAGCGTTGTCCCGACCCCTGCGACCCGGAGGGAAGCTGGCCGGGGCCGCCTCCTCCCCAGGTCTGCAGGCCTGGCGTCCTCTTGCTCGCTCCTTGGATCCTTCGCCCTGCCTCTCGGCTGTGTTCCCAACAAGGTGCTGCCTCCTTCGGCCGCCCAGGGCAGTGAGACCCCACAGGCTTTGCAGGTAAATGAAACCAAAATAGATTCCCGCGGATGGGTTGGAACTCTCTAGCAGTTTTTCTTTCCCTACCAGAGGTTATGCCCAAGACTCTGACACAGAAAAAAAGAGAAAATCAAAGATCAAAGTCATTGGATCCTTGCGCACACGGGTGTGTGTGTGTATCATTCTCAGTTATTGGTCTTCCCTTGTCACCTGTTTTGTGGGCTCACATGGGAACCATGTGACTTCTGAGAATGAGTCCTCCTGCACCACTCAGTGTCTGGGCACAGGCCATGCCGCCCCAGCTCCCCCGGTGCTGTCCGGGGTCACAGGTCAAAGAGTGAAAGGGCCAAATGGGTTTTCTTTCGACGCTTCAGAAAAGCAAACCATACACCCGACCCCAAAGTATGAATCACAGTGGAGAAAAAGTACTTACCTACAGTGGTTTTGATTTAATAACCTGAAGAAAATGTGTTCAACAGTTTTACTTTGTCAAATGCACAATGCCCATCGCGTGCCACTGTTTTAGTCCCGTGTTTTTACCAAGTTCCCCACAAAGAGCCCCGTGCAGTTCCGTGTTGCAGGTGACACGCATGGTCGTATGGCACAGGTCCTTAGCACCTTCAGTTGGGAGCCCCGACGTCTCTGCATGTGCCACACCCTAGCCAGCACCTATGGGTGGCTGGGGCCACTGCCGCCGCCACCGAGGGCTGTTCCCTGAGCTGCCCGTGACCCTTAGGGTGATGTGTCTGCTCGTCCTTTCTCTACCCCCTGTAAAATCCCTCTACGAAGAATCTTGCTGGTCCCATAGGCTTTCCAGAAAGGTGTTCCCCTAAAAGAGGGATACTTAACCCGGGATCCCAGGACCCCAGAGAGTCCACAGATGGGATTTAGGGTTGCAGGCGCCCTTGAGATCACACGCACACTTTGGTGCACGCAGAGCTTTCCTCTGTTGGCAAGCGGGCTGACGGTTCTCCGTGGATTCTCCGAGGAGTCACAGACCCACCCGAAGTTCCTTGCCATCGCTCTGCCTGTCCCCCCCCCCTCCAATTTCGGTCTCTCCAACGCGTACTGTGTGTCACATTGTCATAACCGATCTCAGGCCTGATTGGCCTGTCTCGTACCACATGCAAATGCTGTGCCTGTGGGTGAGGGGCACTCCCGTCCTGGCTGTCTTCCTCTTCCGTCTCCCACGGCGGTCCCGCTCGGCACAGGGTCCTCCCGACGTTCCTGGTTACCTCCCCGACCTGCCGTGCTCAGGGGCACCCTCGCGCGCCCTCTCTCGTCCCTCCCCACAGTCCTGTTCTTCACCACCTTTGAAGTCAGACTTTCCCATGAAGACTTTCTTCCACCCACCACCAGCATCCTGTCCACGAGCTTGTGCCAGCCCATCCACCTGTTGACTCTTAATCCTAAACTCCCTCCCTCTCACACCATTATTTCCTATGATTAACCTCTCATGAGTGTGGTTTGCCGTCCACACTGGATTGTGAATTTCTTGAAGACAGAGGTTCATTCATTCATTCAATCACTTGTTCAGCGGACACTTGTTCAGTGTGTTCCGTTCCACGGGGCACTGACCCTGGTGTGGGGTTTGGACCCCCACTCCACCCGGGGGGAGTTCTATACCCAGAGAACATACTCAGTGAACACTGGATGAATGAATGAATGAATGAATGAATGAATGGACTTGGTTTACACCACACCATTTCAGGGGGGTTTGAGCACCTCTGAATAGAATGCACAGCCAGGGTCTCTAGGTTTCTGGAGCCAAAGTAGCACATTGAGGCCTGGTGCTTCTTAAAATGTAAGCTTCTGGAACGGCTCTGTGAGCCCCACACAGGAATTTCCTTCCACGTCCAGGGAGGCAGCTTTCTGCTAACTCTGTGCCTTCCGTGGCAGGTTCCTGGCCCTGCGGGCTCTCCTTGGCTTCTCCTTTCCTGCGGACGCTGAGTGAGCCTGGATCAAGTCCGCCCTCCCATCAGAGCTTGTACCCACAGTGGGGAAAGAGAACGAGAACACCAGCCCTTTGTCCTCACCAGAGCTCTCTAGCATTCCCGCTCCTTGGGGCCAGCAGCTACACTGATGTTTCTGATGACGTTCCTGCCCACGAAATTCACCCTCGGGAGTGGGGGTGGTGGTGGCGGGGAGTGGCATCGATGCAGGTGGAGGGTGGAATTCGTACACCTTCAGATGGGCACAGGGACTGGCGGGGGAGGTGCACGTGGGTTTTAGAGATCGCTGTAGTATGTGTTTGTCTTGGCTCCACGGGCAGCCTTCCACGAGAGTGGCCCCCGATTTCCTCCGTCTTGCATCTTGGTTTGGGACGGATCCTGCTGCTCTGCCCTCTTCAAAGGCCAGGGAACATAGCCCCCGCGACTGACTGGCGGTGGCAAGGCTGAGCTCTGAAAGCCACATCCCAGCAGCTTGCGGGCTGGCCGGCACCGGCCAGGATTCCTTCTGCCGTCTGCGCGGCAAACCGGAGAGCTGGCCCCACTCAGAAGGCCCGAATCTGCTGTGCTTCCTTCCACCCCCGCTCGCTCCCGCCAGAACAAATAACACAGAGCGCCAACTCCGAGGCTGGCCCTCCCTCCAGGCACCTCTGTGAGCCCTGGGACGGGGTGTGTGTGCGTTTCAGCATATCTTTTACACCTTAGGTGCTTGGTTTCTGCTGAAAATTCCTGCAGAAGTCTCCTGCAGAGCTCCGGCAACAGCCACTGTCCCGACAATGTATCTAAAATCCCCTGTGACACTGTTTGCTGGGGCCGCTGACCGCATGGGGGGAACGTCACTTACTCGTTAGAAAATGGGTCATGTGAATGTCCACGTTTCACCTTTTGTTGTGGTAAAATGCACATACTGTGAAATTTCTCATCTTCACCATGTTAAACCGAACAGCTGAGTGGCACTTGGTGCACTCACGAGGCTGTGCAGCCCTCGCCACCATCCACTCCCAGGCCGTTCTCACCACCCCTTACAGAAGCCTCGCACCCAGCAGCAGGCACTCCCCGACCCCACCCCCAACCCCAGCAACCGCCAATCAGCCTCCTGTCTCCACGGATTTCCCTACTCAGCATATCTCATGTAGATGGAAGCAGACAGTGTGGGCCCTCTGTGTCCGGCCCTTTTCACCTGGCGTGATGTCGCCGAGGTTTCTCCAGGCTGTGGCCATGGCTGAGTAATCAGCCATGATTTGGGGTTGATGTTATTTTCTTTCCCTTGGACTCCCTGTTCCCCACTTTGCTCTGGTTCAGGATCCTCTGAGGTCTTTACTCATGGGATTTGATTCCTCCTGCCTCGTTCCCAAAAACCTGCCCAGGAACCCCCAAACCAGTCCCAAGAACTGCCGTACCAGGGCCCCCCGAAAGGGTGGTGGCAAGTGCAGCTTCCCAGCCCCACTCCACACCCGCTGAGCCCCACGCTCTGGGGACCGACCCAGGGAGTCTGCACTGCTGACAAGCTCCCGCTCGGTCACTCTGATGTTCGCCTGTGAGTACTGGGGTGTGACACACCCCAACCCTGGGACTTCTTAGTCAACTCTCTGTGACTGACCTTCATCCCACCCCCTGGAACCCCAGCACAGATGCCACATCTCCTCTGATTCATGAACCTTCCTCGACTCTTCGCCGGAAACCATGGCTAAAGAACAAGTGCTCACTTCCGAGGCTGAAAGCCTTTGTGAAAGAAAGGGTTTATCAGGCCATTGCTAGGAAGGAGAAAAAGACTGCTTTGGGGGGCTGCAGTCCAACCCAGCAGCAGTGAGGTTGGTGGGAAGGACAGACGCCCATCGTCCCGTAGTTTTGCAGGCGTCTTTACACGCCGAATGGCGGGGAGAAAGGTGCAGACTGCTGTGAAAGGAGGAGCTACAGACAAAGGCTGGGGGAGGTGAAAGGTGGCCAGTCCCGGGTGAGACCCAGCCGCGCCCACAGCCGAGTGCGGAAAGTTCTGGCGTAAACGAGCAGCAGGGGCTTCTGGGCTTCTGTGGTGCCTGGCCCTTCTCTCGTTTTTGGGAACCTCAGAAATAGCCACCTGGAAGCGAATTTCATAATTCCAACAGATGCTAAGGCGTGTGAGCAGGCTTCGTGGGGACTGCACAGCAGTTAACGGGTGAGCCCTCTCGGTCCCTCCCCTCCACGCCCTGGCCTGCGGTGGTTTAACTTGGGACATCTCAGAATTTTCTCCTTGTCCTCACTTTCCTAGACTGTGTTCTGAAGGTCAGGTGCAGCCTTCTCTTTGCGTCCTTTGATTCACGTTCACTTCCGGGATAAGAACACTAGTCGCTGGCCCAGGGCTGCTAATTAGTCAACTAGTTTAATCTGCACAGACCCAGCAAAGGCCGTGCCATTATCCGCAAACACCTGGAGGAACTACCTTTCCTGGGAAGTGCCAGCGTGTCTCTGCTCGGTGACAGAGATGACCTCTTGCCTCACTCATGGAGGGATGCACAAATGAGAGAGTTCGAGAAGAAGGTTGTCCTGTGGTCATCGGGAATAAAAAGGTGGCAGATGGTCCAGGTCGGGGAATAAGCATTTTGAACACATATTAGTAACTTCTAAGGGAAGTGGGTTGTCCACGTTGAGCCTGGCTCTCAGTCCCTGGCAGAGAAGCCCCTTCTGTCCCCACCCGAGCGCCTGGGCTGGTTCCTCTGTGCCCGGGGCTCCCTATGCTGGGAAGGTGCCCATTTCGCCTCTTGCCTCACATTGTTCACTTTTCTCCGCCATCCTGCGGTCGCACGTGCCGTTTACTGTGTCGAAGGCACGAGTTAGTTCACGGGGCTGAGCTCAGCAGCACGGCCCACATGGAGCGTGGCCCACGTGCCATGTGACCCACGTGGCTAGGACGTGTGCGGTGGGCTAGGACAGGCCTTAGTGAAGAACATAAAGCTCGGGAGCAAAACTGCAGCTCTCCGTACCCCGACCCAGCAATTCCACTCCCAGGCAGAGACCCGTCGGAGCTGAGGACAGGGGCTCAAAGAGATACTTGTGCGTCTGTGTTTGTGGCCGCAGCGGTGTTCACAGGAGCCGAAGGCGGAGACAACACAGTGTCCGTTGACAGGTGAACGGATAAACAAACAGTGTGGTCTCTGTATCGGATGCAATGTTGTCCAGCCTTAAAAGGAAGCATTGACACACGCTACAGAGTGGATGGATCTTGGACACATCATGCCACATAAAATAAACCAGACACAAAAGGAGAAACACTGTGTGACTTCACGTCTATGAAACATCTAGAGTAGGCACGCTCACAGAGACACAAAGTAGATCAGAGTTCACCAGGGGCTGGTGGGAGGGCTGCGTGGACAGCTATTGCCTAATGGGTACAGAGTTTCCGTTTGAAGTGATGAAAAGAAATTGGAAATCAACAGTGGTGACATTAACGGCAAGCAGCGCTGGATGTTACTAGTGACGTTAGACCCCAGTCCTTGAGTTTGGCTAAGAAAGAATTCAGAGCCAAGGACTCTAATGATAAGAGAAGGTTTACGTAGAAAGTCACGGAGGTAGAAGAAATGAGGTGGGCTGGGCTGTGTGGGCTCAGGAAAAAGTTACAGAGACAAAAGAAGGGCTGTTGGAGCTTCGGGGAGAGAGCAAAGTCATGTGCCTTGAGGGAAGAAAGGGGAAGGAAAGGCCTAGGCATGCAGGGAAGAGAGAGAGGGGGAGGAGAGAGAGAGAGTGTGTGCCGGGTCCTCTGTCTTAAGAGCTTTTATCTGCTTCCCAAAGGTGGGGACCTTAGGGGAGGTCCCAGGGGAGGATCTTAGTAGAACAGTCACCTGCAGTCCAGGTGTGTCCTTTCAGGGCCACGGTCTTCGAGGAGGGGAGGGGTCATCGGTCATTGCATCGGATCCTGGTGTCCGCCACAGTGTCACTCCATCTGGTTTTGCTGCTTTTCTGGGCCTGGGGCTGAAACACAGCTGAGGCCCAGACGCTACCTCTCGTTTGACCAAAACTCTGACCCCGTGGTCAGGATACGCAAGGCTTTGCTCATGAGGTTCCTTGCTCTGGGCCAGAATCTCACTGTCTCGAGGGAGTGGCCGTGCAGGGGCGTGTATGGGAGTGGTGTGAGCCCCCGTTGGCCCCCTTCTAAGGGGTCTACCAAGTGACTAGTGACACTAGTGACACGCCAGGGGAGGAGAGGTCAGGGGAGGCTCCAAACTGCATGACCAGCGACACGGAAGGTCAGCGATGTGCTAGGGAAGGAATGGTCCCCCGGGGGCAAGGTCCAACGATACTTGTTTTCCCGGTTTTTCCGTTGCTAGGTGTCCTGGGCTTTCCGCCCTGGTGGCCTTCTGTACCTGGCCTGTCGGTCCACTCTGCGCACTCTAACTGCGCAGTCAGACTAACTGCCACCCCATTGGTGAGATTTGCACAGCACTGTGGTGGGATGCGTGCCACTGGACTGTACCTTCAAAACGGCTAAAACAGGGAACTTTGCTACATGTATTTTACCGCAATGAAACAAGACCCTCGGCTGTTCTTTCCAGCCACTGGACTAAAACAGAGAGCCGCGTGCGGGTTTGCAGATGCGGCTGCGGGGTCCTGGAGTCTCAGGCCCCCTTTGAACTGGGTCTGTTAGGAGCTCCTGCAGGGGAGCACATGCGCTGTTTAACCCCCTGTTTCCCGGGCCCAGCTGCTGTGGTCTGGGGAGAACAGGATCTCCGGCTTTTCTGGCGTCTCTCACGGGCCCCTGGTGGAGCGCAGCTGGCGAGCGCCTGGCCCCTGCCCCAGCGGACTCCGTCAGTGGCTGTGCCCAGGGCACCCCCTTCCTGGGATCGGAGCCCTGGCTGGCTGTCCTGGGACGGCGGCCACCCAAAGGGATCCTCACTCCACTGCTGGGAAGTCCCCGTAGGATTTCTAACAAGGAAACCAGGAAGTGTTGAATAAATATGCAGACTCACCCCACCCCCCTTGGGGACATACCTACGGTGACTCCACGGACCTGACAGGGCCCGGGACTGGGGAGAAAAACGCAGCTGGGCCATGAGACCCGCGGTGGGGTCAGTGGGTGTTCTCCAACACGGCCACTGCTCAGAGCGTGTGGTTAATAATCTTCAGTCGACCCCACTTTACTAGCACATCGAATCGATTTTATACGCATAAAACAGCCCCATATAAATTAAGTGGGTATCAAAGACCTCCGGTCTTCCCCAAAGCCTCCTACACTCCAGGCTGTTTGGAAAAACCTTCGTTCTAGCTGAGCTCTCCTGAGAAGTCATTTACAGATATTTTATTTTCATTCTCATTACTAACTTATTAAACACATATGTAGATTCATTGCATGCCGGGCTGTTCCAAGCTCTTGACCAGCATCGCCTCACTGAATCCTCCTGATAATTCTCCACGAGCTGAACTCTGTTACTGCCTCCACTTTACAGATAAGAAAACTGAGGCACGGACTGTAAGGACGTCTCCCGAGGGCGCAGAGAGCAGACCGAACAGCCTGCTCTTGATGAGTCTTAGCACCCACCCCTCCTATTCCTCTGTTTGTGGGAGGCCGGGACAGCCCACCGCAGGACAGGCCCAAGCAGGCCTGCTCCTGGCCGTCTTAAATTCCCCCCATCCCCTCGTCAGGCTGCTGTCCTTGGCTTCCGGTGATGCGGTGATGCGGAGGGAAAAGGGAGGGGCTGCCGTCCCTTCCCACCTGCCTTAGGGGCCGCTTGTCGGCAGCAGAAGTACCTTCAAAAGGTACGTAGCATGGACTGACCCCACAAATCTGAGTGTCAAGTCGTTTCTAGGAGACATTCCTGGCGACACTGTTTGAGAGCCACTTCTAGAGGCGACTAAGGTGCCATTGTTTCGGCCTGGACAGGGTTCTCGGATCAAGGGTTTCCTGGCTTTGATGTTGCCCTTTGGTGATGCAAGATGTTATCGTGGGGGTGCGGGAGAAGGCTCTCTCCGTACTATTTTGCAGCTTCCTGTGCCTCTATAATTATTTCAAAATTAAAAGTTTTTTTTAATGCTATTGTTTGGGAAGCCAGGGAACTGGGCTCCCTCTTCAGCCACGCCGTGTTTCTCTGTGCTCACGAGCTCACCCACCAGCAGCTGGCTTCTGTGGGGGAACCCAGTGTCAGTCTGGGGCTGTGCTTGCCTCTCACAGAGCCTGATCCCCATCTTGGCTCCAGCCCCCCCTTTTCCTAGACCAGGGGGTTCTCTCTTCTGCTGCAGTGCTGGGCCTCGAAGCTGCCTCGCTTTCCCATAAGCCCCAGGCACATCCAGCCCTGAGACTCCCACCCCCACCCCCAGCACTACTCCTGGGGGACCCACCCCCCACGTTCTTGTGAATCTGCTTGAGAGTTCCCTGCTGGGTGCTGACAGCAGCGTTGTGGTAACTATGACATTCTCAGGTAGAAACAGCCCCTCCTCCTTCTTCCTGCCCCAACACAGGGCGCTGTGTGTCATCTCCCGCAGGTTCTGAGAAGCCCTTGGCATATCTGCTCCCGTTTATGAGGCCACCCTGCAGGGGGGCGGGTGTGTGTGTTCACAGTCCTAGTCTACAGCCTCCCACTACTCAAGACTCCTGATGGATTTCTCTCCCCACATCCTGGCATTTGTGGTCGGCCCCCTTCAAGGGGCAACAAAGCACGATGGCATATTAGGACACCCACGAGGAAGCCCCCAAACCCACAGAGCAGAAATTCCGGGTGGATTCAGTGGGCCTTGGAGTTCAGCTGCGACTTGTCACAGTTGCTCCAGGAGTAGCCCCCACCCCCACCCCCATCCATGGAGGTCAAGAAGATGAGCCTGGAATTCCAAGGGGACAGGAGGTGCTGCGTTCCTGTTCTGGGGCTTCGCCTCGCTCCTTCTCGCTCAGACTTGCTTCTGAGAGTGGAGGTCGCTATTATTTCAGAAAGCAAACCCAACACCCCAAGTTCCCATGACTGCGTCCCCCGTTGTCCCACAGGAACACGCAGGTGTGGATGCCTCCCGGCAGCCCCACCTTCTCGGAGCCTGTTCCATCCTTGTCCTTTCCCAGCCCCTCGATCAATCGTAACGAGGACCCTCCCTCCACCACACCTTCGGCCTACTGTTTTTTCATTCCAACCGGGCAGACAGCCGGCAGTTTTCCGCAGGCTACGTGTCTGAAGTCCGGCCTCCACTCGGAGCTGATTCTCACGCAGCTGGCCTGGTGGAGGGTACAGATTAGGCTTTAGTTTCCCCCAGGGGGCTCCTGTCTTGGGCTGTAATCCCCTGAATGCAGGGACAACGGGACTTGCCTGACAGTGGTGTGCCCATCAACGCCTGCCTCGGTACTTCCCCTAGCTGCCTTCTAACACGCTTCCGAGTCCTGGTGGGCACAGGCCCATGGAGGGCCGGCCACGTCCCCAGGGGACCAGGAGACACTCAGATGTCCCTAGAGGCCCTGGGGCCCCAGCAATCTGAAGGGGAGGGAAAGAGGGACCTTTATCCAACCAGCTCAGCTTCGCTTAGGAAGTGGTGCGAGAGAAGGGAGCTGCCACACTGTGTGACCCCCTGTTCTATGTTGAGACGGTGAGAGGGGACATCACCGGTAGATGTGCCGCCGTCTTGCCGGGAGCCTCTTGGCTTCACTCGGCAGTGGTAGGGCTGAGTTTAGAGACGCTGCCTAACAATTAGCTAGCACTCCTGTACCGGTGTGGGTTTGTACTGAGTGCTTGCCACTTAGTGGCTCCTTTAATCCTCACAGCAACCCCATTTCACAGACATGAAAACTGAGGCACAGGGTGGGGAAAACAGATTTCCCTGAGAGGGCATTTGAACCTATGCCGTCTGGCCTTAAGGTCCTCAGTCCTAACCACTATGCAGTGGTCACTCATTCAGTAGTGATAAAACGTTGGCTGAGCCAGGCACTGTGCTTTGAAATACATCACCTTGTTTTGCTTGCACACTCTTCTCAGGAGGTGTTTCTGCACTGTTTTTTGGGTGCAGAAGCCGAGGCTCAGAGAAGTTGGCCTGCAGCAGCGGGGACTGAGGCTCTGTCCGTCTCCTGCTCCTTCAGTTGGCTGCCCAGGGGAAGGGAGGCTGGGGAGGCCCTCGCGCTGGTGGGCCTTCCGCTGTGCACAGTAGCGCTGGGCTTGGAATGACAGAGCCTCATAACGGACATGGACGGGTTGCCAGTCTTTCTGAGTCTTGCTAATCTGGAAGGTGAAAGATAGTATCTAACAGGATTGAAAGTGTATCATTTTTTTTCCGTTTTTGTTTTTGTTGTTCGAGAGCACCTCCTTATGTTTAAGCGACGACGTCACTTGTGTGCAGTCTTTTGTGCGTTTGCTGGCAGGTGTTTGCTCTCCGCTTTTTGGATCTCGGGTTGAGGAAACACCCGTAAGACCATTCACCGGCCCTAACGCTGTAGACCCGCTGCCCGAGGCACATGTTACCAGGGGCCTGCAGGAGGGCCTGCAGGAGGGCGGGCGGGCAGAGCCCCTCTGAGTGAAGAGGTGGGACTCAGAGGGGCGGGGAGGGACGCCCCCTGGCAGGACTATAGCATCAGCAGCCTGTGTCCCATGAAAGAAAATAATTTCCGTCAGCCTGGGCACCTTTCAAATGTCCTACCATAGTCGTCACAAAAATAGCAGCCAGGTTTTCTTTCTTTCTTTTTTTTAGCATCTACCCTGTGGCAGGCAGGATGCTAGGCATGCCAAATGCATTATTTCCTTTGACCCACACGACATCCTGTGAGGTCATTGCTATGGCTGCCCCTGTTGTACGGATGAGGAAACCAAGGCACAGAGAGGTCCGCTAAGCAGTCCCTGGTCACACAGCAGCAGTTGGGATGGAACCCAACTCTAACTTTCATGCTGCGCAGCCTGTCACATGGGGAGGCAAGTGCTTCTCAGGCTGGTGAGCATAACAGCAGCCTTGACCCTGGAACACAGACGTTTTGAAAAATCCAGCCCGGAAGAACATCCTGATTCCTCCATGGTCATGCTCACCCTTGCCAGTGATGTCATTCGAAGGGGCAATTTGACCTTGCTCGCTGACCTCAAAGCTATAGAATGAAACACAGTGGGAAGCCCGTTTGCTAAAGGCCAGAGTCCTTCGCTCCCTAAGACCTGTTTTTGCAGGGGCAGGCTAGGAACTTGGCTGTGCTATAAAAGTCAAGAAGTCCCCATAAAAGGAGTGGAGGTTGTTTTCTCCTTCAGCCCTTCCGGCATGCTGGTGTCCTTCCAATGCAGCTTACGAATTCCTAGCTCCTCCCGCACCTGCTTGGGAAGGGAGGCTAGCAGGCCCCCAGGAGGAGGGAGAGAATCCCAGCCACCTGCCTCTGCCTTTGGCCCAGTCCTGGGAGCGTTTCCTTCTGACTCCACCCAGTTCCGTGGTGACTCAAGGCTTCACTGAGCCCTGTCTGAGTCATGTCCCTGGACTGAGGGGCTGCTTCCACCACGGGCTCCCGGCATGCTGGGACAGCCCAGGAGCCCGAGGACGAGACACGTGAAGTGTGGGCCTCCAGCTCCTACCTGTCTGCTTCTGGCACCACTTTGCTCCCTTCCAGGTGTGTGTCTCACTCACTGACTCACCTCAGGCGGGTGGCAGCCACAGGGAAGAGATTACCAGAAGCTTTTGGCTCTCTCTCTCTCTCTTTACGGATGCTGCCTGGCTGGGTACCCACCTCCCCCTGGCCCACCCTGAACTGGGATGGGACCTGAGTCAGGAGTGTGTCCCCACTGCAGGGGCCAGTGCCCATCCCTGCCCTGCTGACTGCATTCTGCGCCAGCATACCTGATGAGCACAGTCTCTGTAACGCATGACTGCAGGCGGCTCAGCTCCGAGGAGGCTGGCAGGGGCGGACAGTCCGCCTGCAGGCTGTCGCTGCCAGGCTGGTAAAGGCGCCCTCCACTCTCCAAGCCAGCCAAGCCGTGTGCTCACACTTGCGTGCATGCACACGTGCAGGGAGGAAGGGCAAGAAACTCAAGAGAGACTATTCCCATAGAATAGCTCCTCTCTTTCTCCCAAATACACTTCTTCAGGGGAAGTTTTATAGTGAATGAAGCCAGAGTGTGTTTCCATTCAGTGTAGACAGTGAGTACCTAAGATATTGAACAAGGTGTCAGGCTCAGTCACGGGCAAAAGGTAGTTTTTTCAACAAATTGTGGAATCAGGGTCCAGGTTAAGCCGGCTCTGGAAACCCCTAGGTTGCCATTTCTGTTACTGGTAAACAAGGGTTGCAGAAGGCCAAGGCCTTCCTGGTTTGTCCCGTCCTTCCATCTCCCTCCCCTGTGCTGGAACCACACTGAGCCCTTTACCAGGTCCCTTCCTGACCCATTCTTTCCCACCTGCATGCCTTTGCTCATGCTGTTCCCTCCTCCTGGATGTCCTTCCCTTTGTCTCTGGAGGCTCCCACATTATCTGTGCTTCACATCCCAGCCACCAGCCACCTTTCCTTTTAGGTCAGCTCCCACATTGCTTGCCATGAGCAGATCTAAATGGGAAAAAGGTTGGGTATCAATCAGATGTCACAGGCACAAAGAACTGTAGAGGACATGGTTAATTGTCCTCTTTTGTTCAGGGAAGCAACAAACCCAGCTAATAAACTCTAGTCCCCGGCTCCCTTGCAGCTAGGGAGAGCCATGTATCCTAGTTGTGACCAGTAAGGTGTAAACATAAGCTTGGGTGGGGCTTTCAGGAAACTATTTTAGTGGGAATAGAATCACGATGTGGTGACCCTAATAGTCAAACTCATGTGTTAGGGATGCTGGAATCTTCTATATCAGACGAACCACAGGAGTCCGTGTCCCTGAGGGCTCTGTGAGGCAGGCCTACTTGCCCTGGACCCATTTTTGTGGGACAGATTCATGGGACCCAAGGCTTTCACAATGTTAGAGGCCTTCTTTGAGAAAAAGAATACAATATATTAAATTAAATGTTTCACACTTGGGAGACGTCTGAAAGTTTGACTGTAGCACCTATACCACCCAGCTCCAGTCACCTCCTCTGGACAGCCAGCCTATCCTGCTTTCTCTTCGGGGCCACTGTCCCCACCCACTCTGACACTCTCCATGGTTTGAGCACATGCCCCCTCCTCACTGGTCTGGGGTCCCTCCAAAATAACGACTCTGTCTTCACTCCCATTGTTTCAAGAATGTTTATCAAGCTACTGCTGTCTTCTGGACCCTGTATCCTGCAGCTATGGGCATAATTGATGCCCCACCGGTACCGACTGAACAGATGGAGATGGTGAAAGGTGAAAGGCACGTCAGGAGGTTGAAAACGAAGGGACAACTTTGCATCACATCCATTGTAAATGTGTGTTGATTTGGATGGCGGGGGTCCGTCTGAGTCGTGTGAATTCAGTTAACCTCTTGAGACTCTCCCAGCTGATTTCCTACCTATAAAGTGAGAATAAGCGCCAGCTATATATGTAATCCCTTCCAGGAAACTTTGCTAAATCATATTCTCTCCGAACTTAAACTCCTTTCCTGGGACAAGGGCAGCACAGACCCATGCGTCTGGCTGATTGCCCATCAGGTTGCACCTCAGGCCCTGGACCACCTGGCGGGCACCTTCCACCTAGGTGTCAGGCACGGGTAGAAGGTGGTCACATGGAGTCCCAGATCGCCTGTTGGTCCCTGTCTTAGCTGGCTGGGCCCAGTCTCCCCTCGTGATCCCTTAACTCTTGACCACAGCTTCAGTCTCTCCTCTGCAGCCTGACCGTCCTCTGCTGCAGCTACCACGCATTATAGGGAGAGGGAGGAGAAAGGGAAGCCCGCAGCTCAGCCCGCTGAGACCAGGAGAGACAAGCAGGCACTGTGTCCTCGCCGAGGCTGTTCTGGAGGCCACATCCTCGTTACACGTGCCCCAGGACTTAACGCCCCAAGCCGATTTCTGCTCAGGCACGGGAGACCCAGGAAGCAGATTGCCATCAGCTCGGCTTCAAGGGAAAGTCTCGGTTTCCTTTTGACTGGAAACCAGGTGTTCCCAGGGGAATTCTGCAGTCAACAAATGACAAATGCCTCTTTGGCAGGAGGCCTGGGGCTGCAGGGGTGTGGTTGTTTTCCAGAAAGAGTCACCACCTGTAGATACCTCTTTGACCCCGGAGCTCAAGTTACAGGCATGAGCTTTCACAGAAGGTCATACTGACCCCAGCGGCTGGCATTTTCCTGATGGGTCTGGCCCAGAGCGTCAGGCCTCCGAGCAGGCCTGGGCCGTGTGTGATGGGCCCTCCTCGCCCCGAGGGGCAGGGACAGCTGCATTTACACACCCATGATGCCTTTCCTGGAAAAGTGTATAATTTCTACGTGTTCTGACAACTTGAAGCGAAGAGGTTCCGGAAGGTGCTTCCTGCGTCGCTGAATGAGTTACGCACCAGGGACTCTAATGGGCTGTTTAAGGCGGGGTGGGTGTTGTCACAGGTCAGTCAGCAAGGGCACCCAGGGCTGGTGGGGAGGGTTCGTGGGGGGAGCAGTGAAGCCTTGGGAAATGGAAATCGAGCCCCCCTGCAGGGCAGAGGGCAGCGAGCAGGAACCGCAGCTTGGAGGGCTTGGAGGGCGAGGGGCCAGTGTAAGGCCTGCTCTGTAGAACTTGGTGGACCCTTAGCTGACCACAGGTCAGGAGACACCGGGAGGTCAAGTGCTGCTCCATGGAGGGGCAAGTCCGGGAACTTGGGGCAAACTGAGCAGAAGGTTTGGCCTTCCCCTGACCCTCTGGTGGCCGGTGGCTGCAGACCACTAACACTTTCTCAGAAATTCTGACTGTTTGGATCGCTTCCCATGGGCCTGCCTGGAACTGGGCTAGGGCAGAGCCACCCTCACGGGGTGACCGTGGGGTGGGACAGCCAGGCTGGTTGCACCCTAGCCGCAGGCTGCCTGTGCCGGATGAGCCCACGCCGGGGGTGCCTCTTGCATCCCTCTCCCCTCCTCCTCCCAACAGCCAATCTGTCATCACATCAGCCACCTTCAGTTTGGTCACACGACTCCCTCACTCAGAGCCTTGCCAGCGCTTCCCAACCCTGAATCCTGGTTTTCAAGGACCCATGGCATCTGTCTCCACCCGTCTTCCCAATGGTTGTCCCTCCAGGACCTCACCTCCGCCTGGGGTCCAGGTGACCCCAGAACTCTCTGCCCTCCCAGCTGTCCTCCTGCCCTGGGGCCTGCTCCTGCCTTGGGGATTGTCTGCGCCACCCTGTCTGCCTGGACGGTACTCAATCTGAGAGCCCTTTGGGCCCCCCCCCAGGGGGCTTTAAGGAACACGGTGCCTGCGGTCGACGCCCGGAGAGTTGGGCAGTCTCGGTGCAGCTGATGGGGGAGGTTTGAGAGCGCAGCAGGTGACCCTAATAGGCAGCAGTGTGTTGAGAACATCTTTATGCACCGCAGGTATTTATTGAACAGAATTATTGGGCACTGGGGGTGGAGGCGCTGAATAAGGTTACAGGCCAGCACTGACTGGTGGGACAGTGTCAGCCACAAACAGGAGCTGCTTACGTGGCAATTTGCTAGTCTCTGTGTGTAAAAAGGCCAAAAGAAACAGTGAAATGAACGTTCATATCTTTTACTTAACCCGCGTATGCAGGCAGTATCCTTTCCATACGTAACCAACACAAAACTCATTCGTTGGACATTGCACGTGTTTTTTCACACTAGGCCTTTGAAGTTCCAGCTGTTGAACGCTGGGTAGAACATCTCGGTTTGCAGGAGCTGCATTTCCAGCGCTCCACAGCCACATGTGGTCAGTGGCGGCCGTATTGGATGGGGTCGCTGCAGACCACAGACCCACAGCGCCAGGCCATTCCGCACTGAGCGGGCCCAGGGAGCGTGTGTGCCTGGGGCCGGCGGGAGGAAAGGTGGCTTCCACAGCTGTGATGAGAGATCTCAGACTCTCAGCCCCGAACACGCCCCGCTCCCCGGCCCATCCTTTCTAGTTAAATCACAGCATCTTCTTATCTTGCCTCGTTCTCCTCTCCTCCCCCATCCCCACCCCATCTGGGCATCACATCCAAAACAAATTTCCTCCCATCTTCAGCCCCCAGCTGTGGACCTGCTGCTGTTTCCTGTCCCCGTGGCTCTCGGGAGAGCTGGCTGCCAGTCCCTGCGGGAGGGAGGCCTGGGAGGAGGGTGGCCTTGGTCCAGAGATGGGGAGCCGTCCGGAGAGATTTGGGAGTGTGTTCTCTCTCTCTCTCTCTCTCTCTCTCTCTCTCTCTCTCTCTCTCTCTCTCTTTCCTTTCCTTTCTCTTACTCTCCCTCTGGATCAGACGTTAATCCACTGACCATCCCCTTCCCCACAGGCTGGTGTCCCTCCCCAGCCCCGGAGAAGCCCATAAGCCGAGCAGATTTCCAGGTGAGAGTCACCCGGCTCTTTGCCAGCCTTCCCCGGGGCAGACGCCGGTGGCCACATTCTGATGCTCAGCTGTGCCGCGCTAGCAGGAACAGGACTATTATTCGGCCTCCCCGGCAATCCTGCTGTACCAACCACAGGACTCGGCCCCGGATGTCACACTAACACGGGGTTTCTGCAAACGCTCTCCTGCTGGCACAGACTGTCGCTGTGCTCTTGGGGGTCATCTTTTATTTCCAAAGGCAATTAATCTTTTTTGTCACTTTTTTCTTTTGCACGTGGTCAGTTCCCAGTCTTTGTTGCTGTTTGGGATCTGTGAATCGTTTGGGAGCATGTGTGAACTGGCTCTTTTGCCCTAAGTTTTTGCTGAAAGCTGAGACAGCGGGGATGGCTAATGAGAAATAGATATATATTTAGCGCGCTGTAGTTCTTAGGCATGTAAAAAGGTTTCACGTGGAAACTTGGAGAGATGAATTGTAGGTGACCCAAGTTCATGGTTCTGCAGCTCAAGCACCAAGATTTATTGAGTGGCGACGGGGCACGCGAGACAGGTTCCTAGGGAGGTGCCACGGGGAGGGGCCCCTCAGCCCCCATGTAGTTGAGGAAATAAGACATAGTGTGCAGGCGGATAGAGAGAATGAAGGTGACAAGGTCACATATGCTAAGTGGAAGTTTAGAAGAGAATGCTACTAGGGGCGGCCAGGTGAGGACAGGTGAGCCATCGAGCTTCCCCAGAGAAGGCGGGCGCTGGGGCTGAACAAAACGTGAGAGGCTGGTGATGGAGCGTGGTTGGGGAGGGCACCCAGCACCCCACCAGGAGGCCCTGCATAAGTCCAGAGGAGAGTGTCGGGCTTCAGCTTGGAAGCCGCTCCGTGTCATGGAAAAGGGATGATTCCAGGACTCGGGGGTATGAGGTTCTCTCTCCAGACCTGCTGCCGACATCCTCTGATGATTTTGGTTGTTGCAAAACTCCCTCAGGACCCCTCCTAGGACGGACCGTACCTGTCACTGCCCTTCCCTCGATCTGCTGTTCAGGAAAGAGCAGAGATTGACCATCCATCCATCATCCATCCATCCACCTATGCATTCATCCATTCCTAAATACACACACCCATCTATTCGTAAATCATACACCTCCCCATCTATCCACCTGTCTGTCCATCTACCCACACACCCACTGATTCGTAAACCAGTCCATTCACCTATCTATCCACCCACCTGCCCATCCATTTATCCATCTGTCTCTAATCCAGTTCACTCAGCCACCCATCCATTTATCCATCCCTCCCGTAAATCAGCTGTGCATTTGTTCATTTATTCAGTCCTCGTTTTCTGAGGGCCTGCTGTGCTGCATACACTGTACTAAGAAACGCACAGCTGAAATGCATGGTTTCGGCCATCAGAGCAATCAAGGAAGGCAATGATGTCTACGCAAATACGCATACTCCACACACCCCGAGGTTCAAGGCCGGGAGGTTGTGGCACTGCTGACTGGCTCACCCCGCACCCCTTCCATGCATGGCTCCGATTTCTGTTCTCATTCTCAATGAGGCCCAACCTGCGGGGTTCACTGGGTCTCCCAAGAAGCAGATGCTGAGGTAGGAGTGGTCGGGGGAGAGACTAGAGCAACTCCAAGGAGAGAAAAGCGAGACAGGAGGGAGCAGGGAGAGGCTGGGAGCGGCAGCAGACCTGGTGGAGGCTAGCAGGCAGGCGAGGGGGTGGCGGGGTGGGGGCAGGCTGGGCGGGGGGTGTGTCTCACACCACAGTGCAGTGCCTCTCTGAGAAAGCTCAGCGAGGCCGTGGGGGAGTCCTTGGCCCAAGTTGCCTGTCAGCGGGCCACCATGTCTCCCCGGAAGGGCCTGCCTTTTATCCCACTAGCCTCTGAGATGTGGACATTGTCCTGAAGGTGGGTGGATTTCAGAGTCCTGTTCTTTTTTTAATTATTATTTTATTTTTTAATTGACATAATTTATTTTTAAAATATATTTTATTGAATGTGCTATTACAGTTGTCCCATTACCCCCCTTCATTCCCCTCTACCCTGCACACCCTCTCCCACCCACATTCCCCCCTTTAGTTCATGTCCATGTGTCATAAGTTCTTTAGCTTCTACATTTCCCCTACTATTCTTGCCCTTCCCCTGTCTATTTTCTACCTACCATCTATGCTACTTATTCTCTGTACCTTTTCCCCCTCTCGCCTCCTCCCACTCCCCTGTTGCTAACCCTCCATGTCATCTCCATTTCTGTGGTTCTGTTCCTGTTCTAGCTGTTTGTTTTTGTTTTAGGTGTGGTTGTTAATAATTGTGAGTTTGCTGTCATTTTACTATTCATATTTTTTATCTTCTTTTTCTTAGATAAGTCCCTTTAACATTTCATACAATAAGGGCTGGGTGAAGATGAACTCCTTTAACTCGACCTTATCTGGGAGGCACTTTATCTGCCTTTCCACTCTAGATGAAAGCTTTGCTGGATAGAGTCCTGTTCTGAGATGCATGTTTTCACAGTGCAATGCCTGCCTACCCTATTTAATACTACATCCTGCTCTCTTCCCGCCCTGGTCCCCGGGACCTCCATGGCTCCTCCTCCTGGCTCAGCTTTGGGCCCCTCCCATAGCATCTATCATCCTTTAACATGCTGCATAAATCACTTATTTATTATATTTATTGCCTATTTTAGGGTCCCCTCTCCCACCTCCTCCAGCTGTATAGAATGCAAGCTCCCTCAAAGCAGGGACGTTTTTCTATTTTGTTCACTGACGTATCCACAAGGCCCATGACAGTGTTTGCTACATAGTAATTGCTCAATAAATATTCGTTCCATTGCATTGCATAATGCATTGAATAAAACATTGGTTAAACTGCGTTCAAGTGCCCTGAGTCAGGAAGAGGAACTCGTTAGGGAGGAAGTTCCACAGGGCCAGAGAGAAGAGCTCTGTGACTTTCTGACAGGTGCAGTTTGGAAAGCACTCCCCCTTTCCTCTGCTCAGGGGCTCTGCGGCACTTCCCACACGTGGGTGGGTGCGTGGGTGGGCCGCCTCCGCCGTGCCCAGATCTGAAGTAGCTCATCCCTCAGAGTCAGGCCCTTCTCAACGGAACTGAACCAACAGGTGTAGCACTTTGTGCCACAGAGCAACCTTTCCCTTGAAAATTCAAGTCCTGCCCCCGACAGCAGTGTCTGTGCCCCCCTGGCAGGCAGCGGGGCTCTGAAGTGGTACAAAGATGCTGTGTTCTCAGGAAGGGGAGCCGAGCTGCGGCTCCGGGCTGGACGAGCCGCACGGTGCGTGGGCCCAGAGGATGTGGGTTTTCCCTCTCCCCTCCGCGCCCCATGTTCCCTTCCTGCTGTTGCTTCCGCAGGGGTTGTGCTGACCTGCGGCCAGGCCCCCGGGGCTGCGTGTTGATTCGATGCTCCTGGGTCTCTGCGGGTGTTGCACCTGGCACCGGGCTCCCTGGCTGCCCGAACAGTTGGAACAGGCGCCGTGAGCGTTGCTTCCACACTTGGCTCGCGCCACGGAAATTCTGGGCTGCTCCGTCCCACCAGGCAGGCTGGCTGCCCGCGCGGCCTCCCCGCACAGCCCCTTCCTGCCCAGGGAGCCCTCCTTCCCAGGCCAGCCCTCGCCTTTGCTTCCTCGGAGGCTGTGGGGGGGAAGTGGGCACCCACAGGCTCCTTCTCCAGCCTGTAGTTCAGGTCCAGAGGTGGGAACCATCCAGAGAGTCGATGAGACCAACTTCCAGCGGTCTGCCCAATGAACTGGCCACCCCCAGCTTGTGAAAAGCCGAGGCCAGGATAACCAAACAGAACTTGTAGAGCTTTGGACGGGATTATGGACAGGAAACGGGGGACTTCTTCCAGCCTACACCAAGAACTTCCAGAAGCTGGCCGTGGACCCTGTGCCCACATCTCCCACCACTCTGCTGAAAGCCTCCCCCAGGCCCTGCATGCCCAGCACCCAGCACACGGTGGGCATCTGTTCCTTCCAGCTGGAATGGGAGCTTTCTACTCCCGGAGCCCGGGGCTCCTTCAGCATCCAGGGCCAGCCCTCCCCCTGGACCAACACTTCTTGGAGCAGATGTCTGAAGCCTTGGTTTGCCGGGCAATGCATGCTTGTTTTTATTCATTATTTTTCACATGTATTCAGCCATAATTCCCAAAGCAACAAAGTGAAAATTCTCCCAGTTCTACAAGAGAAGTCCACACATGACAAGAGTGATGGCTACTTTTTTTCCCACTGCTTTTAGAGAGGTGTGGGGAGAGAGAAAGGGAGAGAGAGAGAGAGAAGCATTGATTAGTTGCCTTCTTGTATGTACCCCGGATCAAAATCCCAACTGGGGTATATGCTTTGACTGGGAATTGAACCTGCAACCTTTGGGTCAACAAGACGGTGCTCCAACCAACTGGACCACACTGGCCAGGGCTGGAGTGAGGTCTCATTTTATTGGTCAACTTGGTTGGGTCATGGTGCCCAGATATGTGGTCAAACATTATTCTGGATGTTTCTATGAGAGTGTTGTTTTGGGTGATATTTATGCATGAATCAGCGGACTAGGGGTGAAGCAGATTGCCCGCCAGGATGGGCCCTGTCCGGTCAGCTGAAGGCCTGACTAGAACTAAAGACCAGCCTCCCCAGAGCTAGAAGAATTCTGCCGGCAGACAGACCTCAGACTTGAACTGTGACGTCAGCTCTTCTCTGGGTCTCTGTGGAGTTCAGACTTGCCTGTCTCCATGGCTGTGTGAGCCAAGTCCTCGAGAGAAATCTCCCCCCTCTGTGTACGCATCCTGCTGCTTCTCTAGAGAATTCTGGTGCAGAGAGGGAGCCAGGCCTATCGACAGGAGAGGAGCACCGGGGGGAAATTCAAGGAACCCTCGAAGCACAGAGGACCGTCTCACCTAGCTGGGGTCGGGGACAGCTGCACAGAGGAGGGACACTGAGCTGAGTCTGGGACACTTTGCCCTCTTGACTGGGCAGGAGCTGCTTCCAGAGGAGGGCTTCTTTGCTCTCCCAGGGGTTCCGCTCGGTGCCCCATGATGCCGGGTGCACGCAGACGTAGTTCCCGACGGTCTCTCGCTTCTGTACACAGCTTGTTTTGTCCATGCCGACTCCTACCTTGCTCTGGACGATGTGGAAGGCAGCCAGCCGGCCTTATGGTTGTCCTGTGAATTCAGTAAGTGAGTTTTCTCCTTCCTGTAACAAGAGACATGGCTTTAGAAGCCCTCGTGAGCTTCTGCACTTGACACCCCCAGAGGGAGGTCAAGGGACCTCCAGGAGCCCGTTCATCCAAATGTGTCATTCTCTGTCCTTCCCACCTGCAGCCTTGGGTCAAGGTCCCTCCTCGGGGCTGCTCTGCCGCTCTCTGACCTGAATCGGGCATGAGCAAACAAATACACTCAAGTAACATCACGAAGTCAAGATCCAGTGTAACTTAGATTTCTTGTAACTTAGATTCTCAGACCTGGATCGGGTTCCGGTCTTTTCCAAGATTCAGATCTTCAGTGTTTCCTTCAGTTCTGTTAGCACGTCCCTCCCTCCATAAATCCACCAGAGCTGGTTTCTCTTGCTTGCAGTCAGTCTCAGCAACTCCTGCTTCTGAACAGGGACGTGAGCGTGTGGAGAGTGGAGCGAGGGCAGGCAGAGGGGAAGCTCGCACGCACTGACTGGTCCCCCAGGCCAGGCCGTGCCCCAAGCCCCGGGTTTCACAGACTTGGATGAGCACGCTCCCTGCACACACACACACACACACACACACACACACACACACACACGCTTTGACGTTGAACAGGCAGTGCGCTTCCATCCGCCAGTCACAGCCACTTGCAGGTTCTCCTCCCTGCGCACGGACCGAAGGACTTGCTGGATCAGCGGCTCAGACAGAAAGGTCCCGAGATAATGAGGAGCACTCTTTGGAGAAAAGCCACTTGCTACTGGAGCGAGGATTTTGAGAAATGCCGTGTCTCCAGTGGGCACAAGCACACTGCCGTGTGGGAAGGTGTGTGTGGGGGCCCCTCCTGGGTGGAGGAGGTTGAGAACAGGGCTCTGAATGGGAAGAGTGTTTGGGAGAAGTTTGTCGATTGAAGTCACTTGGAGTTCGCATTTCATCATGAATGCAAAGTAGTATGTGATAAAAACAACGGTCCAAATAAGTGTGAAACCATTCTCCTGACGAGTAGAAACTATTCTAAGCCAGCGATTGGCACCTTTTTTCTATAAAGGGCCAGGTGGAAAATGTTTAAGGTTGCGTGGGCCCGACGGCCCAGTCTCTGTGGCACCCGGTCGACTCTGTGGCCGTGGCAGAAAGCAGCCACAGTCCACCTGTGGACGCGTGGGCACAACACAGTGTGGGTGTTTCTACGTAAATGTACGTATCCAATAATATGTACGTAGGGACTGAAAATTCGGATTTTCATATAAGGTGCCTCAAAATGTTACTCTGTTGTTTGGGGGAAGCATTTACAAATAGGAAATCTATACTTAGCTCATGGGCAATATAAAATTAGGTGGCAGGCTGACAGTCTGCCCACCCCTGTTGATAAGTGATAAGAAAACACTGTGTCTGATTGACAGCACCTTTTTTTTTAGTTCACTAATGGTTCCATAACGATGCACCTTGAGAGTCAATGCAATAAACCTTGCAGCGGTCCCGTGAAGAAGGCCACATTTTCCAGATGGCGGCCAGAAGACTTGGAGAGGTTCTGTTGCTCAAGATCAATTAGTTCGTAGGTGGCAGGGTTGAGGTTCAAGCCTCAGCCTGGTGAGTTAAATTTTTAAAAATAATAGATGTCCCTTTTTTAAAAAGATTTTATTTATTTATTTTTTGGCAGAGGGAAGGGAGGGAGAAAAAGGGAGAGAAAAATTGATGTGTAGTTGCCTCTCACACGCCCCCTACTGGGGGCCTGGCCTATAACCCAGGCATGTGCCCTGAGTGGGAATCGAACTGGTGACCCTTTGGTTCACAGGTCGGCACTGAATCCACTGAGCCACACCAGCCAGGGCCAAAAAATAGATGTCTCTTTAAAGATGCCAAGTTGACATTATAATGGACATTATGTCTTCAGGTAAAACCTGGAGTGGACCTCATGACTCTAACTGCCTCTCATTCGAAGCTGCGTCATCCACACAGAAGGTCATAGGCTCTCAGATCTAGATTTTGGGTGACCACATACCACACAGCTGGCCAGGTGGGTCACTATTCTCCCGACAGCTGTGACTGACACGAACTTTGGAGGGCTAAAGTGTTGGCAAGATTAACAGACCCACTGTCCTGTCCACCTCTTAATATTAAGAAACACTTATGCAGAGAGAAAAATGCAGATAAAAAGAATGCAATTCAGTATAACTTGTGTGCAGCTGACCTCAGCCGCCTCCCGGTCCGTCCTTACACTCGCTGCTCCTGTAACACAGGCGAGGATTTGGCTGCCCACTCAGGGGCCCCGGAGGCCTGGAGGAACAGAGCTGTGGAACGAGCCAGCCCGTGGTCAGCGGAGCGGGGGCTGGCACGCCCGATGGCCGCGGAGCCGCAGGAGGCGTTAACAAGTGTTCTGCTTCATTCTTCCAGGCGCCGCGCTGTGGGCAGGCTTCCTGGACGAGTCCCCAGATGAGTTCTGCAAATGGGCCTCCAAAATCAATAGACTGCGAAAACCTCTCTGGCCTGTAGAGTCCTCCTCGGTCTCCTTTCCATTCATCAATGCCTCTCTCTCCCCGGCATCTGCGCGGCTTGGCGGGCGCGGCTCCGGCCTGGAGGTCTGGCAGGCAGGTCAGTGTGCAGCCTCGAGCACGAGGCTGTGAAACACGCCAGACACAAGCTGCGAAAAGACCGACGCGATGCCTCTGGGTGGGAATGGCGCTGAACTCGCTCGTGTTCGTGGCTGCCTCATTGAGACCTGCCTCCTCCCCTTTGGGGTGGCCCTGCACCACTGAACATCTCCTAATAACTGACCGGGTCTTTGCTGCTGATCATGAAATATCAGCAGCTGCCATTTATTGAGCAACTGCTATGTGCCAGGCGTGGTTCTCCGAACTTCAGAGCTGCCACTTATTCTTCCCCTTTCCTTCTCATACCCGCCCTCGAAAGTATTATCCCTCTTTCACCAGCGAGGAAACTGAAGGTCAGAGACGCAATCAGTGTGCCCAAGTGGAAAGGGGGCTCCGTTCCTTAGCGGGGATTTGAATTCGACTCTGTCTTCTCCGGAAGCTGGTGCCGATTTCACTTCGCAGAGGCAGAGAATGGGAGGAGCCAACGGGCACCCCGGTGGTAAGTCAGAAACACGGCCGCCGCCCTGTCCGCAGGTCATTTCTGTGTCCGGGCTCCCCCTGACACGCCGGTCCGTTGCTGGCTGTGCCTCCACGCGGCACCTGGAAGCAGGGGTCGATGAGCTTCTCTCCCCTCCTGGATGGAACTGGAGTAAATAGAAGGGGGAGCAAGCCAGCGTTTTTGCAGCTGCCCCGCCCCCCACACCAGGTATTTCAGATCACCAGATCGCCAAGGGTGTGAGCACCCCTCGGGTGACCCCAACTGTGGAGCCGCTGCGACCTCCATCGTCCCATCGTTAATCCTTGGAAGCTGCTCGATTTCCACGCCCAACATGTGCGTGCAAAGCTGGCTCAGCGTTTGGCGGATGCTTGGGAGGGAAGGGAGTTTTCATTATATAATCAGATGCAGTTTTGACCTTACAGGTTCTCTGGAAGGCGTTCCAGTTCCTGGGGTTGTGTTTCCCCACAGAAACAGTAGTGGCTGTTGAGAGCGAGCCGCACGTTTCCGGTCTGGCAGGTGGCGGGAGAGGTCCCTGCTAACACAGCAGAGCACGTCGCGGCGCTGATGGGGGCCAAGACGCACTTGGGATTCAGCGCTGCCACACGGAACTAAGGCCAGGGGGTGTGCTGCGGTTGAGGAGAGGAAACATGCCCATCAGCTCCAGACATGGAGAACCATCCATCTTGTTCCTCACCACGTGGAGACCATAGATGTGGGGCGGGGTTTTAAAAGGACACCCCCCCCCCCGTTTTGCCTTGCCCCTGTGACCTGAAAACTAGTTAGGAACTTCCATCCGCATTCTATATTGGCTTCACATCCATCTGTGCAACTGAGGGATCTTGTTGGTGCATTTTCTGATTAAAAGGCTCTGGAATGTTCTTAAAAGAATTCCAGAACTTCACAGATTCTTTAAAAATGTCACATTTCATAAATAACTCAGTTAGTAGTTTTTAACTAATGGTTCAGGTTGGTGGATTACCAAGCAAAGATTCCCAAGTTGGTGGCTTCAGCTGTTGGCAGACCCAGGGATACTCAGATTAATTGTGGAAACATCTGAGATGCACCAAGACCGACCCGCACCCCTTCCGTGTGCACCGGAGCCTTGTGGGCTGGGAGAGGCCCCTCCCCACCACAACCCCCCTGCCCCGCCCCTGGAGGAGGCACTGCTGGGAGGGAGGATAGAAGAGCTATCAGGAAAGCAGGCAGGACGTGCTGAGTACCAGACAATGGGACCTAGATAGCATAGGATTGAGGACTTGCCAGGAAGCCTGCATGGAAGAGGTGGGCTTTTATCTGGGCTCTGATGTGGGAGTTGGAGGGTTGGGGTAGACGGGACGAGAATGGAGTGGGAGACAGCGAGCACTTACAAGGGGTTCAGCAGGGAGACAGATTCGGCTGGTGCAGAGGGTTTGTCTTAAAGGGCAGAGCAGGACCAGACAGGACATGAAGGGTGGGCCCAGGTTGTGGGGGATTTAAAGCCAGGTGACAGGGTTCTGGCCGATGCCCTGGGCGCAGTCAGGAGCAGAGCTCCAGGGCCCACGGTGCCCTCGCTTGCTCCCTTCCCTGGCTCCTCCATCTTGGCACTGCCATCCACCCAGTTGCTAAGGCCTCAAGCCAAGGAGTTGCTTCAGTTCCGCTTTTTTGGCCCTCCTCCCCCTCCCGCCCCCCTACAGCCCATCAAAAGTCCTGTCATCTCTGTTTTCAAAATATATTCCAGACTCAGCCACTTTGCATCCCCTCTCCAGCTCCCATGCTGGTCCAACGCTCCATTGTTTCTTGGCTGGGTGAGCACAATGGCTTCTTCACTCGCCCCCGTTTCCATCTCCCCACGGCAGCGGCAGGGAGCGAGCCTTTCAACTGTAAATGAGACGGGGGACAGCACTGCTCTTCCACTGTCCTGGCTCCGCCAGCCCCGTCACACTGGGGGTGGGGGGGAATCCCCAGCTCCCCCCCCAGCTTGCGGAGGCCTGGAGGACTGGCCCAGCCTGCCCCTCCGTCCCTTCCCCGTCTCCGTCCCTTCCCCGTCTCCATCCGACCTGGAGTCACAGGGCCACATCCGCCCTTGGGCCCACCACAGGGCCTTTGCACGTGCTGCGAACTTTGCCCAGATCTCTCCTCCCCACGTTCTTTCTACCGCCCAGGATTTTACCCTTCAGGTCTCTGCTCGGACACCCTGCTCTCCGACAGCCTTCCCTGAGCCCGCCCTCCGGGCAGCCCCTCCCCCCACACCCAGTCCTTCCGCACCCTTGACCCTGTTGTAGTGCCTCCACGGTAGCTGTCACACCATCGATACCTCTTTTCCTGATGACGAATGCCAATTTGGATTCTGCAGTTACACAGAGGTCACCAGCTTTTCTTGTCATCCTCGCCATTCAAACCCCAGTTCTGTACCTGTGCCTATATTCCTTGGGACAGTGCTTGGCTTTTTCAGAGATGAGCTTCCTCCTTGCCTTTGGAAGCATCTTTTGCGCAAACTTCTTTCTCAGGTGCTTGATCTTAAGCTCTGTGAAGTGCCTGCGCTTTTTCTTACGGGTTTCTGGCATGGCAGGATCTTCTTCTTCTGTTCTGCACCCTCCGTGGTCTCAGCTGGAAAAGAGCGGTGTGGGGCCTCTTTAAGCCATGTTCGGAAGCCTTAGGGAGGTGGTAGGAGCTGCAGGTGATGCAGAGAGATGTTGGTATGACTGCCTTCTGTCTCTCCAAAATGCGCGTGTTGAAGCTCTAAACCTCAATGTGACTGTGTTTGAGACTGAGGGCCTTTAAAAAGGTGGCTAAGGTTAGAGGAGCCTGTAAGGGTGGGCCCTTAATCCAGTGGGACTGGTGTGCCTGTAAGAAGAGGAAGGACAGAAGGAAGGAAGGACACGAGGGATGCACCAACGCAGAAGACACAGCGAGAAGGCAGCCCCGTGCAAGCCAGGGAGAGAGGTCCCGGAAGACACCAAACCTGCTGACACCTTGACCTTGGACTTCGGCCTCCAGGACCGTGAGAAAATAAATATCTGTTAAGCCCACCTCCCCCAACTGGCCTGTGGCACTTGTTACTGGCAGCCCAAGCTGGCTGCTACAATGTGCATTGTTAAGACAGTGCTGGGTGCTGGTGGAGAAGAGCCCGGGGCAGAGCAACGTGGGACAGAGGGAAAGCAGGAGGGACCGCAGATGCATGAGTGGGAGGTCGTGGAGGAGTCCAGACAGGAGACAAACCAGGTGTCACCAGGACCACGGTGGGGCATGGAGACCAGGGGACGGCTGAGGAGCTGGAATTGGCAGGGCTGGGACACTGGACAGATGTGGGCTAAGGAGGTGGCCCCGCAGGCAGGTAAGAACGTGGGCCTGCCTGGGTCACTGAGTCAGTGAGACTTCGCAACACTAGGCTTCCTTCCATCCCCACGTTTCCATGCAGACCAGGACGCGGGGGCAGGGAGGTCATTGTTCTGAGACTTCCTCTCTCTGGCGGTGGGGCGTGGGGCCCCATTGTTCCCTCACAAAGGGGCAGTGATAAGTTGGTTGTTTGCAGCTTCTGGTGCCAGTGAGAGAGGCCGCCTCCTGGCCCTGCGCTCCACCGCGTGGGGTACCAGATGGTGCGTGGCCTCAGCCTTCCCGTGGTAGCAGAGGAGAGGCTGGGGCTCATACCTGAATCACAGAAGAGGCATTGAAGGCTGTGGGCAAGCTGGGGAGGCCGAGGACCAAGCCAACAGCACTGGGCTGGCGCAGGCTTCTCCTGCGTCCGTGAGCGGCGTGTCTACTTCTCTGAGCTTCAGTCCCACCCTCCTTCCACCCCTTCCTTCCCTCCTCTGTTTCTTCCCTCCCTCCCCTTTCTCTCTTTCTCTCCCTTCCTCTTTTCCCACTTCCCTTTCACTCTTGTCATTCCAGCCTGTACAGCAGGTGTCTATTGCTCCCCATCCCCCTTTTTCCCCTCCAGAGTCCTGAACCCTCACACGAGCTCCTCTCTGGCCAGTATCCCCACCCTAGCACCCCGCACCCCTGTCTTCAGATCAGCCCTTGCCTCTGTCCTCCTCTCATCAAAACTTGCCTGTCCCGAGTCCCAGAGCCGTCACAACCCTCCTGGGTGGATGGATGGCTCAGTTCTTGGCATAATGACTCATTTACCGAACTCAGTTAACTGGTTGATCTGGTCTCCTTGGGGCTGGTATATCTGCTGGAGTCACTGAATTAACGTCCCTCTCACGTCAGGTTGGCATTGTCAGGACTCTTCCTTGTCCCGATCCTGTGGCTCCAGGTCTAGAGGGAGAAGCCCTGTGGCTTTGGGTCTGCCCCACTTCCTCCTCGGGCCGAGCGCCCTTGCTCTCCTAGGGGCCCGGCGGGTGCTCTGCCTCCTCCAGCCCAGGGCCAGGGATGGGCATGCTCTCCCAGTGCGGGCTGAGCAGAAGGTGCCCTGTGGTCTATTAAATCTGCTGCTGTGAGGCTGTCCTTCTTGCCCTGTGGGCACAGCCAGGCTGCTGCGGGCACTCAGCCGTTGGCATGGGGATCTCGGGAGCTCGGGCAGGGGCCAGCGTACGGAAAGAGTGGGAGTTCGGGCCTCTCTTACCCTGCCTTGGGCTCTGCTCTCAGTCATATGTCAACTGTTAGTGTGACTTTGGGTATCACATTACCGCCACACGGGCTGCCCCGTGCTGCAGGGGGCAGGGAGGGGGGCTAATTCCCCTCCTGGGGCCACCTGGGCCAGACCCTGCACCATCTGGTCCCCCAGCTGCTGCTCCAGTGTCTACCAGAGGGTGGTTACGTCGCTGAGAATGTGGACTGCACCCAGGCATCTGGAATATCCTGCAAACAGAAGAGAATGCTCACCCTGCCCCAGGAGAATGTGAGAAGTTCACACCCGGCTTCCTATGGTGAGCCCTGCCAGCCCTCTGCTCCCTGCTCCCCGCCCCCACGCCCTCCGCAGCCGCAGGGCCTTGGGCCTTAGCATGTTCCTCGCAAATTATGGGGCAACAGTTTCCTGCAGGAAATGGGGTGGAGAGCCAGAAATCGTGGGTTTTGTTCTCTCTTTCCTTCACTGGGAGAGGAAAGTTCCTGGAAAAGGAGTCAAATGCGCGTCCCAGTTAGGGTCTCAGACCCACCTGGTATGTAGGGTGGGGTGGGACTGAGCCTTGACCTGAGATTTTATAGTTGGGCAGGGAAGGGGTCAGTGCCTCGGTGGGGAGGCACGTGGGCCGTGGAGGAAATACCCAATCTGAAGCACCTTTAAAAGCTCCTCTTCTTGACGCACAGGGCAGAGGGGCTGCCCGCGCAGGCGGGAGCATGTGAGGATTCGGACAGGTGGCCAAGCAGAGGTGCTGAGCACAAAGCCAGCCTCCTTGGTTGGTGGGAAACAGAAGAGGAGGCAGCGAGTGAAGGCCAATGAGAAGGAAATGAGGGGTTTCTTCTCAGAGCAAGAGGTCGGGGCAGGGAAACCACCTGTGAGGAGGAACTAGGTGCCCCCAGGAATCTTCCGTGGAGCGAGTGGTTTGCAGGTGTGTTAACTCAGTTAATTCCCATAGGGTTATGCACGGGTGATGTTTTATGCCCATTTTACAGATGCACAACCTGAGGCTCCTTTAAGGATGCAGTCATTCAAAGCCCCAGTGTGGCCACCATGAGACGGAGCCCGGAAACATATCTGTAAGCCGCCTGCATTTTCCCAGGCCGTCCAGGTGATTCCGAGGCTCACTGTGCTAGCTACGTGTCCAGGGTCGCATGGTGCCGGCCATTTTGCAGAAAGGACCATTTTTGACTCTAAAAACTGAGACATGGCATCTGTGCAAGCTCCACAGAGAAAAACTGTCAGCACCAGATGACCTTCTGGAAGTGATCTGCGGATTCTTCCAGCAGCGAGTTTCTGAGCGTGGGCCGATGGGCTGTTTTACCAGCACGCGAAACTGGCCTGTTTAGGCAGCGCCTGCCATCTGGCTGCTGGTGGTCGGTGGTGGTTCCAGCAGAACCAGGACCAGGTGGCCATTTCCGTATCTGCTGCCGTTCCCGTGAGGTGGGACCTGGGTCTTCACAGGACTCCGCTGACCCAGGACCGTTGGAGGTGCCTCATCCTGGCCTGCTGCTGTGCCGAACCCGGACCAGAACCCAAACACAGAATATCGGCAGTGGAAGTCGGGTGCTCACCGTGTGCCAGGCGTTTTCGGATGCACTTTCCCTGCATTGCCTCCCGAATCCTCCCGACAAGCCTACGAGGCAGGTACTGTCAGTATTCATATTTACAGATCGGACGTTAAGGCGCAGAGAGGTTTGGTAACTTTCCTTAATCACACAGCTGGGGAGCGTTGGTGCCAAGATACAAGCCCGGATGGGTTTGTTTTCTTTTTTAAACTTTCTGCTTTGGAAAATGTCAAATCTATACAAAAGCAGGGAGAATTTCATAACAGACCTTCATGAGCCCGTCGCCCACGTCGGACCTGGCCGATACGCTCCCGTCTCGTTGCAGCTTCCTTCCCCCCCACGTCGTGGTTTTCTGGAATAATTTAACGCTGGGCATCGTGTCGTTCCACCTGTAAATGCTTACGTAAGTTTACGTAGCGGGCGAGCACTTTTCTTTATTTTATATGACCGTAATATGATCACCACACCCCCAAAATGATTCTTTATATCATCTAATGCGTCACCCATGTTCAGGGGTTTCAAATGGCCCCCCAAAATGTCCTTTTGCAGGTGGTATGTTTCAGCTGGGGTGCAACCCCCGCACTGTTTTTGGTTGATGCTTTTTAGTTTCTTCAATCTCTAACAGTTTCCCAGTTATTTTTCCCATGCCATTTACTCGTAAAATATTCTGGCTTTTGCCGGTTATATCTTGGTGGTGTCATTTAGCATTTTCTCTGTCCCTTACACGTCCTTTAACTGGGAGTTGGAACGAGAGGCCGGACTGCACTCAGCTCTAATTTCCTTCCCAGGCACCACGCCCCTCTCTGTCGTGCGGGCTGATGATTCAGTTTTTAGCCCACGTGAACCTGGTCCTGAGGGTCCCGGTGGTCCCAGGCTGGTCAGCCGGTAACACGGCTCCCCCTCCGTCTTCCAGCTGTCTTAGCAGCCATCCGTCCCCAGCGAGCGCTGTCGAGGTCCATTCCATTGTGCGGGACAGGAGCCTGACGATTTCCTAAGCCGCTCATTGCAGTCTGTGTCCACCGGAGCTTCCTCCCTGAGGATCTTTCCCACATGGACGGCTCGCTGACATCGGCGGGCTGGCCTAAGGGTTTGTGCCCTGACTCTGTGCTGCTCAGGTTTTCGCGTGTGCACCCATCCCCTGAGGTCGTGTGAAAATGCAGATTCTGACTCGGTAGGTCTGGGTGGGCCTGAGATGCTGCATTTTTCATAAGTTCCCGAGTGACAGAAACGCTGCTGGTCCGCGGACCGCACCTTGAGCAGCAAGACCGATGGATGTCCACTTTGCCTCTCTGCTGCATTCTTCTGGCTGGTTCTTCCCTCTGCAGAATCAGTGGCGTATCTGTACACGGACAAGCTGCCAAATGCTCAGCTGTGGTTTCACACCCTTATAAAGGCTCAGCTAGTGGTTTGTAAACCTCTCTCTCCCTTGAAAGTCACCTCCCTGCTTTAGCCTAAGCTCCAGAATGTGTTGTTGTGACTTTGTTGTCACAGTTTAGAATTCCCTGGCTGGTGTGACTCAGTGGATTAGGCACCGGCCTGGGAATCAAAGGGTCGCTGGTTCAATTCCCAGTCTAGAGCACGTGCCTGAATTTCGGGCCAGGTCCCCGCCCAAGAGGCAACCACATGTTGATGTTTTTCTCTCTCTTTCTCCCTCCCTTCCCCTCTCTCTAAAAACAAATAAATAAAATCTTTTTAAAAAAGGGTTTCCTGAGAAAATTGACCCAGTACATACCGAAGGTACAGTTTTTGGTGTGTGTGGTCACATGTTATTAGAAGTCCCGTGTTTTTCTGACGGAATGATGGCTGCTGGGGCGCCAGGAGCGGAAAAGCCATCCTGGTGCTGAGCTTACACAACAGCCGAGGACCTGGCCAGCCCTGTGCCCCGGCCCCCTCTCCCGTTAGTGGAAACTCAGCGTTGCTTTGGAGAGCTAGCTCCCCGGGGTGCTCTGCTCTAACTTGGTCAAGTGGAGGGCGGAGCAGACCCCGAGTCTGTGAATTCAAGTGTTGAGTAGAGTGACATCAGGATGAAGTCAGTTGGAGCTGATGTATTTCAGCCGCAGTGCTGAGAAGGATTGGAGGGATTTCTGACCAAAGAAGGTCGAAGGGTATACATCCTCCCTAGCTTCTAATGAAATAAAATGAGGAATCGCCTCTGTGTCTAGAAAAGTCACGACCTTGTGAAGAACCTGAACACTCTGATGAAGTGCAGCTCCTGGGTCCAAACCTCTCTCCCCAAGAAAAGAAAATGTGGTGAAATCCAGCATTTTTACTAATACTCTTCAATTTAGAGAGAAACGGGATCTCTGGAAGACAAGACAAGGACAGGTAGCCCTGTGACAAGATCCCTTGAGCTTGGAAGGGCCTGAATGTCACCTTGAAACCCGGGGAGGGGCATTGCCAAGGCTCGCCATTGTGCGGGAGGCCAAAACCCACAGGGGCGCGACGCGGCCTTGGCTGGATGGACCAGGCCTTGATGTGTGACACTCAGTGGCCTCCCAAAAGAGAGAGAGAGCCCAGGCTTTCAAGAAAAGCTCACTGGTCAGGCTCCCTACCCCATACCCTGCCCCCTCCCCATCTCAGTGTCCCTAGTCTAGAAAAGAGGGGAGAGCTTAGTGAAATGCACCACCAGAGCGGAGCCTGCAGGACAGGGAGCCCCAGCTAATGCGAAAAGGGGTCTGTCGAGGGAAATTCTCCCACCGTTCAAAGTAGAGAGGTGCGGACAGAGCAACTCATGCCAGCACATTGCAGCAGGCAACAGCGAGTGAAAGAAGTGAGACAGAGCTGGCAAAAAAAAAAAAAACCCCAAAAAACAAAAACAATAGGTGAAGGTCCTGTCATAAAAGACAATATATTCCAGAAACTACCTATGAACATTTTGAATGACAGAGGAACTTGATAAGACTATGAATACAATAAATCAAGACCTCACAAGTGAGATGGTATAAAATAATGAGTGAAATTTAAAAAGATTTCAGACCAGAGGAAACACACTAAGTTTAAAAGCAACATTGATGACAATACCAGTGGAAGTAAGAAATAATAAAGGCACCCCCTGAACATCGAGGTATGGACATGGAAGAATTGCTGAGATTATTCGTTGTAAATACACAGGAAAAAGGTGAAGATTACAGTACATTATAGTAGGTTACAGTAGGAGATAATAGCAGCTGTGGAGGACAGAGATGATCCAAGATAATGGTAAATGATATCTCTGAAGAAGGGACCCAACAAATGAAATCCGGGAAAACATACTCAGAGAGAGAAACCCTCAGAGATAAAGTACAAACCTTTAGATCAAAAGGGCATCAGGAAAACATGATATGTGAATTCTGACATTAAGCTGTATCCTGGATAAGCCATTGAACTTGGAAGATAAACAAAGACTTCTCAGAAGCTGACGAGGGGAAAAAGTCAGGTGTCCCAGATTCATTAAGTGAAGACAATGGAGCAATGTCTAGAAGGTTCTGAAGGAGAGAAAGCAAAACCCAAGAATATTAAACCGATGTGAGTTGTCATTTCAGCCAAAGAACAGCAGGCAGACATTGGAAGGGGAGGAGGGCAGGACCCACGTGGTCTTCTGGGCGTGAGCCCAGCCAACCGAGAGGGTGAATTCAAACGAAGGCCTTGGGAATAAAATGCACAACCAAACACTGGGAGGTGGGGGCACATGAATTCCAGTTTCCAATTTCTTCTAAGAATAAAAAGGAGATCAAAATTAAAACAAAAACTTGAAAAAAGTTTAGTGACTCTAATTCATGGCATTTAATCACCACTTTTTAAAACTTTGGAGGAATCTATAAGAATGTATATATTTTTAAACATGAAAACACAGCCTCAGCCTTTGATGGGCTCATCTGATTTATTTAAATTTTTTTTAATTTATTGATTTTAGAGATCAAGAGGAAGGAAGAGAGATAGAAAGAGAAACACTGATTTGTTGTTCCACCTATTTATGCATTCATTGGTTGATTCTTGCATGTGCCCTGACCAGGGATTGAACCCGCAACCTTGGTGTATGGGGACTTATGCTCTAACCAACTGAGCTACCTGGCCAGGGTGAATGATTCATGTTGATTTAACACTTTTTATAAAGCACATGTATAACACTTTTCAAGGAAAAACGAGTCTTGTTTAAAACAACTTGAGTGCTTTAATTAATTGGAAATCAGAGAATTATTCCCTTTCACTTACTAATTTTGCAGTTTTTCACTGCTAATGGTGCTGAACGTTCTTCTGTGTCTCTGTTAACCAGCAATCGAATGATCTTCGTCGAAGTGTCTGTCACATGATTCCCCACTTCGCAGGCCTTCGTCTGTGCTCTCTCTGCCTTTGCCGTCTTCAGTGTGCTGCTTCTTTGCCGCAGATACTATTTCTCATCTTGTTTGTATATTTATCTTTATTATTAAAATCATCTTTTTATAAAGAATGCATGAGCATCGCAGAAAAACCTGATAACATAAATAGGAAAAAAAGAGAAAAGCCACACAACCTCACCTACTCAGAACCAACTTCACAGCTTCCCTTGACACCTCGGCATACACCATATTTCCAGACGCTTTTCTATATAAATAGCAGCTGAGAGTTCTTTTTTTTTTTTTTTGCAAAATGTCACAATACCACACTGCGTTGCAATATGCTTTTCTTAACTTACTGGGAACATCCTCCATGTCCTTAAACCTGCCCCTAAAGTTTAATGGCCATGCTCTGCTTTATTATTTGGCCCCTTACTTTCAGTTAATTCACTCTTGGCCATGGAGATGGTTTCCCGTCTCTCACTGTTACAACCCGGACTGCACTGAATGAGCTTTATAGGAAAGTTTGTGTGCACACCCTTGCTTCTTTCCGCATAAAGTTTTGGGACAAAATCTAAACACATTTTGGAAAGATGTTGAACACATATCGCAAACTGCAGTCTGAGAGGACTGACCAATTTCAGTCCCTCCAGAAGTAAGTAGGTGGCTGTTTTTGTCCCTGCAACGTGTTAAAAAAGCATCCCATAGGTGTCTTTAACTTTCTTACTGGTGAAAAATTATGTCTAAAAGTTGCTTTAATATGAAAATCTTTGATTACTAGGGAGGTTGATTTTTTTTAATACTTATTGGTAATTTCATTTCTTCTTTAAGAACTGTCTCTTCATATTTTTTGCCATTTAAAATTGGGCATCTGTTTCTTGTTTTAGAATAATTGTTTATGTTGTAAAGAGAATAAGCCTTTAATATATATTTGAAAAATTCGTCCTGGCTGGTGTGGCTCAGTGGATTGAGTACTGACTGGCCCGGGAAACAAAGGGTCACCGGTTTGATTCCCAGTCAGGGCACACACCTGGGTTGTGGGCCAGGTCCCCATTAGGGGATGCACAAGAGGCAACCACACATTGATGTTTCTCCCCCCCCTTCCTCCCACCCTTCTCTTCTTTCTAAAGGTAAATAAAGTCTTTTTCCTTGTTTGACACTGAATTTTTGTGATGATCTTTGTGCAGACTTTTTATTTATTTCTGCAACCAAATTTGTCAAAATTGTCCTAAAAAACATCACGGAAGTATATAGTGTAGTCTACAAATGTTCCTGCTTTGTCACAACGCAGGGGGAGAAACTTGAGCCCTGGACCTCGCCAACCTGCCTCTCCAGCACTGCTCCCTGGTGAGGTGTCTGGTCACTGTTTCCACTGCACCTTCCTCTCCTCTCTCCCCAGGGTGCTGGTGACCCACCGGAACCCAAGTCTCTTTCCTGTGGCACCTGCTACTCACCAAATCCTGGGACAGAGAGATCAGGGAGCTGAGACCTGTCCTCGGGTAGCAGGGTTTTAGGCCAGGGTTCCACAAGGCTCCAGTATGAGTCCTCCTGATATTCATTATGAGAGTCACCCTTTCCCTGCCGACTCTCCTGCAGGTCAGAGGTGTAGGCTTGGGACCACAGGGCATGTGGCCCTGGGATCCCTGAAGGGGGCAAGGTGATGCTCCAGTCGTGGAGAACTTGGGGAGTCAGCTGGGAGCCCTGGGGCAAGGGCATGAGCTCACTGACAGTGAGCTTTGTCGGGATCAAAGCAACACCCAGGTCCAGATGTCAGGGGTGGTCAGAGGACAGCTGGCTGCCAGGACAGGGCTCTGGAGGCCTCAACAGCTCCAGGCAATGTCTTCTCTTCTCAAAGCCCCCAAATCACTTTGCCTGCCTGCCCTTCAGGTCCCTTTTTTTGTGTGTTACAGTTGTGAAGGCACAAGTGTTTCCCTCCTGGTTGGTTGCAACCCTTCTGAGGGCTGGTCTCCTGTCTGAATCCCCTTGAGTGACCAATGTGGCACGTGGCTTGTACAAGTGTCCCTGCAGAATGAAGGCCTGACAGGGTTGCTGGACAGTGTTCATAGCACAGCCATCAAATCACCATCCGTGGCTGCCTTTCCTTCTCCTCCTCTTTGTGGTGATGATGGTGACGTGGCCATTGTCCCAAAGCTGGCTGCATTGACTGTGTCGTCCATCTGATCTGGAAGTCACAACGAACTAGGATCATTGAAGAAATAGGGTTTTCCAAGCTATTCACTTTTGTCCCAAAGATGAGGTTGGCTATACAGAAGGGCTCTTGATTGCAAATTTTGAAAAACTGGTCCAAAATTCTATTTCTCTGCAGGCTTTTCTGAGGCTAGAAGTCTAGGCGGGAGCTCACAGCAGCACCCCCCTGTCAGTTCCCACCAGACCAGCCAGGATCACCGATTGAAAAGGAGGCAACTGCTAAATGGCAGTGGAAAGCTTGCGTTCTGCTTGAGTGGAGGCCTGCGGGGGACACTTTCCTCCAAGGATCTACTTCATATTGTCACAGAGGGAAGTTTACTCCAAAACCACGGAGGCCAAGCCAAGACCCCGGGCTACAGGTGCCCTCCATTTAGAGGGTTGACATCTCGACTCCGACTCCAGGGTGGAGGTTGTGAAAAGGAAGGGGTGGGACCCTCTGAAAGACACAGCGGAAGGTGGGAATGCCCCTGGCTAAGTCCTGTGGTCTCTGTTTCCAGTTTTTGAAAGACAGCTGTTGAAAATGAATCCCAACTATGTATTCTCCTGCACATAAGCCCTGCTTGCCCTTCTCCCCGGCACTGACCTTGAAGTTCAAGGTGTCAGACAGTATGCCCAGCCTGACTCAAGCGACTGGTGGCCGTGGGGAAGGCCCACCTCACCCTTCACGTGGGCCCCCTCCCGTTCCCTGGCCCTTGGTCGCGCCAACAGTAGCGGCCTGGAGAAAGGCCCACATGTGCGAATTCTGGCTCACGGGGGAGAAGGAAGCCGGAGGACGGCTGGGCTTGCTGAGGGCCCCCTGGCCACCAGAAAGGAACAGAGGAGTGTTTGTTATTCTTTAAAATGTGTCTTTTAAGCATCTGGCAAGTCACCGCATATAAAAGTAATGCATGTTCCCGAGGAAGGAGGGTTTGAGGGAATAAAGCTGCCTATTCACGGCCTGGCCCAGCGCGTTTGACTTGAACAATGGTCAGAGGGACGAGTGCCTGCGTGATGCTCCTTCCCGGGGAAAGAGTGTCTAATGTGCTGCCAGTCCGCGTCCAGGGTGGGAAGCTGGCGGAGGCCCCTGTGTGCCCAGCCGCAGCTGTGCGCCTCCAGCCAAGACACCCAGCATGGGGCCACTTTCCCTGATCCACCTGGGGACCCAAACTCTGTTTCTTTGCTCTTGAGCCAAGGTGGGGGTGTTGGTTCCCAGCTTCCGGCCTGAGTAAGGCCGCTCACTGTGCGCTGTGTCACCACAGGCAGGTTGTTTGGCCTCTCTGTGCTTTCGTTTAAGCATCTGTAAGGAGCGGGGGGTTGGACTTGCACCTGTGAAAACCTTCTTTACACCGGGGGTTGACAGACCATGGCCCACACGCTAAATCTAGCTTTTGTACAGCTGGTGAGAGAAGAAAAAGTGTTGTTATGTTTCTAAATCACTGAAAAAGCCAAGAGAAGAATGTTTTATGGCATGCAAAAATTGTATGAAATTCGTATTGTGCTAAATGAGATGAGCCAGACACTAAAGAATTAATGCTGTGTGATCCCACCTAAAGTAGTCGAATTTCACAGAGACAGAGAGTAGAGCCGTGGTTGCCGGGGCGCGGGAGGGGAGGATGGGAGGTTGGAGTCTGATGGGAGTGGAGCTGCAGTTTGGGAAGACGGAGACGGTCTGGAAGTGGATGGCGCTGGTGGTTGCACAACAACGTGAACGAACGTAACGCCGATGAACCGCACACTTGTGTCTGGTATAAGTTTTATGTCATGTGCATTTTGCCACAATAATACAGAGTAGATGCGTGTGCGGAGCTCAGAGTTACACCTGGCTTGCAACAAGCACTTGGTAAGCGCAAGGCGTCTTTGTACTGGAGGGCTGACACCGGATGACAGTGAACTAGGGCAGCACTTGCGAACGGAGTGGGTGTGCTCGCGTTGGGCCCCAAATGTGTTGCACACACGTGAGTTCCTAAGAGCAGAATTTCCCTGACTGTGTATGCTCCCCGGCTTTTGGCTCATTGACACTCAGGGGGAGCAGATGGGTATTGAGATGTTCCTCCCCGTGGAAGGGAGCCAACACCGAAGGAACAAAGGAACGTGCCCGAATTCTTCCTACTCCATGGTGCCCGGGTGGCCAAAACATGGCTCCGCCCCCCATAGTCCCGCCCAGCCCTTCCTCAATAAGACTCAAGGAACAAGCAGCCCTAACCTGCCCGGTGTGATGAGTTTGCAAAGGGAAGTCATCCGCCAGCCCCTTGCTTGGTTTCTTCTAGTACTGTGAGCGAACAGTTTCCTTTAGAGACACTTAAGAACATTGCTGCTGCATAATTAATTGTCTTCAAACCAACTTCTCCAGTGTAGTGACTTCCTATTCTTAGTAGGCTTTTTCAATCTCTGCATTTTGTTTCCAAAATAATTACGTTGCAGCTAAATTAAGAAGGAGTGATGATCAGTTTATTGTTTGAAGAGGCTTAATACGTTTCTCCTGAAAATGTATTTAGGACCCCAACAGCCCTTTCTAAGCATTGGGACAGGCAGGGAGGGCAAGAGTTCTATAAGACTTCTCTTCGAGGTTAAAAAAAAATTAAAAAACCCTTTATCTCTGTTCTTTTTTTTTTTAATCGTCATAAAGAAACGCTCATGGAGAAAGCCAGATGGAGCCCAGTGTTCATGTGTCACTACCCAGAGAGCCCCGTGCGTGGAAGGTGACCAGGACGGAGGCCGTGTTCACACGCGACTTTCACGAGGGGAGCAGGCTCGCTCACCGCCACCACGTGGGCTGCCCAACGGCAGCTGCCGTTCCAGCCGCAGGGTTTGCCGCAGGCTGTGACCACGCCCTGGAACCGTCAGGCCGGAACTTCGTCCTGTACATCCGCGTTCTCCAGAAGGAGACTTTCTAGCTGGGGGGGCCTCAGCCCCACCTTTTCCTGGCAACCTCACTTGGAAGTGGGGTGTGCCTCTCGCCCCAGTCATATCCTTAAAGACCCATTTGAGAGCTGAGAAACTCTAGCCTGTTTAAAAGAAACTCAGTCCATATGTAAACGCCGGACAAGACCCAGGGCGTGCTGGAAATTAAAAAACGATGATCACACTTTGTTTGGGGCATGGGAGGGGGGAGTGGAGGGGAACTGGATCTTTTTTTCTCAGTAAGGAAAGTCATGTGTAAGGCATAGATCTGGAAGAAATTCTGTAAGCACTTTTACAAGCAGCATACTAAATGGACACATTTGGGGGGAGAGCTTGGCAATAAAAGATTGCGTTCCTTTGTAGCAGAGGTGAGCTGACTGCCCACGGTTGCCAGGGAGAGGCAGGAGAAGTGAGGGAACGGGTAGAAATTGGGGGGCGCTGAGCGGACCACGAGCACTGTGATGTGTAGTCGGGCCGGGTTTGGGCCGCATGTGCGGTGATGTGCTGGCAAACGCTAGCAACCGGCTTTCCAAGCCAAAGAGAAAGCCCTGATTTACAGGGTTTGCCACTCCCGTGGTGTGAATAGTCCTGCCACGGGCAAGTTCGAGCTATCCACGTGAACTTGCCAGACGTGGCCTTGGCAAGAGATGCTCGCCACTGGCTCCTGTGAGTCAGGAGGCGCCTGCTCCATCACAGGCGCGAGAGAAGTGGATTCTCCGGGATTTGAGAGGTGAACACGTGCAGGAGGGAAAAGACTAGGTGATGAGTCCACTAGGTGTAAACTGGCTCAGTTATTCAGTAGGAGGGGCGTCACTCAGCATTTCTCACTGGAGGTGGGACATGGCAGCAGGGACGTTTGGGGCTCTTTCTAAGATTTTCATGTCTTGACAGGCAGAAGGTTGGGTCACTGCTAGTTCTCGTTGGATTGGCAGCAATGTGACAAATACTGGGAGCAATGACAGTCAGAAGCTTGTGTGCGAGAGGCAGTGTCCCACCACCGTGCTGGGCACAGCGTCTGTCTGTCAGACCCCGTCTCTGGGAACAGGCACAGAAGCAGGTAGTTATATGACGATGCAGCAAGGTGAAGGACACCCAACCCTGACCGGATGTCTGCTTCAGGCACCAATAATCAGGACGATCGGTGAACCCTGAAATAAACATGCCGAAGGAGACATGGGAACCAAAGGAAGTGTCGGTATCACAACCGACATCAGCGTGCTAACCACCGCTCGCGCTGTTGGAAACCACGTGCTGACGTCTTGCACGTCAGAGGAGAGGGGTCCGGGAGACCACCTGCAGCCCCAGCACCTGCACTGACTGCTGTGTGGCCTTGGGCAAGTTTCTTAATGTCTCTGAGGTTCACTGTCATCCTTTGCAAAATAGGACCTTGCAGAACCGCGGTGACAGAGCCCCTCTCCTCCCAGTGCCTCTCAGGAGGGTTAATGGTGTTAGGGCAAGGAGCTTATGTGTGACCCTAAGTCGGGTCTGAGCCGATGGGACCCTGAACCTGCATTTTCCTGACAGGCAACGTCACTTCAGGTTCTTCTTAACCTCCGCAGCACTCACCAGCTTTACGCGTGTTAAGCAGTCACAGGTAGGGCTCTCGCGTGCCTGGGGCAGCCCTGGTGGACACCTGCTATTCTGATATCATCAACCATAGTGGCCTGTTTGCTACCAAAGTGTCCCTGGTTGGGCAGTGGTGTATATAGTCACTTTCCCTTCTTTTAAATTTATATTTGTTGATTTTAGAGAGAGAGAGGAAGGAAGAAAGAGAGAGAAAGAGAAACATTGGTTTGTTGTTCCGCTCATTTATGCATTCATTTGTTGATTCTTGTGTTCGCCTTGACCAGGGATCAAACTTGCAACCTCCGTGTCTCGGGACGATGCTCCAACCCACTGAGCTACCCAGCCAGGGTCTATGGCTACTTTCAATAGTTAACATTTTTTAAGTACTTACTACCTGCCAGATAATGCGCTTTATGAACATGATTTCATTTAATGCTTTGATTTCTCAAGCTGCTTTATTTGGTCATTTTCGCTTAGGAAGACCTAAGCTGAGAGACAGTAAGGTCACGAGAATAGTGACAGAACAGAGGCTCAGACCCAGATCTGGGTCCGTCCGACGCCAGCATCTCCGTCCCTCATAGGTCCGTCTGACGCCGACGTCTCCGTCCCATGCCGACGTCTCAGTCCCTCACGGCCACCACGCTTCGCTGCCCCGGCCTTGTCCAGCCCCTCCACGCACAGTTACAGACGCCTGTTGTTCCATCGAAGCCCGTGGTTCCGAAGAGGTCTCCAGGAACGAGTTCAAAAAGCTCTGCACGTGAAGGTGGCTCTTGCTCGTAAGTAAACGCAGCATTAATTAGTCCCGTGCCCACGGCACACACACACACGGGAGGTCTCGGCGCACGTGCGTCTACGAGGCACATCCAGACCTCAAGGAACGCTGCTGCGAGTGAGATTTGCCTTTTTAACTCGATGCTTCGGGGAGGCCAGAATAATGTGAAACATTAGCTTAAGTAAAGCACCAATTAAGTAGGTGTGTTTGGCGCAGGGCAGGTTTCTGCTTGATAATTGTTCTTTATCATCCGAAGATGTGGGTCAGATTCCCAGAGATGCCCAACCCTGATGCCAAAGAAAACCAGGTAGCCCTCCCAGGGCCTTAAAGAGACAGCGCAGCCTTTCAGGTGCAACTGGATTGCTCCACACAGCGACCTGGAGATCCAGGGAAGAAATAAGGGACCGTGTAGGGGGTCAGGGTGAAAGGTGGGACAGTAGGTTCTCTCTACTCATGGCCCCATAAGGGGAGCACCTGTGTGCCAGGCAGTGTGCTAGACACTGATTGTGCATGAGGTTTATGCAAGGCTTCTCTCTGACTCCTGGCCACCGTCTTTCATTTTAACTGCACAGCCATTTCTGTTGCACTGAATCCCTAGGATGAGAGATCGCGCTGGCTCTCGAGGGCTTCCTTTCGATCCCCAACACAGGGTCCTCCTCGGTTTATTTCAAGGCTGGGCAACTCCACGCTTCTACATCTGACTGCTTATTCCACTGGGTCGGCCAAAAGGTTGGTTTGGTCTTTCCCCTAAAATAGCTCTAGTAGTGCTTAGTTGTCTTTAACTTCATTCGAAACAATTTTGTTAGATTGTATTGTGGCAGCTATCCTATCAGTGTGCATTTAATAAAAACTTACCAAAACTGGTGAATTTTTGTGTAGACATTTAAACATTGAAGATAGAAGAAAATGTGCAACATATTTAGCATATTATGCTTTATTATCTCAAGTAAGGTAAAAATGCAACAGAGATGCAATAAAAGATTTGTGCAGTGTGTGGAGAAGGTGCTGTGACTGATTGAATGTATCAGAAGTGGTTTGCGAAGTTTCTTGGTACCACTGACATTCTGGCCAAATAATTCTTCGCTGTGGGGCTGTCTCACGCATTGGAAGATGTTTAGCGGCACCCCTGGCCTCTACCCGCTAGAAGCCAATAGCGAGAGGCAGCCGACACACTCAAAATACCCAAATCAATGAAGTTGTTGGTGAAAATGGAAGCGTGCCTTTCATTTTACGGAGACAACCGCACGGACGTGTTGGCCAACCCAGCAGAAATGTGTGGCGTGCACAGACTGGCCGGAGGAGTGGGGGCTGGTCAGAGGGGTCCTCAGCCACCGAGCCCTGTACCTGTCGTACTCATTTTACTAGGGAGACACCTGTAACTAGAATCTGGGGCGGGAACCCGACTTCCAGGACATCCGTAACTGCGGTGTTCATTGCCCTGCGCTTCCAGCTAAGAGGGCAGGTGGCCATGCCAGCCCGAGGTCCCCCACCAGGTGCTCGTTGGGGTGGGGTTCTCCCCCTGCCCACCCCACCCCCCGACTTCTACCGCCAGCGACCTCCTCGGATGAATAACGATTTCATTTTAGAATGGAGACTCTGCCTGAACTGACTGAGACAGTGAATCCCTCGAACGATGGGCTTGGGAGTGAATCCCGAAGGGGTGGCTCATTTTTCTCTCTGGTCAGGTGTCCATTTACTGGTGTGAAATTCAGACAAACCTTGGCGTGGCATTTGGTGGCTGGGTCATTTCATCATGTGTGGGACTGTGTCAATTAAACACGGCAGCAGACCGCGTGAATGCCCAAATCACGTGCTCATAGTGTGTTACATTCTCAGACGGGACTTGGCAGCATCAAAATCATTGTGGCTTTTTATTGAAACACAGAGCGAAGAACCTGATTCGCTTTTGCAGTGCGGGTCTGCCCCAAGGCCCTCTGCCCACTTGCAGTTACTCATCGAACACCTGTGTCCCCAGCTGACGGGGGCATCTCACGTTTGCTGCTGTCCCTGGCACCCCCCATGCTCGATAAATGTTGATCGAGTGACTGAACAAACAGATCCAGGAGCCAGTGGAACTGTCTGGAGTTTCTTGGTTATTTATTCTGTGCTTGTCCACACAGGCCTTTTTATCAAATGCTCCACCACCTCCCAGAGAAGCCTTGGTGTGGAGACAGACTGTCTTTTCTGTCTCATTTTGATTTCAAATTTGCTTTGGGAACAGCTTGCAAAAGAAAGTGGAAGAATACGCGGGGGTAGCTGATGGGTTCACCGTTTGTCACGATGGCACCGTGGCGGCCCCGCGCCCCGGGCTGCCATCCCCAGCGTGGCCCTCACGTGCTCTGGAGCAGCCTTGTGCCGGAGAAAATCCCTTTCTGGAAATCTGGTGTGGGTTTCACGTTCCTTGTTTGGGAGGCAGTGAGGGCTGTTCCTGACGCCTGCACCCATCCCCCGCTGCTTTTCCTAGGCATCGATAGGAGTTCGGGGTCTGTAGCGGGTCTGCCGGGGGCCCGGCTCAGAGATCCCTGCCGGGCTGAGGCAGTCTCTGCAGGCTGTGTGTGTGTGGTCAGGCAGGGATGGGAGAAATGAGTGAGAAAACGAAAGCAAGTGGGCGCCTCTCTCATTCCCGCACGCTCTCTGTCTATGTAGATGTAAATTATGACAGGTGACTTAAACCCTAGACTTAAGCGCCACTTTATTTGGATCACTGTCGCATAGCACACAGGTGTTGGAAAAATGTGTTTGGAAGGCAGGACTGAAAGGTGCCGACAGGAAGTGGGTTTTTCGTCTGATCTCCCTCCTAGACTGAGGCAGGCTTTGCTGTCGGCGGGGGGCTTCCTGTCTGCACCGGGCACGCCCCGACCCAGAGGAAGAACAGAAAACGTGGCCAGACCGGGACAGCGGGGCCAGGGAGGCACGCTGCGCTGTTCCGCCGTCTCTCGGCTACGGAAGGAAAGGTGGCCACATTCTCTGTTTCGTGACCCTGTGCCTCCACGCCATTGGCCTCCCTGCCAGTTCAGTGTCCATCCAGGACGTCCAGGGTGTGACTGAGCCTTCCGCCCAGGCTGCTGGGAGTCGCTGGCACACCAGCTGGTGTCTGCGGCACCTTCACGACACAGCCCTGTGGGTGTCTTCTCCATCCTCCTCCAACGCCCCCTGTGGCAGATTAAAGATGGCTGCACATTCCCCACCGGTCCTCCCGTTAGGGGGGAAGCCTCTTCCCACCCCCCTTGGACTTGGGCTGGCCTGATTGCTTGGATGGATAGGATGTGGCAGAAGCGGTGCCATGCGGCTTTTCCTGACTTGGGGTGCTCCTGCTTGGGCCCCCATGCTGTGCTGTGAGGGGTGGCCACAGAGAGGGGCACTTAGGGCTTGTGTGGACAGCCCACCTGAGCCCCCCGATGACAGTCATCACAAGCTGCTGGCCACATGAGCGAAAGAGACAGTGGTCATTCCAGCCCAGTTAAGCTCCCGGATGAGTGCAGAGGGCCCCCCCCACCACCCTGCTCCAGCTGAGCTCAGTCAACCTGCAGAACTGGGACTGTAGCCCTGCCTGTTGTTTGAAGCCACTGTACTTTGGGGTGGGCAACAGGGGATTACTGAGACACCCAAAGATGGGCTTGCCCACAAGATTTCTGAGGGTTGGGAATAGGTTTTCCCCATCTCTTATAAAGTGCCGTGTTTGGCCAGGGTATAAATTTCCAATGAAAACTGCACCTGGTTGGAGAGTTCTTTAATGTGAGAGCCAAAGGGGTCCTTGGAAACTTTGTCATCCACCTTTCACTCCACAGGCGGTGACGTTCCTGGTCCCAGCGTCACCTGGCAGTCCCTGCCCTCACTCTGGCACCAGAGGGCAGAGGCTAGGAGGTAGGCAGACGCGTGTCTAAGGTGCCTCAGAGTCACGACGGAGAAGCAGTCACAGTGCAAAGGCCTCTGGCGGCTTCTCACCTGGCTTCCCTGATCTCACCTGCTGTAGGCGGGGCAGAGGCCACCGCAGCAGGGGCTGTGGCCACCTCCAGGGCCATCTGCAGGGTCCCCGGCCTGTGCCGTGGGCCCGCCGGGAGGCTCACGGGACGGGTCTGCTGCCTGGACGCTCCCTCCCCCACAGCACACAGGATGCATTTCCTCCGAGCGGAACTTTGACACACGGGCCCAGAGGAGGGGCCCGTAAACTCCATTTATTAGCCAGCTGAGAGGAGAGTCCCTGGGGACTCTGGGCCTTGATGCAAGGGAGAGTCAAACATCACCCCATCTGTTTATTTTCTAAAGTTTCCGAGTGAGTGTGTATTTCTGCATGTTTAGAGATTGGCAGCCCTGGAAAATGAAGTTTATTTATCCAGCAGATACACATCATATAAACAGCCGCGAACGCCCCCCCACCCCCTCCACCCCCACCAGGGGGCTGCGGGCTCTGCCCTCCGCCAGGCCTGGGGTGATGCCTGTGGAGGTGAGAGCCTGCATGCTGGCACCCTGGGGGGCCTGAGACCAAGTCTCCGTTGCACGTGGAGGGGGCTTCACAGTCCTGTCTGGTGGCCTCGAGTCCCTGCAAGGTCTTTGTTTAACAAACCAACACCGATGCTACCCACACCCTGGGCGAGGCGCTCTCAATGGAGCATGGTCGGCCGGCCCCGGGGAGACCCTCATGCCCAAAGTGAGAGCCTCTAGGGTCACTGTCTTCAGGGGGACTGGTGACTTCCCTCGGGGGCACTGCTCAGCCCCGGATGAGCCTGCCTGTCTCTTCCGTTCCCTCCCCCCTACAGCGACAGCTGTCCCTTGTCCTCTCAGCTCTGTTCTCCTCCGTGCTTGGGGAGAGTGTTTCCGGAAATGAGGCAAGGTCAGGACGCTGAAGTGTTTGGAAGGCTCCTCAGAGACCTGCTGCTGAGGCCAGGGCCTGCTCTGGGTCCTCACGGGTTCAGATTTATTCAACGTGCAGGCACTAAAAAAATGGAGTGAGATTCCTGGGCCGCTGATGGAATCTCTCAAACCTCTCCTTTGCGCTTGAAGACGAGCCGCCGTAAGAATAATAAACATGCGGGGTGGGGTGGGGAATCAGCCAGGACTGCGTCTTGTGTGTAACGCAGACCCCCCAAAGAATGCTGGCCCCTGGGAGGCTCGCTTGGCAAGACAGTTTGGATGTCACTGTTTTCCCTTCTAGGAAGAGCGGGTCACGTTTATGAGATGGGTTGTGATCAGACCAGGGTAGACAGAGGGTGAAATTTCCTGCCTGAAAATGACTCTTCTTCTGAACCTTCTGGCCATTGAGTCAGCGCCTTGCTTTATATTCACTTCTCGCTGGCAGGGTTCAGGTTTACACTTGCATTTCCAAATAGGAGGCCCCTTGGCCAGCCAGCTGGGCAGCAGCATTTCCAGGGAGGCCTGGCCTCTCTGTTCTCCGTCTTTCATCGGCCTAACCTGCCAATGGCTAGACTTCTAGCACAGGTGGGGCTTGAAGAGTGGCCAGCATGTGCATTTCGACAGCCCAAGAGAAGGGAGACCGTGTCACAGGAAAGGAAGAGCCTGGGCAAAGGGCTGGGGGTGAAGCTGAGCTCAAGATGGGAAGGGAACAGGCAGGAAGGCAAGCCCGATTTCTCAGGCTCCGCCCACACGTGCACTCCTGGCCCCATCCAGGCCCATGGGACCCAGAGTGTATGAGTCTAGACTTGGGTGACGCCAATGGCTCCTACGGATCAAGCACCAGCTGGGGTGAGGCCCTGTGCTCGGTGCTTTTCTGGCACGACCTTGTATTTGGGTGCCATTGCATCCCTCCAAATATAGGTTGAAGTCTGACCTCGGTATCTATGAATAGGGCCTTATTTGGAAACAGGAACTTTGCAGATGGAATCAAGTTAAGATGAGCTCATTAGGGTGGGCCTTCATCAATATGACTGGTCTCCTTATGAGAAAGGGACGATTTGAATACAGACATTTGGAAAAGGCCAAGTGATCGTGGAGGCGAATATTGGAGGGATGTGGCTGTAAGCCAAGGAATGCCACAGAATGCCGGCCACCCCCGGAAGCCGGGAGAAGAGAGAAAGGATTCTCCCCAAGGTTTCCGAGGGACGGTCCAGCTGGCACCTGATTTGGGACCTCCAGACACCGCAACTGTGAGAGAGACAACACATTCCTGTTGTCTTAAGCCTCCTAGTTTTTACTTTGTTCCAACCTCCAACACCACTACTCCATCTGCGGAAGGCAGAACATCACGCCCACCAAAGACGCCCACTCTCCAATCCCCAGGACCTGGCCAAAGGACATTAAGAGAGAGAGGCCAGCTGGGTGGACCCAATCTGATGACATAAGCAGAGAGAACCTTCTCCATCAGGAAGCCGAGAGACGAGTCAGAGGGAGAAGTCAGAGGGACTCAGAGTGTGCGTGGCACTTGACGTGTTTGCTGTTGCTGGCTTTGGAAGCGGAAGGGAGCCGAGAGAGGCCCTGTCCAGCCAGGAAACAGCGCCTGGGCTCTGCGGCCACGAGGAACCCAGTGCTGCCAACAACCGAGTGCGCCTGGAAGCAGATTCTTCCCCCTGAGTTTCTAGAAAGGAACGTAGCTCTGCCAGCAGCTTCATTCCAACTGAGCCCACCCAGCCCTCTGAACGACAGAGCGGTGATGTAGTGAATCTGTGTTGTTTCAAGACACTAAGCTTGGGGGAATTTGTTACAGCAGCAGTAGGAAACTAATACTGCACCCATAAAGCAGAAATAGCAACCGAGGCACAGAGAGGACATGAAGCAACCTTCTCCCAGTTCAGAAAGCTGCTCAGTGCAAAAGCTGGCGTAGGGACCCAGGTTGGACTGAACCCAATACCCTCAGCTTACCTTTCTGAAGCTGAAGGAATGAGTAGCAAAGGTGGATGGTGAGTAAACTGAGCCCAGATACAGAGAGTGTCACTTGACATGACATGATGGATTGGCAGAGGGGACAGGAGGGAAGGGCAGTGAGGATCTGTGATCTCCTGGGCTGGTAAGTGGACGGCAGACACGGGTGGGGTCCAGAGACACTGCCAGGCACCCCGCAGGTGGGAACAGAAAGCCGGCTCCGAGAACCGGAGCCCAGCAGCGGAGCAGGGGCCAGCGCTGGAAAGCAGCCAGAAAAACAGACCGGATGCGCGGGGGCACCTTTGTAGCATGAGGTTGGTCTGCCCTCACTTTGGACTGAGGATGGTCCCCGCATCTTTGCAGGTTTTCTCCGGCAATCAGCTCCCCACAGGAGGGCAGAGAAGGCTGTCACCCCGGGCTTTGTGGTCAGCGCCCCCAGGGTCACACAAACCCTGGGCCGGAAAGCAGGAACCAGCAAGACCAATGAGACACCATTCCTTGGGGACATGGCCACTGGGTTCTGAGAAGTGGATGGTGTCCAGGATTCCTCCCCAGGGCAGGAGCCAGAGGCTGGCTGCTGGGTGCCTGTAGTGACCGGTTTGTTGGGTGCCTGTATCCTTGCCTGGGTGGGGCTCACAGAGATCCTTCATTGTGGGGACTGAGTGGCCATGCGTTTCATGCTCACACTCGATGACCACCCATCATGGCATCCCGAAGACACAGAGATGACACCGTGCTCACTGCTGAATTCCGGGGGAAATGTGGCTTTATGGTAATTATTACCATTACCACCAAACATTCAAAAGCTCTGTTAGTGCATAAATCGATCACTTTAAAACAGGCCCAAGTCTGCCACGTGGTAACCCTGGAAACCAAGTCCAGGGAGAGTGCTGCAGGGTTTCCAGTCGGGCCTGCCCTGCCCACGTTTATTGAGGGCTTTTCCAGTGTAGGTCAAGGTGGAAGAAGGCAGCTAGTTCCCAGGAATCTCTGGGAAGAAGCACATCTTCCACCCTGGAGGGGTAACTCAGTTGGTTAGAGCGTCGTCCCAAATATACCAAGGTTGCAGGTTCAACCCCCAGTCAGAGCATATACAAGAACGAATCAACCAATGAATGCATTGGTAAGTGGAACAACACATCGATGTTTCTCTCTCTCTCAAATTGAAGACGAAGGAGGAGAAAGGGGTGGGGGAGGAGGAGAAGGAGCAGCCCACCTTCCTTGCACGTGCCCCAACCACCCTGCCTGCGGGACTGGTCTCTACCCGGCGCAGAGTTGTCATACAAAACCCAGAGCACTCAGTTCAATCTGAATTCCAGGCAAACAATGAATAACTTTTTCACATAAGTGTGTCCCATGCAATAGTTGTTCATGCAACATTGGGGACACTCACACTAAAAAATTATTTATTATTTACCTGAAATTCTGATTTTACTGGGTGACCTGTTTTGTCAGCTAAATTTGGCATGCCCCTTACCCAGCTGTGTGCTGAAGTGGCATCTCGTTTTATTTGGATAACATAAGGCTAACAAATATCTTGATCCCTTGTTTGATGCACACAGAGCAGTTTCACCAAGAAAACGAATGGGTCCATTGCTTGTCCCCAGAGTACAGGACAAAACGATGCCTCCCCCGAATAAAACAAAGAATCTGCTGATGGTCACGAGGAGCTAACACTGGAATGAATTTCTACGTGGTATTGAAGAGGGAAAGTGAGCAAACCGTCTGCCCTAGACAGCTTGAGCTGCTGCTGGAATCAAGACTATTAGAGACGAATACTGAACGTGGTAACCTCCAATATTCACAGCCAGCAAATAAGGACACAGAAAGGCTGAGTGCCTTGCGCACAGCAAAGAGAACCAGCAGGAAATAAGGCCAGGATTGGGACAGGGCTACAAAGAGCGACGTGTGAATGCCTCTAGTCTGGAAACAATGCCAGCTAAATAAAATGTATCGATCATTTGCTGTGCAGCCCTGGCCATCAGGCAAGTCAGTCCGTCCTAACTGTGCTTTGGCAAGCACCGGGATCCCTGCTGCAGACACGCCTCGACACTGATCGCTCCTCACCTGCACAGACCGAGCGACTTCAGGCTGAGGCCAGGAGCAGGCGGGATCGCCCCTCCTTCGGGCCCGGTCGCTCCGCGGGGTCTCCCCACGCCCTGGCACCGCTCATCTCCCCGTCCACCCTGTGCGCGCATCGGACGCCTTCGGCCACACGGGGGCGCCGGCGCCCGCCGCTCGTCTCCCCGCGCGGAACCCTGGAGAACAAAGGGAGCCCTGGGACCTCCCTCACCTGGAGCCACCTGCTCCCTGGGGGGCTGGCCCGGGCGCCACGCCGGCATCCAACCCCCCGGCGAAGGAGTTAATTTTCGCTCAACGCTGCTTTTAGAATCTGTTAAAGAAATTGCTTCCCCCTTGATGGCCTTTCTCCCCAGGCTGGGGACAAAATACAAGAGCTCCGGGACTCTAAAAGGGTTACTGGGCTTGTGGTTTTATGATGTGTCCTGCTCTGTATTCTCCGTCTCCTTGCCGAGTTTACCAGGATCCCGGAAGCATCATTTTGCTCCCCTTTGGTTTGTTAAAGTGAACTTCTTTTCACGTTTGGATAACATAGACACGCAGCGTCAGGAAACAGTGTAACACACCAAACGCAGAAACCAAGAGGGAGCTTTACACCCTGCAAATCGGGTCATCGCAAGAAAGGTGACGTCCACCGCCCTGCTGGGTCAGCCTGGCCCTGAAACAGTGTTTATCCTCTAACTTCTAACCATACCTCATCGACTACCTGCACAACCCTGTGTGAGTGTACCCAGAGGCCTTAATTGGGAGACTCCCCAAGAGGCTAAATTACAGTCACCAACACTGAACGAGTATCTGTGGCAAGCCTGTTGGGCACAAAGGCAGCCCAATAAACTGCCGGGGACTAGCCAGGCAGGATGCCAGGCCCTGGCACCCAGAGACAGGCCGGGCTTCCCTGCGTGTTACGATGCAGTGGTTCCCAGCTGACCCCTCTTCCCCAAATTATTCCCCGAGGTCGACTTCACCAGGGCTTTCTGCCCCTTTGACTCAGCTGGCCTTTCCCCCACTGGATTCAGGGCTCTGTGCGCAGGGACGTGGGTTCCAGAGGATTGGAGGGAGCCGCGGTCCTCACAGAGGGGAACTCGGGGCCCACAGATACTGGCACCGAGGCCAGGGCTGCTTCCAGCACCCCCCCACCAGGCCGCCCTTGATGGGGAGGTGATGCTTCAGCACCAGCACACCTTCCTTCCGTCAGCAATAATGGTGTCTTTGTCCACCAAAGACCTGTTCTGGGTATCTCTGGCACGCTTCCCATCTGAGCAGTGGAGTTCTGGTCCTTAAACCCTGCTGGCAGCCCAGGATGAGGGACCGTGTGTGGATGTTGGGGGAGAAAGGCAGGAGCAGTTCCTGAGGGTGTCCCTGGCTGTGATCTTCTTGGAGGAGAAAGGAAAAGCGGAGGTGGGGGGGCTCTCCAGTGAAGTCCCATAGAATGCTCTGCCACAGTGACAGTTTCCTGTCATACCTGTGATGCCCAATTTGGTGGCCCTAGCATTGTGTGGCACTGAGCACTTGAAAGCATGTTGGCTGCCCTGGCCAACTCAGTTGGCTAGAGCATCGTCCTAATACGTCAAGGTTGCGGGTTCGATCCCAGGTCAGGGCACATACAAGAATGAACCAACGAATGCATCAATAAGTGGAACAACAAAGTGATATTTCTCTTTGTCTCTCTTTCCCTCTCAAATCTCCCCCATCCCCCTGCACAAAAGCATGTGCCTAGTGCTACTGAAGAGCTGAAGTTTAAGTTTTATTCAATTCTAAATTAACTTGAAATAATCACACTGGCTACTGGCTGCCAGATTGGACAGTGCCAGCAGAGCTCCAGGCAGTGATGGTGGGCGTGGGTGGGGAGGGAGCAGAGGTGGCCATAGGGTATAACGGTTCCTCTCTTCCCGGTTTGCACAAGAACTAAAACCACCTGCATGTTTCCTCTCCAGTCCGCTAGGAGGCGCTGTGGTGGTGGAGGTGGTGCTGCAGATTGGGGGTGGTGGGAGGGCTCGGAGCTTTAGCCAGGCAATGGTATGCCATAAATTACCCTTAAGCAGCAATGGGACAGGGATTAGAGGACTTTCCCAGTGGACAGGGGTCAGCAGCAGGGTCCCTAGGCTATGGTTTCAAAGTACTGTAAAGTGGGTGTTGACTTCCAGGAACCCGGCTGTTCTTGGGCGATGGGTGAATGAATGACGACCTCTCGGTTTCTCTGGAGACAGGGGATGCTTGGAGGGGCTGGAGATCATGGACAGATTTATCTTTTCAATTCGAAGAAGGAGACCTCCATTATTCGAAAGAGGGTGAGGCCAAGGCGGAGGGAGCGAGTTCAGTGAATTTTCCACAATTTTGATGACGTCGGGATGAAAACGCAGGTCTTGGGTGCCCAAACCTGGTGCTGCTTCTACTGCACAGTGATGCTTGTCAAATACCCTGTGACCTTGGGCATTGTGGACATCACATCCGGCTGGTTTGGCCAATCAGTGGACTGGTCAATTCCCCCTCCCACGTTCTGATTGGCAGATGCTGGGTAGGAACTTGCAGCAGGGTGTGTGTGTGTGTGTGTGTGTGTGTGTGTGTGTGTGTGTCCAGGGGCCATTATTGAAGTCAGAGGAGAATGTCCCCAAATAGGCCCCCTCTCACTCCCTTTTTATAACAGTTTTTGCTCTTCTTGAACCAGAACGCAGTCAAGGTTCCCGAGTTGTCCCTTCACTGTGTTTTGAGTAACAGACCTGCCAATGTGTGGCAGACTGTTCAGCTTTGATTTCTCAGCCTTTAGCGATTTTTCAGAATTCTCCATTTCCATTTGTTTTTATATTATCACTCAGAATCATTTTATGAACCACAAATGTCGGCCTTAAGTCTTCCTTTATTTTGAAGACTGCAGGTGCGTGACAGAGATGTCTACCCGTTTTATGCACCTGAACTTGAAGCTTCTTGGAAACACAAACTCTTCCTGGAGTACTTGGACAAAGAATTGGACTAAGCCCACGCTGAGTGGGTAACTGCTCTCTTGAGAGAGTAACATTTCGGGAGGCAATGAATTCTGCTCCAAGTGTTCTGATTTGACACAGGGTGGGATCACCGAGAAAGAGCCTCACCTGGCAAGGAGTGGCGAAAGCGGTTGACTTGCTCTGGTGGCCACTGGAAGGAATCCCAGCTTGACCTGGAGACCAGACTTCTGGTTTCCCAGCCACTGACCAGGGGGGTGGCCTTGAGCCCCTCGGGTCCCCCCTCTCGGCCCCACTTTCTTCCCTAGTAAAATGTGGGGTCGGTGTGATGGTTTCACACACACACTTCCTCACCTTTGGGCCCCATCTCCTTGGGGGACTCATCCACGTCGCTCAAGCCCCTTGGAAATCCAGTCAACTGTAAGAGCAGAGGCATCAGGGCCATTTTTATCCAGCTGTTCCTTTGTTTTTAAAGAAGCTCTTCTTTGGGGAGGGGGATAAATTGTTCACCAGTGTTAAAACTGCCTTCTGCCTGGCATCACCCCCATCTCCTTTGCCTGCCTGCCCCCCCCCCCACTGGACTGCTGCAGGGAGCAGTGGGTACCATTAAGCATTGCATAGCCTTCTCTTTGGTGGCCATCCGCATGGCTCAGGCTACCTGCCCAGGCCCCGTCTCGTCTCAGGTGAGTCTTATGCAGGCACCACCAGGCCTTGCAGCTGGGGCAGAGGGGTGGGGTGGGGGATGGGCGACTCAGAAGTCAATGGCCCCACACTGTTTTAAAACCAGGTCCGTAATAACCCGCAGGTGGCATTACCGGGTTCTAGGGTCTTCACTTCAGTCCTTCCGGTAGTCCCAGGAGGAGGAATAATAACTAATGATAATGAGCTAATAATGATCATTGGAAACACGTGGACTTTCCCATGTGCCGAAGAGTTTCTTTAGCACCAAGAGGGGCATCCAAATTAAAAAAGTCTTGTCCAACCTTAATTCACTTAATCCTCTTCATGATCCTATTAACTCAGAATAGGTACTATTATTTTCCTCATTTGACACCTGAGAACGTGGAAGACTCAGGGAACTTAAGTAACTTGCCCAAGGTCACACAACCATTGAGTGAAGGGAGCCACACCTTGTCTGTTGGAACCAAACTCCCTTTGCCTCAAAGGGAAGCGGGACTTCTAGAAGGACTTGTCTCCAGGCTTTGAGATTCAGTTCGAAGTTTAGCATCACCGGCGATGTTCAGTGCTGGGACCCGTGATCCCGCCTCAGTGAGGAGCCATAGGTTCCCAGGGGTACTGACTCTTACCATAACCCTTGGACGGTTCCGTATTTCTCCTTCCAAATGCTTCTTTTGTGCCATGGACTTTATTGAGATACAGCTTAAAGCTTGAAAGTCGTCGTTCTGCAGAGAGCGCAGAACCACATTAGAAGGGCTCATTAGCACTTAATTAGCCTTCATTCATCTAAGGCAAGGAACAGCCACCGATTAACAAACAAATTATTAAAAAGAAACCCCAAATCTTTGAAGGGGAGAGGTTCAGGCCCCTTCCCTGATCCTCTCCCATCACCAATGGGCTAGTGGCACAGTTGGTCCCTGGGGACTGTGCACCACTGGTGGCCGGGTGTCATTTTTCTCCCATGCACTGATGTATCATCACTAGAGTAAAAAAAAAAAAAAAAAAGGACGTCTTGAGGGCTTTTGAAAAAAAAAAGGAGGGGTGGTGACTACTCAGGACATTTTGTAAAGGGAAGAAAATTGTGAAGAAAAGGGTCCCCAGTAGGGGGTGGAGGGCTTGTGAATGCGGCCTTGTCTGGCGGGTCTTTCAGCCGAAACCTGGTGCTGGCGTTCGGAGTTCAGTTCAAACTGTCACCTTTAGTTCTCGCTGGCTTTTCTGCCCTCGGCCCTGAACCTCAACAGATTGGGGCTTATTTACCTATTCACACCCGGCCGTGGAAGCTCATTAATAGGCTTATTAGCAACACCATTCACCGGAGGCCATCGGCACAAGGGGTTCGAGCCACTGGAAGAGGGGAGAGAAAAAAACTGTAAAGAGATTATTTTCTCATTCAGAAGCCTCGCTGGTGTGAAAGCCGTCCTAGACCCTCTGAGGTTACTTGAAGCTTAAATATGATGACAGAATTAGGTTTTTTGTTTTTCGTTTTAAATTCCAAACATGCTTTTGCTTTTCTCCACACTGAGGAGTTTGCTGTAGTGGGCTGCACTCACTTAAAATGGGACACTCGGAAGGGGAAAGCGACTCGTGATGGATGGGTGTCTTTTCTTCCCGGGGAAGAATGAATTCTGTAGACTGCGCCTGGACGTAAAGTCCGTGTTCTTATTTGTCATTTTCAGGGGAAGGCTTCCTTTTCATTCAGGGTACACAAAGCTCGGGGTGGCTGGGCTTAGGGACGAGGGCTTCCTGAACCGGTAATTTATGTGAGAATGTGCTCACGGCACTTTCAATGGCTGATGGATACGTTGTCCCAGGATGGGAAAGGATCTGCCCGAGACACTCGAGTTTCCCATTGGTGGCGGATGCAAGGATGTGAGGGCCAGCCTCTGCTCCGGGCAGGCGGGCAGGCGTTCACACCTCCTCTTGTGGCCCAGGGTCTGAGAACTTGTGAACAACCGAGGTGGCAGCGGGTCGCTGAGGGCCCCCTGGCTGAGGGGTCCGTTCACGAAAAGGTCTGGGACTGCCTCAGGTCCGAAGACGTGGCCAACACACGCCCCCAATCACACGGACTGATACTTTTGCTGGAGAATCAGACCGTTGTCCGTGCTGTCACATCTCCAACAATACAAGTTCGTGTCCATTTGCTTCAAGTCTTTCGATGGATTTGACATTCCTGGCTGTTAAGTAATTTAGGTAAAACCTTTCCTATGATGTATCGTGAGGAGAAATGATTTTCTAATGATGTGGCACCTTGAAAAAATATTTTCATGAACGCTATGATGTGTGTGCTGCCGGCGACCCACGAACAACTGCCTTTGCAAGTGCGGGGAAAGCCGATTTTCCAGGTCTGCTGGGTTCTCTCCGTCCACGGATCTGTGGGCCGCCAAAGCATTCTAAAGCACTTCCGGGTTTAATGACCTTTTCTGAGGGATAAAAATGAAAGGTTTTTTTTTTTTTAATCTATACTTTCTTGAACCTAAGCATGACTGCTTAGGAGCTAGATGACAGAGGAGGGAGAGAAATTATATGAAACAATAAATGATCCCGCAGACACAGCCAAGTGAAAACCGTAAATGGAAATAGGACATGTAACCAGTTACAGCCCGGAGTTCAGTTGAAGACTCTATTAATAAGATTTGGAGAGGGAAAGTGATTTGCTTGCCATTCGGCTGCATAGAGTAGCATCGAGTCTTCAGAATCTTTCGAATTTCTTTTTATTCATGCAGATATATATTACTAAACAGCACACTTTTGGTGGCAGTTTTTGGCTTTTTCTGAGAGTCTTATGCAGAGTCAGGCTCTGCCAGGAATCAGCTGTGCGGCCCCGGACACATTGCGTACCATCTCCCATCCTCAGTTTCCTCACCGGAAACTGAAACTATTACTCCGCCGGGTTACAAAGAATACCGTATTCAGCGTGCCCTACCCCGAGGAGGGCCTCCATAAATACTCGTTTCTTCTCTCATTGCTATTGTTTGGAAGGACAGAAAAGTGAATGTTCTGCAAACATTTCCCAGTTGCTTCCTCTCCTCTCCAAGTTTCAGTTGCATTAAATTTCTCCCTCCAATACCGTGTCGGGGTATTTTAAAGTCTCTTTAGGGTTAGGGCACGCATTCTGCCATTTGTTTTCTGACTTGAAACTAAACAACGTAACGCAGTCATCGGCAAACCGTTGGTCAGTGTAACTGCCAAGGAACGGGAAGGGAGCAGGCCTGACTCACGGAGGATGCTGCCGCATCTCCCGTCCCGATCGTGGCCCGGCCCCTAGTCTTCCGCGCTGGTGTCTCGGGCCGCTCTCCAGCATCTGGAGCCGCGCAAATCGGGGCGGCGGGGCGCGCGGCGCTGATTGGCAGAGCGGGCGCCGCGGTCCAGGAAACGGCTCGAGTTTCAACAGGGGCGTGACCCGCCGAGAGGGGGCGGTGGCGGCTGCAGAGGCGCGGGCGAGGCGGCAGCGGAGAGCGCGGCGGAGAGCCGAGCAAGCGAGCGGGCGGGCTGCGGGTGCGGAGCGGGCGAGCGAGCGAGCGAGCGAGCGCGCGCGGCAGCCACAAAGCTGGGGCGCCGCGAGGTCTGCGCGCGGCGTAACTGGCCCGGCGCGGCGACTTCTCTCCAGGCTGGCGGGGCCCGGGCGCCCCGAGGCCGCAGCTTTCCTGCGCGCTCTGAGCGTTCGCAAGTTGCGAGCAAAGTTTGGTGGAGGAAAAGCCAAGCCTGAGTCCTTTCTTCCTCTCGCTCCCCGAATCCGTGGGCAGCCCGCGGGCGTCATGCCCGCGCTCCTCCGCAGCCTGGGGCTCTCGTGAAGCCTCGGAGTCTTGGCGCCGGCGAGGACCCCAGAACCACTTTTTCCTTTTTGGAGTTTCCCCGGAGCTTGTCGCTGGCTCCATCCTGACCCACGCCGGGCGCAGGGGCAGGACCGATCGCCGAGGAGCGTTGCCATTCAAGGTAATCGCCGTATCGGGTGCCTCGGGGAGTCTCGCCAGAGGGGAGAGTGGGCGCTGTGGGCGCCCGGGACGCCGGGTGCACTGTCTCCCGAGCCGAAGGCGCGGGGGACTGGCGTGGAAGCTGTTCCCTGTCCCTCCCTCTGTGGCTGCATGGGTGATGGCGGAGCTGGGTGCATGCTGGCGGCTGGGGTTTGGGAAGTTCTGCCTCTACCACCCCCATCCAGATGCTGACATCTGCCCCTGCCTTTGGCTCCCCCCTCCCTGTCAAACTCCCGGGGGCTCAGCCCCGCCGGCCGGGCGCGGTCCTCCGACCGCAGAGCCCGCGGATGAGCGGCAGGGCTGCCTCGCTGGTGGCACAGCCCCGCACGTCTGGGGCTCAGAAGGGCATCTTTGGGGTCCCTTATTCCAGCACCCGGGGAACGCCCGCCCGGTCCCATCTAGGCCCCGGTAGGAACCTTTCCTCTGGAGGGAATCACTGGAGTTGGGCGGGCGACATCGCTGTAGGGTTGGTGATGCTCTCGGGGTGGCACCTTTGCGGGCGGGGGCTGCTTCGGTTCTACGACTTCAGTGCCGGGCGCCCCGCGTCCGCAGCGCGCCTGGGGCTAGGGGGCGAACTGGACCGACTTTTTCGAGTTCGCTGCCTGCTGCGGCTCAGAGATGTCGAAAGCGCAGGCGAGTTCTAACTTGCGCGCTCATTCTTTCAGCGACCGGGCTGCGCTGGGGAATCCGCCGAGGGCCCCGCGAGACGCTGGCAGCGACTCTCCCGGCCCCAGGGCTGGATGAAGGGGTCCGGCCCAGGGGCGACGGGGCTACACGGTCCCCTCGCAGCCAGCTCCCTTGCAAACTCTTCTCCCGGCCTTCCTTCTTCTTGCTGGATTCAATAAAACCTGCCCTTAAAGGCAAACCTGCTTTCACACTCGGGGCACCCATTATGTGTTTGGTGTGCAACGCTATCAACATTTAAAACCCTATTGTCCCCTTGGTCCCAAATCCCTGTAAATCTTCCTCTGGCCTCGACTCATTTTCATCTGAAAAGCCTGTTTAGTTTGAATAGAAAAGCAATCAGGCGCCCCTCTCCCTTTCCCTGGAATGTCAATTAAAATGCAGATTTCTTTGAGCTCTTTAGCGCCCAGAGAAGGGGGAAAAAACAGGATATTCCGGGCAAACAAATGAAATGCTACAATGAAACCGAGTTGGTGGTGGTGACGAGCTGCCGCCAGTTCTCATGGGCTTGCCAGCGTTCGCAGAGCGCTGACGGCGGTTCTGGGTCCGCCTATATTTTATATGTGTATTTCTTGAGATTTCAGCCTGTTGAGGAAACTTCCCCCCACCCAATTAGACCCCTTGATTGCTCCCTCTCCTGCTCAGCCCTGGGGAGCAGGGCAGTGCCAGGGAGGCTTTGAGCCTGGAGATGGATCTGCGCCCTGGGGAGACCTGGGTCCCCCTATCCGAGACCCCAGCAGCATTGCTGACTTTCCCGATGTGAAATCTACCAAGAACAAAGCGCAGGAGAGCTCCGCGTGGGCAAGCCCTCCGGTGGACAGATACCTGCTTAGAGGTGGAAGCTAATGAAGGCGGCCCTGTGTTGGCTTGCCTTTTGGAGTCGTGGGGGACTTTGGGAATGTTCTGGTAAATTGAGGAGCCCAGGATAGACCCAGCATGGGGACCACTCCCCACTCAGGCTCTCTCGATTGCCACTTCGCCAGTCTCCGGGGGCAGGCTTGTGCCGAGGTGGACGTGGACCAGGGGAGCGGGTGGTCATGAAGAGCCATCCATCACTGGGAGGATGACAACTCCTCCCACGGCCAGGCTGAGAAGAGAGTTCCCTTTCAAGGGGAAAAATAAACACGCTGGGGCTTTCACTGAGGCTCAGACTCCAGGAAGGATTATGGTATTGAAGGCAGGAAGCCGGGATTGTGGCCGCCAGCGGCATGCTGGGCCTGTGTTTCCAACACCGAGCCCCGGGACCTAATTATCCCATCTAGGAGGTCCTTCCGTGCTTCGGTCCACTCCAGCGGGGAGTTGTGCGGACCTGCCACCTTAGGCCTCCGCCTTCCGGAGGTTTGGAGAGGGGGCTGCCGTGGGGCCTGGAAATGGCTATAATTCCAGTTTCTGGTACAGTCTGATGGGATGAATGCGTGGCTGGAGGTGGAGCCCAGGCTGCTGTCCACCTTCCTCTGCTGAGAGCAGAGAAGGCTCCTCTGGGGCCCGGACTAGTGGGGGGTCAGGGCTGGGGCAGCTGCCCGGGCTGAAAGCTGCTAGGAGTTAAGATTGTGGGTGAAGTTGTCAGAGGCAGAAAATTCCCATGCATTCTGGAAATGCTTAGTAAATCGATGAGAATGTTTGTGTACTTACCTCCCACGTGTATGTAGAAATAGATGCGGAATTATCTTTTGAGGCTTTTAACTTTAAGAGGAAAGAAAAGTCGGGAGGAGAAGAAAACAACCCTTCCAGCTATCTGAAAACATAGGACGTGTACACACACACACACACACACACACACTCACACTCACACTTTTGCTGGGAGCACACCATTTCATGTGTGCTGTCTTGGAAGCAGAGGTTTTTTCCCCCTGGAAATGGTGTGGCACCCTCGTTCTCCTCATGCATTTTAACCTCTAGTTGGGGCTAAAAGCAGCCATTTCTCTTACGAAGCTTTGGGGAGGTGCAGGCTGTGTCGAAATCCTCGGTCATAATTCGAAACATCAAGCTGGCAGCAAAAAGCTCGGGTTTAGGAGGTTTTTATATTAAAGGTCTCATCCCCTCCCATCCCCCGTCTCGTCTTATAAAATGTGGTTCATTCATGGCGTTCACAGAACCTGATTGTTTTAATCAAATTCACTAAAGTCTGTGCGTTTCGGCTCTACCCTTAGTAATTGATACTGAGCAAATGTAAAAGTTCTTTGAATATTTTAAGCTTGGAAAATTCTCTTTGCCTTGGGATTGCACGGGTGAACAGAAGGCTAGGACGTTGAGCGCCCCCTTGTAAAATTTCTGCTCTGAGATTTTAGCCAATAGGTCAGCACATTGAAAGCCAATGGCCCAATCGCATACTACGACAGCCATTTGCATAGCATCATCATTAATAACTCCCCGAGTTATTTATCAGAGTTCGCCTAGGCTCTGTTTTTAACCCACTCTGTGTAGGTTGAAGACACCGGGCCCGGACTGCCATCGGTCACAGTGGAAGGGGGTTTCAGGCTTCACATCTCTCTTTAGATCGGCTTCTTTGAGTGCATTGCAGTTCAGCACATACCCCATAAGTGGCCGCTTGGTGAAAGACTGCAGGCTGTTTCTGCAGTTGAAAATGAATCTTGACAAGTGTAAACTGGTGGGAATTTTTGGTAGCTTTCCTGGGATTCTTTATATTTTCCTGTCCTCCTTTCTTTTTGTACTCCAGCCCTGCAGAAATAATTCTGTAAGCAGCCTCCCCGCCCTGGGGTTCAGCCTTCTAAAGCCCGCTTGGCCTCAGAGACGTGAACGAGGCTGGTTATGCCAGCCTTAGCGTTGCTAACTCGCTTTTCTAGTTGCCCTTGAAACTAAGGTCACGTGGCTTCTGCTTTGGGAGGGCGGCGAAGGCGATGTGGGATAGGAGGGAGCACGCTCTGCCTAACCGAGTGGCCGCACGGGTCTGTGGCCTGCGTCCTCTGTCCTGTAGCCGCACTGCCTGCCTCTGTTCCTGAACAGTATGCTTTTACCAAGATCAGCCTCACGCGTTTCCTGGGCCTGTGTGGTGGAAACACCTGGGACTCGGAGGGGAGGAAGAAAGGCATTCGCAGATAACGGAGAAGCCGGTTTGTGCCCACCGGGGTCTGATGAACGGGCATTGGGGAGGATTGCACTGACTCGCCGCATCTCTCTCCTCTAGAGGCTGCTGCAGAAGCCGCAGCAAGACCATCAGCGGCAGCGGCAGCACCGTGGTCCCTGAGCCCACCGCAGGCTGAAGGCGTTGCTGGCAGTCCATGCTCGCAGGGGAAGTGTGCAGATGGGATTAACGTCCACATGGAGATATGGAAGAGGACGGGGCATTGGCACCGTAACCATGGTCAGCTGGGGCCGCTTCGTCTGCCTGGTTGTGGTCACCATGGCAACGTTGTCCCTGGCCCGGCCCTCCAGTTTAGTTAAGGATACCACATTAGAGCCGGAAGGTAAGTTATTTAATGTCACTCTGCAAGTACCATGTTGGTTTTGGGATTTGTCTCGGGAAGTGGCACTTAGGTCAAGGCCTGGTTTAGAATCAGCTGCCCTTGCATTGGAAATGAGTCTTCTCAGAGCAAGGGAGAGGGCTCGCTCCTCTCGTCCCAAGTCAGAAATTAGGAGAGAAGGTTCTTGATGTCAGACTGCAGGCCGAGTGTTGGGTTTGGTGTTTTCTCGGGGTGCGTGTTTCTCTGTGCTGGGGGAGGGAGGCTGGCAGTTCACCTTTCTCCAGCGCCCAGGAGAGGTGTAGAAGGGCGTGTGCGAGACCAGGGTCAGCTGGAGCTCCCTGCAGTGGCAGAGACCTTACCGAAGGGAGAGTCTCGCTCATGATGTGAAGAATTGCCATTTCCCAACCAAAGGAGCCACTAAGGGAAATTGCCAACATCTGAAATGCTGACGTTTTCATTTCATTGTCTACGGACAAAAACAAGCTTTTGAAGTTCAGCCCAGAGATACTTGACATGTTAGATTTTTTTTTTCTTGAGTGGGGCCTTGTGATTCATCACACTTAAGCAATACGTCATAGACCAGAGAATTCTATTTTAGGTAAATATGAGAGCAAGCACGCCTGGGTGTCTCCCACACCTGTGAGAACTTCCAGATCCAGCAGGGCACGCGTTGGGTGGATCGGCGTTGGGAATTTAATTTGAAGGGCCTCAGGGCAGCTGTGAGCACAGATTGGGGCCAAGTCATTCCACTGGACAGATTGGACCCTCTTTCCCAGGTCCTTTCGTGCCGACAGTAGCCGAGCCTCTACTCGGTGCAGCGTGGAAATCTGTCATCAGCAGAGAATATTGGTAGCTGAGTTATTTTTTGAGTGGTAATCCGAGAATAAAACGGCAGATCTCAGCACTCATCGCCACTTAATGAACCTGAGTGCTGAGAGCCCACCTGGTGCCTGCTTCGTTCTGGGCGCCCGCCGTGGTCCTGAGTGGGCTGGGGTCAGCTCAGCTGTTCTGGAAACGCACCCTGGGAGGTGGGCTGGAAGAGGACCAGAGAGCCCGTCCAGGGCCGGATGGGAAGGAGGGTCGTGTTGCTATTGGAGGTCAGGTTCCTGAGTGAGCCCCGCCCCCACCATGGAGCCCGTGGTGAATCCCGTGAGAGGAGAGGACAGATCTTCTCCTGACATGGAGGCACTTAACTGCCCAAAGTGGTCAGGTGATCGCGAGGGAGACCAGCGCCCTTCTTCCAACACAGAGGTAGGGAGGCTTTTTAGTAAACAGGTATGGCGTCATCGCAGTGGCTTCTGCGTCTCCAGGAAGTGAATCTGGTAAGAGTCGGTGTCCGAGGCTGTACTGCGACACCGAGGGGACTCCCTCCTCGTGACATTTGCTGTGACACAGGCACAAATGCGATCGATCTGCAACGGCGATGCGTTTTCAAAGGGCTTGAGAGGTTCCTGGTTTCCGAATGTCGTGCCTGCACTTCTTTAATTTCGCTAACAATTAAAATGGATGTTTCCCTAATTGCTGCTTTTCCCCTGAGCGCGTCTCGGTGCACACGGAGGCCGCTGGGCTGGGGTTTCCAGCAGCGCGAGCCCAGCAACTGCCCGGGTTAGGAAAGAACTGTCATTTCTCATTTAGACTTCCAGGGCAGCATTATCGGGAGTTGGTTTCAACGTAAAGTGTAAAATGGCCCTGAAGGACTGCTTTTATCGTATTTAATTATTGAAGAAAGTTTCAAGTGTGTGTGTGCGCGCGTGCAGGAAGAAGGAGGTGAGGCAGGGAGGGGAGAAACGGTGGGCAGGGACGGTTCTTTGTGCAGAAATTTGTGTCCAGCAATGTGTGGTCGACAGCAGGTCTCCCCCGCCTGGGACCTGACGATGCCTCAGGGGTGGGGGAAAGGCCCACGAATTCCCTAAAATAGTCGGTCATGCTTTGCAGATGTCCCTCTGTGCATTTTCTGGGTTCCTAGTTTCTATGACGTTTGTATCGGGCTTGGGAGAGGTTAAAAAAAGAAAAAGGAGGTCTCGTGGAAGGTATAAAACCAGCAAAGAGGAGGCTTTGGAAAAGCTTAGAAACTTGTGGACCTCTGTTTCTCTTTCTGTTATCTGAGGGTTTGATCAGATGGTCTTTAGGGTCCATTTATTGATGTTACGTGAATGTTAGTATCCTCAGAAGCCTTCTGACCCCTTCCTCCAAAGGTTGCTGGAGCGGGAAGAGCAGTTAGCCCAGGGCCCAGGGCCGGGCACCCAATGAGCCCTCAGGACACGTTTTCGTCATTTTCCCCAGCGAGCTCCCTGCCAGTGGCCGTGATGCGAGGTACTGCGTGATGGAGGAGGCCCTCCCTGTGTCCAGGCAGCTGTGTTTGCTTCCTGCAGGGTCTGCGCTTGGCCGGTCTGCCAGCCCAATATTGGCAACAGCCCACAGGAGCCCCAGATGAGTTCTTCCATCGAGGGAGCTGTGCTTTGGTGTCGGAGGTGGTTAGGAAGCAAATCAGTTTCAATGAGTAAAGAGTTAGTAACGACTGGAAGCAGGCTGCCCGAGGTGCTTCCACTTTAGGCCATGGTCATGCTGAGTCTGGGGGATGGGGGGGGTAGGGAGAGGGGGAGACACTGACCCCCCATCCATTAATACCCTCCTTGGTACTGTAACTGTAGCTTTGGTCAACAATAAGTCCAACCTTGACCTTGCACTGCACAAGGCCTCATCTTGGAAGACTCTGTGGTTCGTTAATTTGGAAGCCAGGTTTAGATGATGCCTATTGCGCTGGACCAGAGAAAAATGTGTCCGGACAGGAAAGTGACTAAGTTCCAGGAAGGAGCCTGAGCCCTACCCTAGCGGACCCTTATCTAGTCAGCTCGGCTTTGTGCAGTAGCTTATCATATTGTGTGTCATCATATCATGGTGCAATCTTATCATGTCGCGCATCACCATATCATATCACGTATCATCATATATCACGTATCATCATATCATGGCATCTGTCTGCTGGACACTTTCTGAAATGGTAACAGTAGGGTTGGTCTACTCAACTGTCAAGGAAACAGTCTCTAGAAGATTTTAATTGTTAATATTCCAAATTAAAAATGCATATTTTCAATTGGTCATTCATCGTAGGGGACCAGCTGGAGGGCGAAAACTCAGTTATTGAGGCAATGGAGGATGGTCCTCAATGCCAAGTACTGTTTCCATTGGTTATAATAGTCTAATTATTTAAAGGATAGTCAAGCTTGATTACCCTGGGGAGGAGGCAACTCTTACTTTCCCCGTTCTTCCTGACTTTGTCACCTACTCCGGGTTAATTAAGTCATTGTTGACATTAATGACATCTTTGTTTACACCAGCCCAGTAGGAGCCAAAATAAAAGGGCTTTTCCAGCCCCAAACCCTTAATTACTTTCCCACCCTTCACAAAGTGTGATTTGGAAAAGCAACAACCTGGGAAGAAAGTAGTTTGCATGTTGTTGTTTTTTAACCAGTTTTGGGGGCAACCTTCTATGGGGGGATGCTGTCCTGGACCAACCTGAGTTGGTCCAAAGTTTAACAGCCGAGGGGTTGAGTGAGGGGTCCACACGGAGGCCCCCTCCCCAAGTCAGATTATTCCAGTATGGTTTACGTCCTTTGTAAGAGTATTGTAAATGCCATAACATCAGCCATACGCATTTAATTGCAAGTTAAAAGAAAAGAAAAAAGAATATATCCGCATACCAAGAGTGAATGATTTAAAATAATCTTCTGTTTTGTATTATCTGCATCTTTGTTCCTCAGTGTGAGTGTTAATGTTTAAGAGCTGACTGTAACTGGATAGTTAGCTTAGGAACAAGGGCTTGTTCTTGGTCAATTAAACCAAATGCAGGCTTACGCAGTTAAATACACAATGAGGTACACATTCTTTATTAGTATATAAAGTATTTCACAATTCATAGACAAAGAGCTGTGTTTAACATTACTTCTAGAGCAAAAATTTGGCAAGCCTGGGGAACCGGTATGTGTATACTTTCTATCCTGGCTCCCTCTGACCCGAATTAGGTGTGTTCGGTCTGTTTGTTTTTAACCCCTTCGAACATTGAGCACTTCCTCTGTGGCCAGCCCCCCACCCCGACCCCCATTAGGCCATAACTGAAGACTTCCAAGTTTTTCCCCACCCCGGGAAGGCTGAGGATTCCAATAATCAGCGCCGTCCAATCTGAGATATTTTCAATATTAGACTCAATGAATAATTACACGATCATGAAATAACCGAGGTGGTGTTGAAACAAGACAAGTTTTGTTTAATGTTCACATTCTCAATAAAACGTATCTAGCAGCCCCTCCAGTTTGCAGTCTGTGTGGGTGCTTACTTGCCCCAGGGCAATTGTTAAAGGGCTGCCACCCCCTCTTATCAGAGTGTAGCCTTTAAAGGAAAGGGCGGGAAATCGGCCGTGGGGTGCCAGTGTGTCAGACTAAGTGGGGAACGCCCCCAGTGTGCCACATGGCGCAGTCCTGGTTGGATTCCCAGCAGGGGGACTCACCTTGGTAGGCAATGAAGCGATTGCAGTTTTGAAAATGCTTTAGACTTAGTCCCATAGGCGGCTGCGACCCGGTGGGCTCTGTGTGGCTGTGCATAAATGTCCGTGGTCTTTATTATTACCCTGTTCTCCTCGGAGGATGACTTTGGCCTTAGGTTTTGCATTGTTTTTATACTTTCGCTGTATCCAGGTGCGATGCCCAGACAGATGGCTCTGCTTTCCCGGCTTTCCTGGCACTGAAAGGCTTGACGTTGCTAACCGGCGGTCACACCCTAGCCCCGCCTCCTTCTCCCTGCCACGCCTTCCCAGTGCAGTTCCTTTTAACTGGTGGTGACATTGTTGAAGGCTGTATAGGACTGAACGTCAAGCCTGATGTGTAAAGGGCTGAAAGTTTGGCCTTAGCCAAGAAAATGGGTTTCAGATCATTATATCCAAGATAAGCAAACCCCTAAGGACTCAGCTTTGACCCGAATAGGGAGGGGCTCTTGAACTTGAGTTTTTAAAGCTATGTATAACTCGAGTTCCATTTGGGGGAAAACGTTTTATCTTCATGGGACGCCTTAAGGCTTGCTGGCAGCCTTAGAGTCTCCACGGACTGGCCACTTCCTCCTGCTTAGCCAGGTAAGCGTGGAGTGACCCAGCCAGGCGTAGCTCTGGCCTTGGTGGATGAGGGAATACGAGGAAGAGGGGGAAGGGAGCCAGAGGTCGAGTTCTTAGTTTGTTTGGGCGAGGTGCTGGGCTCTTCTCGATGATGGGCCAGCATGTCCTGGAGAGGCCTCCGTCCAAAATTAACAAAGGTCACTTTTTTAGGGCATGATGGGAAATCTGAAACGGTAGCCGCACGAGTGGTGCGTGCTGTTTGCAGGCTTCTGCTGGCCCCCACTGATGTGAACCTTGGGATTTTACCCTTTCTATATTCATGCAAAAGGATGTTTAATCCTCGGGACGGGCCCGGGTCATCCTGGAAGAGCACCTGTCGAGTGAAATGGGCTCGCTGCGGGTTTTCAGTAATTTTGCTGCAGGGAAACTGGCCCCATGAGGGTGGTTTCCTGCGTTGGCCGTGACCACGCCCCGTTCTGGACTTCTGCCACTTCCTGTGAGTTGAACATGAGAAACTTCAGATTGGTTTTGACTTGACTGCGTCAGGGAGCCAAGCACTCTCTTTCCCTGAACCCTTTGTCCGACCGAAGAATGGCAAGTCCCAAGTCACATCCGAATGCAATGCAGAAATATGCAGGATTTCAGGTTATGGTGAGCATGTTTTATGAGGGGGTCAAAAGTTAGCTTACAAGGAAAATACTGACAGATTCAGGAATGGCGACAATGGATGTATTTATTGGTATGATTTATACAGCACCTTGCCTTGGAGAGAACTGGGATATATATCCTAATGTTATAAATGTTTCAAATTCAAAATTACTCAACTCTTTAAAAGACCAAGAATCCCTTACAAAAGTAACCTAAATTCTGCATCTGAAGTTTTAAAAAAAGCGTGAATGGATACAGTCATTTTGAACGGCATGCCGTGTGCTTCTTGGGTTCGGGGACTCACGGGGGAACTTGGCCTTTGGAGCTGGGCCCCCCGTGTTTGCATCTCTCCACTCTCCTGGTGCTGTGACCTTGGACAAGTTAGATAACCTCTCTGAGCCTCCCTTTCTTTATCAGACGCGGGGCTGATAGTATACCTATCTTGAGGGGGAAATACAATGGTTCAATGCAAATAAAGCCCCGGCCTGCGGTAGGTGCTCAGTAAATGATAATTTCCGCTCTCCCTTACCCCCTTTCCTTATCAAGGTAAAAACCTAAAACAGGAATTAAAACCAACCTTTCAAAGGTGTTTGCCCTACTGTACACAAAGATAAGTCTACATTTACATTAATTAAAATAAAAAGAAGCTCTAGGCCCTGGATTTGTTCAACTCTTGTTATCTTGTTGGGCGTCTGCAGGCCTGGCCTTTAGAAGTGTGGTCGCCTTGCTGCTCACGGTCCACACGGTTGAGGGTTGACATTTATTCCCCCCCACCTCCACCCCCCACCCCCAGTTGAAGAAAGTCCGTTGCAGCTATACAGTAGTAGCGGGACACATACTTCTTGAGGAGCAGTGTATTGTGGCAAGGGAAGAGTTTTCTGTTTGAGGCTCCCCACGGGCTCTCATCAGGCCCTGGGATTGTTGGGGGTGAGGTGGGTGCAGCGTCCTCTGCTTTGGTGGTGGCCAGTGAGAGGTGCCCCATGGCCTGCGGCGGCCGTCCCTGCTGTTTTCGCCTGGGCTGACTTCCCCTGGTCAGCCTGCTGGCCGTTCCCGTGTGCACAGAGAACTGGGCTTCCAGTCTGCATGGAAGGAAGGTCGAGGAAATTGTTCCAGGACCCACAGTACTTGGGAGAGGGGCTATGCAATCATTTAGATGCTGTACCCCTGTGGGGATTTCTTGGGAGGACGAAGCTGACGGCAATGGTAACTCTCTTTAATGTTTATAACCGTAGTTTGCTGTATAATAAGATGCGCATTATACACGGGCACAATGGTTACATCCCACGGGTATAATAACGGGCATAATAACCCCGTGTATAATGCACATGGAAGCCGTGGGTGTGCATCATATGCAGCAAACACGGTAAATGTGTTCCATGTGTCAGACGCTGTGCTAGGTACTTTGCCATGTATCATCTCTAACTTGAGTATTCCAGCCGGCCCCAGGGGTTTCTAGCCCTGTTTTATGGATGAGGTCACTGAGGCTCTTGGGGATGACATGGTTCCTTTAAGACCCCACGGTTAGTGAGTGTGGGCCCAGGCCTTTAGGTGAATTTATTGATGCAACAAAAATTTCCCAGTTGACTCCTCCTCTTTCCTGAGCCGGAGGGTCTTTTGTGGCCCTCTGTCCTAAACCTGTCATTCCCGCCCCCCCAGCATAGCCACCCTGTTCCCCTAAAGGTGTTTGAAGAAACATCACAGGCAATAAAAGCGTTCCGATTATCACCACTTTGTGGTTCTTCTGGAATGGGCTCCAGTGGTGTGCCGCTGACTGGTTAGAAGCCAGGCCTCCCTGCTGCCCAGGAGACCGGAGGCAGACTGCTCTGAGGTCCCGGTGGTGACCCAGGCTCAGCCACATGGCAGGGGTTCAGGACAGGAGGGCTGGCCAGGTCTCTGGATGTTGGCTCGTGAGCCACCTCTGCGGAACACGGGCGGGTCACTCCCACTTCTTCCTTGTCCCGGTGGCTTCTGGCGGTTTGCCCCGGGTCCTACTGAAGTTTAGCCTTTTTGATTGTCCCTTTGATAGTGTGTCAAGCTTTCTCCCTCGACGGCGTTTCTGATTTGCGGTTGGGCCCACGCCCACCCGCACACACTCCTGCGCCCAGGGCTCCCGCAGCCTGGAGCCACGGGGATGACAAGTGCACGCCTGGCCTTTCTGGTGTCAGAGACTGGGCAAGGAAAAGAAGGGAAGGAAAATTCCAAGAATGAGAGGGCAGAAGGGGCAACACTCACACTTCCTCCAGCCTTAGCTAGGAAGGGCGCCCCGGGGGAGAAGGCCCATTTTTAATGCAAACAAAGTTCAGTTTGGTGGTTTTAAAAGAAGCTAAATGCTGAGTGTTCTAACTAGCTGCAGAGGGGGAGGGAGCTGGCTGAGTCCGTGAACTTTGCCCTGGGTCACTGGCACGGTGAGGGAAGACACCCGGGGGTCTCCAGCGTTCTGCAGGGGGGAGTGTTGGTGTGGAGGGACGTTGTAGAGCGTTTGGCCGCCCCTGGTGCGGTGACAGCTTCCAGAGTTGGGCGGGGAACACAAGGTCCTCGGTGCAGCGTGCTGTTCAGACCGAAGGACAACTCCTGTGGCTTCTTTGCATTTGTTCCCCCAGGTGAGGTTTTCGAGACCCTACTTTGGGCCAGTCCTGTGGGGATAGAGCGGCGAGCCAAGAACAGTCTCAGTCCTCTTGCGTGGGGGACACAGGCATTTGTCCCATAGCTGCAGACACGAGGGCCAGCTCCAATCCCAGGCGAAGGTGCTATATGAAGGAAGAACATGGCGTGTCTCACAGGGGTTCAGGGAACCCCAAGGAGGCCAGTGTGCTGGAGAGGAGGGAGGGGCATCAGAGAAGCCTGAAGAAGAAGGCCAGGCCAGGCTTGGGTGGGCGGGGGGTGCCGCACCACATTAAAATTTTTTATGGGCGCTCCCAGGGGGCTGGTCTTCAAGGAGGTGGGCGCCTGCCTTAATACTTCAGCAGATTCACTGCGCTGCATCGGCCCTCGCCGGCACCAGCCAGGCGAGCCACTTAGGCTGCCCCGTGCCCAGTCTGGGAAAGGGCACTGCAGCCTGCTGTCAACTTGTTACTAGAGGCGTCCTCCCTGACAGGTCGGCCAACAGCGCAGGTGGTCACGGGCAGCCCGCACTTGCACGTGTCCTGTCAGCCTACTCCTGGATCGTCCCTCTCCTGGGGCGGCAGTTTCTTGCCAGGCCAGGGAGGTGGCCGGAGGGCAGGGTGGCCAGGGGACCCAGGTGGACCTGGGCTGGGCAGTGATTCAGCTCCCCCCTTGGAGGCGTCTCCTGGGGACCCTCCTCTCTCTGGAGGGTGCCCGGTCCCGGTGTCAGAGTGGCCAGGCACGCCCAGTCCACGGGAAGCCAACCAAGATGCTTGGGGGTCTGGAGGACCCTCCCAGGTCAGATGCCCCTCAGGCTGGTTTTGGAAGGGACCCCGCTGAGAGCCAGGGGCTCTTCCAAGTTTGTTTGTTTCTCTGCTTTTCCCTCTTTGGAGCTTTTACCTTTTTGCGAAAAGGGGGCCTAGGGCAGGGGAGAAAGGTTAGCCCGGGCGGCGCCTATCTTAATTTGAAACTTCCTGAATTAATGTGGTTTCAGTCCTCTGGCTCAGGATTCCCTCAGGGGGACTTTTCCTTTTCTCTGCAAATCACGGGGAGAACAGCGATCCCTATGGCTTTGACCTGCCTTTCTGGGCTCTTCGGGGCAGAGCCAGCTGGGAAGGTGCCCCCTCTGCCTGCCCTCCACGCAGGGGAACCTCTCCCGAGAGGTCATTCCGGCAGCAGCTCGCTCAAGACCCCTCGGGCCACGCGTCTGCGCCGGCAGCCTGAGCACGCGGCCAGGCCCACACTCGCCTAGGCCTGAGTTGCCAGATCAAACCCATTCAAATGAGGAGGGCCATCTGTTTCTCCGCATCCAGCTGCTGTCCCTTCATTTGCAAATGTCTGCGATGCGGGGCGGCGGGGG
>CM052542.1:150741880-150796525 GCA_028533065.1 Trachops cirrhosus | reverse complement strand
GGGGGGGGACCTTGTCCGGGGCACATCTGCCAGCTCTGAGTGAGTGTGGGGACTGGGTCCCGCAGAGAGGAGAAAGGCCGAGCCCTTTAAGTAAATGCGCTGAACAATGTGCCCCAGAGTCCCCCGGTTGAAAAAGCAGGAGGCAGCCTTGCCCTCTTGGCATAACTCGAACCCCCCCTTCCCTTTCCTCTTGTCCCTGGGGCTACTTTAAAAGTATTCATTTGTTCAGAAAATTCTTACTGAAGAGGGGTGGTTCCATGGGTTGGGGAAAATGTTAAATAGGATTTGGACGTCAGTGTGACCTTTGAGGGGGTCACAGGGCAAGCGCAGCCACTGAGTACACATCATTGATGGACTGCTTATTTATTAACTTCAGGGAGAGAGACTCTTGTTGTTCTACTGGATATCGATTTCTCGTTCTGCTTATTTATGCATTCATTGGTTGATTCTCGAGTGTGCCCTCGTGGGAGACTGAACCTGCAGCCTCGGCGTATCAGGATGAAGCTCCAGCCCGCTGAGCAACAGGCCAGGGCTGACTATTTGTGTCAGGACTGGGGCGGCGAGCTGGTCTCAGCAGCGGCTTCCAGGAGCCACAGGTGACACTAAGGGTGGAAAGGTCCCTGAAAACTTGCTTCTGGAATGTGGTCAGATTGCTGGTTTGGGGCATGCTCCCCGGACAGCAGGCTGAGCGCCCCACGTGCTGGAACCCGGGTCCTGAAGCGTGTGGGCTGTGTGAGGCCCCTTGGCCACCTACCCTCTGGGGTTCGGGGCTCAGGATTATTCCCTGCTTGCTGTGGGGCTGTGGGAAGTCACCCCCGAGCCCTGCTGGGACCCTGTTCTCAGGGGAATTCTGTGGGGGTTAACGTGCCCCCTACACAAATACTATCAGATTTGTTGGCGGGGTGAATAGTAGACGGTATTTAACAAGCCATGGGCCTCTTTCCTTAGTAAAGAAATCAAACAGGTGCTGTACATGGGTGTTGATAAAGACAAGCCTCACAAGATCCTCGGAAGTTTAGTTCTATTTGGGAACATTCCAGAAATCTCTGCTTAGGTAATGTACACATATTTGATGTGACAGATTTGTTCATTTGAAGAAAACCCTGTTTTAAAGTCAGAGGAATGCAAACTGAGGTTCCCATGTGGTTGGGAAAAACAGTCTGCTGATCAGTTAGTGTTATCTACAGCCCGCAGACGGAGTCCCAGCCCTGGCCCCGGCTGAGCTGCAGGCCGGTGGGGGACCCTGCAGGTGGGCGGGGGACCCTGGCTGAAGTGAGGGGTGTGTCCTCGCAGATGTACCTCCCACTTGAAGGTTGATGAAGGCCTTCCCAGGGAGCCTGTGGGTTCGTCCTTGTGGCAACCTTGACTGGCAGTAGGCTAGCCTGTTGGCATTTTTCTGTTCTATAAACCGGGACTCTGAGATTCAGTGATGTGAAGGGGCCACCCAGGTTGACAGGGTTCATCACAGACTCCTGTCGTTGGATGCTGCCACTGACCCACTGACTGACATACACTGTGGCTCTCGAACCGGTGCCATCAGCATTATCTGGGGACTTGTGAAACCTCCAGCATCCCAGACCCAACCCCACGCCTGCCGACCCAGAAACTTCAGAAGTGGAAGCTGTGTTACCAAACTGACCCGGTGGTCTTCATGCAAAATAAAGTCTGAGAGTGCTGCACTGATCCCCTCCCCCCACCCCCTGCCCCCTTAGGAAGCCCTCTGTTGGAGTAAATAGGTGGGCGAGGGAAGGAGGCTGGGTTTGGTTGTGTGTGTACTCGATGGAGGGGCAGAGGCCAAGGCGTCTTAGGGGTGGGAATCAGCAAGTTTCACAGGGGAGGTGATATTGGAGCTGGCCTTTGAATGCTGAATAGGAGCCTGCCAGGCAGGGCGTATCAGAACAGGGGGTGCAGGGAGAGGGAACAGTGCTTGTGTGGGCAGGCAAACCCGGGGTGGGAGAGAGAAAGGGTGGGGGCGGATCTGGGGTCAGTAGCAACCAAGGTCTTAGTGTGGGCGATGCTCCTGGGTTTTACCCTGCCAGTGCGTGGAGGGGTCTGTGACCTTTTCTTTCCTTCTTTTTTCTTTAAGGGGAGGTTAGATTCACTTTTCAGAAGTGAATGGTGGTCCACTCTGGTGGTCCATAGTGGACCCACGGGGTGGACCATGAGTGATGGGCTGGGAGCTTGTGGAAGTCTTTGGCGAGATGGCGGAGGTCTGGAGTAGACAGTAGACCCTGCCCTTGCTTGCTTTTGAGAGCTGTTTCAGAGGTAGAATTAACCCGGGCCAGGATGTGGGGGCCGACGGGATGGTAGGCAAGAGGGAGAAGAGGGGGGCGTTAGAGCCGACTGGTAGCTTGGGTGGATATTTTGTGCTGACTCCAGCAAGAGGCCAGAGGAGGAGGGGGAGGAGGTTGAAGGTCTTTTGCTTGTTTTGGATGAGACTCTCTGCAGACATCCAGGTGATACGTTCCCTTGGGCAGGTAGAAATACGAACCTGCAAGCAGGGGCTTGAGAGGCATTGGCAAGGTGGGGGGAGGGAAGCTGCAGGTGTGGAGGAGGAGAGCAGCACGCAGGGAAAGGACGGGAAGAGCCGGGTTGGAGTTCTCTGCATATCCACAGATACAGGGCAGGCAAGGAGGCCCCCAGAAGGGTAACAGGACCTCTGTGACTCGTTCCTGTTTGTAATGCACACACGCACACACACCCCACGCAGAATGACACCAGGCAGTTAAGCACTGAACTCCATGGTGAGACTCTAGGATTGGAACAGAAGGTTCCTCTTGCCTGACACCCCCATCTTTCCACGTTGAGAAGGCCTTTCCGGCGGCTTTGCTTTCTCCCGTGCTGAGCCGGCTGCAGCTGAGGACTGACGGTCTCAGCGAGGAGCCCTCCCGATGGCTGATCCGTGTGCTGGGCGCTTTCTGTGAGTGATCTCGTTTATTACAGTCCCTGGCTTGCCCGTGAAGAGCCATGACATGGTTAGAAGGTCGAGGGGCTCGGCCCAGGTCACACGATTTATACGTGGCACCTTTGGGACTCGGGTCTAAGTGTATGCTTCTGACATCCCACCCTGTCCTGGCCTTTTCGGAAGGGTCAGCAGGGAGGGGACTGAGGCGAGCCTGGAGCCCTAACGCTCCAGTGTCCATGAAGGACTCCGGGAACAGAGTCCAAGGAGCTTCTGACGAGATGGGCGGCTCACCACGGTCTGCGCGGTGCAGAGCACTGTCATCCAAGCTCATGGGCGCGAATGTTCTTGAGGGAGAGGGTCAGGTTCTCAGAACCGGAGATCACCTGTATTCAGTCACCTCCGCAAGGCCACCCTTGACCTTAAAGACTGTGTCGATAAAGGTCAAGGCAAATCCTCTTCCTTCCTTGGACTCCTTGTGAGGCCCAAACCCCGCCCCCCAACTCCCTTCCTGCTTGGGGTACCAAAAGAGATTCCCAGTGGCCCCTGTAGGTGGGCAGGGCTGGCTTTTCAATGAGGAGGTCCCCTAGCACCGTGTGCCCTAGGACGCCCTGAAGATCCCGAGAACTGCCAGCTTCCTCCGCCCTGTCTGGCGAGCGTGTTTCTGGAAGGCCAGAGGCTCGGGGCCTGAAGGGACAGGCGGCCAAGCAGCTCGGCCCCTCACTGTGCACCAGACCTGGGGGTGCAGGCCCCTCTCTCGGAGCTTTCAGCGCCACATTCTGCATCCTGGGCGCCGGGTCATCTCGTGGCCCGTCTTTTGGGAAATGCTTTGCGAACAAAGAAAGCGCTCGATTTTGAAGTTCTCGGTCAAGCAAAGTGAGGAGCATCAAGGGGTTCATGCAGCCGACACCCTCGCCGAGTTCCGGTTGTTCCTGTGGGAGTTGTGCTCCTGTGAATATGAGGGTTTGGTGCAAGTGCTGTGACCAGGGAGAGAACCCTCCCTCCTGTTCTCTCTCTCGCCCTCCCTCCTCTCTCTGTCTCCGCCCCCCCACCGGCTGAACACATCAGAATCAGGGAGCGGGCTGCTGACCAAACCGGGCCTGTTTGGTGACCCCCTCCCAAATGAGTGAGTTCTTCAGCACTGTGCTGTTTCTATGTTTTTATTTTCTCTCTTCGAGCCTGAAGAGCTGTTTGCCCTGTTTCTCAAAGACAGACCTAAATTATACGATGGGTGTGCCTACACATATAATTTGTAATGGTTACCATATTGGGAGCATTAGCCATTATTCCACCCGATCATCAGCAATGTGAGCCGGTCTAGAGTTTCTGGAACAGTCAGGCTACTGTGGCAGAGGTGGCCGTTGGCGGCCGTCACGGCCCCGTGATCCTGACAAGGGGGTTTTGAGTCCTGACATGTGTCCCCAAGGCACCCTGACGCTTGGTTGGGGAGCAAGAGCTGCGGCCGCTCAGCCCGCTTGCTGACCCGCGTTCCATTGCTCTGACTTGCTTTGGTCCCCATCCTTCTGCTGGCAGTATTTCTCGAGGTAGAGCCCTTTCATCTTTTATATTGTGCAGAGTGTGAGGAACAAGTAGTACCTATGCCTTATAAGGCCTCCGTTTGATGTGAGGGTTTTTTCCTCCTGCAAGTCTGTTCTTGTAGAGGGGGAGCTTTGAGGATGTCTGGGCTGCAGCCGCCAGCTCTGTCGATGTCTTCATTGCCTGTGTGTCTGCAGAGCCCCCGAGCTAGGGCACTCGAGGGCTGTCCCCTCCGACTTGATTGTGGGGACCTCCGTAGCTTTCTCTCTTCCGGTTGGTAAGTTTTGATGTCAGCTAGGCCAAAATGTGCCAGTGAAACGTGGGGGTTCCTCTCTCCCCAAAGCCCCGACGCTGTAAGACATTGACAAGCTGCTGTAATGCTGGTTGTCTGTCTGTCTGTCCAGACTTGCCACGTACACGAGAAGTCTGTGTTCCACTCCCATGGACAGAAAACTGGGTGCTGGCCAGCTGCAAAGTTCTTACCAGGATCGTGGCGTGGCCGCTGCAGGCCACCTTGAGGACCAGGAGGGTGGGTCCAGGGTCCCCGGAGCGGGCAGGATCCAGCGCCACTTCCTTGCCACAGGTTTCACGCACCGTGACATTGCAGTGACGTTGGCAGCTTCATTCTGTGTTTCCTCCATCAGGACACGGTCAGCCCCACAGCAATGCTGTTTGCTTCTCTTGCACCGGGCGGCAGAAGGTCAGGGAGGCGCTGGGAAACTGAGGCCGCCTTGCGGCCCCTGCCTGAAACGCTCAGCCAGAGCTCCCGTGGGAGCCCGGAGCCGTGCCAGGAGCCCCGGGCTCGCCCTGCAGTGCATGCCCCTGCCGGGATGGGCCTCTGCTGCACTTGCACCTGCCTCTCTCCCCCTCTCCCCCTCCCAACCCCTCCCTCCCCCACTCTCTGCTAGGAATCTCTTTCTGGATTTCTATCACTTTCTCCCTTTCTTCCCCTTTCCGCAGGAATGTGTTGAGGGCTTGAACACCCTTGACTTTCTGAGAGGGAGGTACCTCCAGGGACGAGTTCTGGGGGTGACCCCAGTCCACCCTCGAAGCCGGGGTCCCCATTTCTTAGCTGTGATTAACCTTGACATTTGAAAAGACACGGTCCCGCGGAAACCCCAGAAAAGGCTTAACTTGCGAAATGGGATGCAGAGAGTAGCCCCACTCACACAAACTGCCTTCTTCTCCCAACAGTTTAAATCTGTGGTCCGCTTCCCGCGCAGCGATTGGACAGGCGGGACGCGGGTTTCCCATCTGGTCTCTGTTTGCGTTTGGGCGCCATTTCAAAAACCACACGGGAGAAGTTTATGGGCAAACATTATAAAAAGTGACAGTGTGAAGTACTGCTATCGCTGGCTTGGCAACATAAAGTGTTACCTGAAATAGCTTGCTGTCCAGCCCTCCCTCCAGCGCCGCCGTTGTCTCGGGATGACGCTGGTGAGACGTTCGCACTCAGCTGGGTGTGTGCGGTGAAGTCGAGTAAGCCGCCGCCTTCGGGATGTCACGAGAGTTCTGCTCACGCACACGGCGAGAATTTGTCTCCCTGTGTTTCTTCACACAGGAAAATCATGCAGCCCGTGGCTAGTGACATCAGTGTGATGTCACTCCAAGACATGAGGTCATGACCTCTTCTACCCTGATCCCCGAAGGGACTTGTCTAGCCATTTTTGGTAACAGTGACAGAGAAATGTCCAAACCTACTGTGTGTGTGTGTGTGTGTGTGTGTGTGTGTGTGTGTTCCGGCTTTCTCGCTTCTTTTCGAATTTCAGTTCATAGCATGAAAGATATGTAGGAACATGTTTTCTGTCTGTCTGTGGAAGCCTTGGAAAGAGCATTTGCTGTACAGCAAAGTGGCTTCTGGAATCTTCCCTCCTTGGGCAAGAAGGAATTGTCAGAAGGCGTGCTCCTTGGGGGTTTCTCCCCGCTCTCCTGCATCGGAAAGGTTAAAAGCATGACGTGGCACCAGAAAAAAGTAAACCCGGGAAATGTTAATGCTGTAAAAGGCGTTATTGAAACCTCCCAGGGAACACTTTACCCTGTGTCCACTGTCATCTTTTACACAGCAGGCGGGGCGCCTCGGTGGAGGGGAGGGGAGGTGCCGGCCTGAGTAGGTGGGAGGCTGCTGGGTCAGGCAGACGCAGCATCGCTGATGTCAGAGGGGGCTGGCGCTCCGTCTTGGCACCATGGCAGGGAAGTCCCGCTGCACAGGCCGTGAGTGGGCAGGGACGTCACCTGAAGGATTCAGGTGCAGGAGAGAAACCAGACCTCCGAATGGCCGCCCTGGGACTGAGCAGGGACAAAACTGCCTCCGCTGAGCTGTTCGGGCTCTGGGCCATGCCTGTGTTCTTGGCACCGTGGCCTGAGTTGTCTTTGGGGCGGGAACCTGCAGGTTGGGTGGCATGGGAGGGGACCGTGGTGGCATTTTGCCCCTCCCCTCATGCACCTCACTCATCCTTCCAGACTCTGCCTCTTCCTTCTCCTCTCCCTTCCCCCACTTTCTGTTGTTTTCAACGGCTGTCTTCCCCCCAAATGCCCTTGAAGTCCCCCCGAGAGGCACGGTGTTGCTGTGGGTTCTTTCTGCTGGGTTCACCAAGGACACCGCAGACCCCCAGATAACCTTTTGTGAAGTGGCCACTTAGGTGAGGGGAGAGCGTACGCTTTCTGAATTTACCGTGGCAGTGGTTACTGGCTCAGTTTTGCCAAGGAACATTGTTCTCTTAGTGATGTGTTTTGGGGAATTATTTACTGTCCTTGAAGCTTATCTTTCTAATTGGAGAACTAGGTAACAGTTTTGACCTGGTTTTATTGGAAATAAAAACCACTTTTAGTGCTTCAAGTCAGCTTACCGGGCCATGGAGACGGGAGCCCACCAGGAAAATTGTATCTATGGGTGGACAAATCCAAGTATTCCCTGCTTGTCCTCTGAAAGGAGTGGTGCTCAAGGTCACGGTGAGCGTCTTCAGCCTGGAAGAATGACAGCGATAGTGACTCTCCTGGGCCCAGTGAGTTCTAGTTTGGAAGATCAGGTTCATGTTGGTTGGCTAGCTGGGTTCTTACAGAATGTGGTCCCCACCCTGGCCGATGTGGCTCAGTGGATTGAGCACTGGCCTGCAAACCAAAAGGTCGCTGGTTCGATTCCCAGTCAGGGCACATGCCTGAGTTGCGGGCCAGATACCCAGCTGGAGGCTTGTAAGAGGCAGCTGATCGATGTTTCCCTCCCTCTCTTCCTCCCTCCCTTCTCATCTCTTTAAAAATAAATAAATAGTCTTTACATTAAAAAAAAAAGACATGGTTCCTGCCCTCCTTCAATCCGCAGGGGCTGGTGTCCTCTTGGCGATGCTGGCCCAGCGTCTCAGACACACTGGTTTCAGCAAGACTTGGTGGTTTACCTGTTTCAGGTGAAGGAAAGGATTCTCAGTCAAATGTTTTTCTTTAAAAATCAGAGAAATCACAACTCCACCTTCATTGGGAGAGGTTTTCCTGCCCTATAATTTCAAGTGTCTTGCTTCTCTTCTTCTTTTTAAATCGTCTTAGAGCATTCCTCTGCCTCTCCGTGACATGAGGACACGGCTTCTCCTTCTCCAAGGCTGGGACCGAGGCGGGTTGGTGGCGCGGCTCCTGTCTCTCCTGTGAGGGACAGAAGTGTTGCCATGCATGTCCACCTGCTTCCCTGTAATGGCTCGATGACCAATTCTGACTCAGAGGAAAGCAAATTCCAGAACATTCTTGGTGACTTGTAATCACACGATGTAGTTGTAATAAATATTATTTTATGACCCAGGCTAATTACTGTGAATTCATTCTAACATTGTGGGTGCTTTTCCGTAATTAGTTGTTGGAAACGGGGGACCCAAATGACATCCGATCTTGGCTTGAACCAGCTATTGAAATGCTTGGACCAAGTGTCCTTTTGGCCCTTGTCACTTCTGACATTGCATGAACCTGTGACTCAGGGATGCTGGGAGACCGTCTGAGATTTGGGGTCATTCCCCGTCCCCTCCTCTGTCTCCTGCCCTTTGTCCCCATTTTTCTTTTCCTTTCCCTTTTCTGCCCAGTATCCAGAGTTTGAAAGATGGCTATTGGTCACTCAGTTCAATTGCATCAGGACCTTCCACCTGAGTTCCCAGCAACGCCTTTCGAAGGGCACTTTGCCCCTCACTTCCCTTTGGCGAAGCCTTCCCTGACCATCCAGTGGGGAAGCTGGCCAACTTTCTGTAAAGGGCAAGACCCCAAACGTTTGAGGCCTGTGTGAGCAACTGCTCAACTCTGCCGTCGTAAGGCGGCAGCAGCCCGGCACCGTGACCACAGACAGTTTCCATTAGGGACACAAACGAGCGTGGCTGTGCGCCCGTCGGGGCGGGCACGGCTCCGCTTCTGGAAAGAGCCCTCCTCCGCCTTCTCCGGGGGCGCTGCTGTCTTGCTGTGTTCCACCTGACACTTATACGACCACCTCACGTACCTTCTGTTTTTTGCAGAACTTATGTTTATGTCTGCTCCCCTCCACCCACAGGAATTAAAGTTGCTCCACTTTAATTGCAGGGACTGTTAAGAGCCGGGGCTATTTTTGTTCCTTGTTGCTGCCCGAGCACCCAGAATAAAGTGTGGCTCGTAGTAGGTGTTCAGTAAATAACTGTTGAATGAGAAAAAACAAACTTGAAACTTAACCTGCCTGTCCGTTGGGCTTTCTGCCTGTGGTTGGGGGCATGTGGGTCCATGTTAAATTCAACCTCTGTTTTCTTCCTTTTGTTGGGGCTGTTGTTTTATGTTCACATTCTGTTCCACACCTGGCCCTTCTTGGGGTGCCTGCCCTTGGAGGTGCCCCTTTGGGGGCTCTGGCCATCCCGTGCTGGCTGTGGATGGCGGTGGTCGGGAGCGATTCTAGCACCAGGTGCGTACAGCCCTCCTTGTTCCTTCACCAGTGGGGCTGAAATGTGAAGCGACTTTGTTTCGATCTTACTTGGGAGATTCGTGCAGACCACACTCAAAGGACAAACGACTGTGATGTTGTCCAGATTTGGAGCCGTCCCAGAGCCGGGAAGCCTTTGTGTTTTCCGGACCTGGGACTTCAGGTACCATTCACAATTCTCACCTGGAGGACTGAGAGCCAGTTGATTCACGGACTCCTGTGGGTCCCAGCCAGTGGCTCTGGCTGTTTCCCTTAAAGGTTCATGGTCCCTTCTGCCTGCGCACAGAGGGTGCACAGTGCCACCAGCCCTGCATACCTGTGGACTGGGGTTGTGTTCAACACAGGCCACCTTCCTTGTGTCCCCCAGGGATGCGCTGGGGGAGGGAGGGGCGGGGCGCAAAGATGGTTGCTAGTCCTGAGCTCTCCCTCCCTCCCTCCTGGGCCTTGGTGTCTCCTCAGAGACAGGAAGGTGGTGATCCACTTCCCTCCGGGTCAGGATGACCAGTGGCAAGCCTAGCCCAGGACCAGGGACTGAGGGATTTGGGCTTTGGAGGATGAAATGGGTTTATAGCAGGGAGGCAAGGAAGGAAGCAGTAGCCCTAAAGGGACAAAGGCAGAGGCCCGAGGGGGCTGGAACCCAGGGTGTGTGGTGGAGGTGGGCAGGACCGAGCCTTTAATGGCAGGGGTGAGGAGGCGGTGTTGGTGTGCAGTGCTCAGGGTCCGTTTATGCACCATGGAGACCGCCTCCCTGCTGTCTGGGGCATTTTACGTTTTGTTTCTGGTGTTATGGGCTCTAGGCTTTTATCGTGTTAAGAAAAATAGCTTGCCCCAGCTCACCTGGCACAGAATTCAGTCTTCAGTCCCGCAAAGCTCCAATCTGAGCCTGCGAGCTCACGAAAAACTCAGGCGGCGGTTTTGCAGAGAGACCCACTGGTTTTGAGTTGGAAGCATTTTAGGGAGCCTGGCTCTGTGACTACAGGCAAAGTGTAGCACAGGAAGTCGGTGCGTGCGTGCGTGCATGCGTGTGTGAACACAGTCATACAGTCATGCTAAATGAAGAAGTTTGTAAGACGCACGTTCTGACACGTAAAAAATGCCCCACTGAGGGAACTTCTCCAGGATCGCATTGCAGGCCCTTGCAGGCAGGCTTTGGATCGGCAATTGGCTTAAAAGTTCTCTTGTACAGTAGCCTTCCCTGCTGGGTTCTGGGGTTGTGGTTAGAGCCCTCCGGTGTGGGGTAACTCAGGGGGGCCGCTTCTGCTGGGGGCTTCCTCTGGTTCCTGTTTCCGACACTCAGCTCTCTGCCCGAGGGCCACTCTGGCTTCCTGGGGTCTCGGTGGTTCCGGGGGAGAGGCCAGCCTGCCGGGGCCATTTGCAAACGAGAGCTGCTGTCCTGGGAATACGGGGGCCTCTACTGACCTGTGTTGCACGTTCTCTCCTTCTCCTCCTTCCCATCTGTCTCCATCTTCTCTCTCCCACCTTTCTGCAGAGCCACCAACCAAATACCAAATCTCCCAACCGGAAGCTTTCGTGGCCGCGCCCGGGGAGTCGCTAGAGTTGCGCTGCCTGTTGAGAGACGCTGCCATGATCAGTTGGACTAAGGATGGGGTACACTTGGGGCCCGACAATAGGACAGTGCTTATTGGGGAGTACTTGCAGATAAGAGGTGCCACGCCTAGAGACTCCGGCCTCTATGCTTGTACTGCCGCTAGGACTGTAGACAGTGAGACTGTCTACTTCATGGTGAATGTCACAGGTGAGTTGGCCCGCGAGCCCTCTGCTCTCTCTTCTCTGTAGCCGTTTTCTGGGTCGAATCTTACCGGGCAGGTGACATGCTAGTCATGGGATCTGCTCATTGGGTGCCAGGCCCAGAGCTTCATAGTCTGTTATTTATCTGCTTTTGAAGTTCTTCCTCAGGACCTGGTGTATCAGGGAGGCTGCTCATTAAAGATGACAGGATTCTCATGGGCAAAGTGACACTTTTAAGACAGCATGCTTTTCTCTAAGAACAACGCATTTCCGGCCCCACCCCATACCACCGGCACCCGTGGCATTTAGAATATAGGAATGGAATTTGGGTGCTGAAGATTTCGGATTTCCTTTATTAAAACTGAGTTTCTCTCCTGGATTCTTCTTTCATGCAGTGAGGGGGGCTGCATGAGCCCCCTTTTTGGTGGCCGAGTTTAAAGTTTTGTTTTCACGGTCTTCGTAAATGGTCGGAAGACCGCACAGGACCAAGTTTTTCTAGGGACTAATTCCTTCTTCAAGGGAGACCCCGAGCGCTGAAAGCTTTCGCTGGAAAGAATCTTTGGTTAGTACTCAGCCTGCGAGTTTGCTGGGGACTTGAGTACCATTCGCAGCCTAAAACCCAGTTTCTGTATATCCAGCTTTATAGAGTGTTTACATAGTGAGAAAGAAAGCAAAAAACATTGAGAATCGTGACACAGACCAACTGTCAGCGTGGAGAGAGAACTGAAGCCGCGGAGACCATCCTAACCGAACGCGGTCTCGAGCTTCGAGGGTGGGTTTCTGGGTTGCCGCCGCCCCGAAGGACCGAGTTGTAGGTGCTGGGAGCCTTTTGCTTGGCAGACGCACAACCACGGGTATGTTGTTTTGCACACAGATGCCATCTCGTCCGGGGACGATGAGGACGACACCGACGGCTTCGAGGATTTTGTCAGTGAGAACAGTAACAACAAGAGTAAGTAACAGCCGTCCCGAAGGCCCCCTGCGAGAGAGGAGAGCTCAGTGGGACGTCCTGCCTCTAACCTGTCTTCCTGTTGACTCTTCTCGAAGCCCCGCCCTTGACCCTCCCCTTTCTCCACTGTGTCTGCTCCCCTGCCTTTCAATTCTGAGAATAAACCAGTGTCGCTGTGCACCCTCCACTACTGTTTGTTTGTCCTTTCTTGTCGTGTCAGTGAGCCACTCTCCTGTGAGCGCAGCTATGACTTTTCTTTCCTCGGTTTTCTCTCTCCCTCTGGTTTCTCACTGTTTGGGGACATGGCAGAACCCCATTACATCCTGGTTTTCTCTGTGACCATTGATGATGCTACACTTACCCCAGTGATACTCAGCTGGTGGGAGGGGATTCTTCTTTTTCTCCCTCCTCTGGGACACATTGGGCCATTCGTCCTGGGGGACATTGGGTGACATCGGGCCATGTTTGATTGTCATAACAGGGGCGGGGCTGCTAGTCGCGTCCCTTGGGTGGAGGCCAGAGGGGTTGCTAAAAATCCTACAATGTAGAGGATGGTCCCATGACCAAGAATGACCTGGGTGGTGTTGAGGGTGAGAAGCCATGGCTTTTAAAATACTGTCACATGCTGAGCAGAAATAAGGAAAGTGTGCCTTCCCTGGCTGATAGAAAAGGGGGCCGATGAATGCTGTTTGCTTATTTAAGGGCAGCTAATACCAAGCATTGACACACAGGAGGCCTTTACTTGATGAGTAAGAATGGCTGCTCGGAACTGAGTTCAAATTTGAGCCTGAGTTCAAATCCTGCCACCGCTTCCAAGTTGGGTGACCTTGGGCAAGTCATTTAACGTCTGTGCCTCAGTTTCTTCAACTGTAAAATGGGAATAATAACAATATCTGATGGGTTATGAAGATTAGATGCGTTCATATCTGGACAGTAGAAAAAGATTTGCGAGTGTATGTTCAATAAAGAAGACGATATAGAGGGTTAGTTGTATTTTCCAGTAACATGGCTGGAATGGTCCCAAGGTGATGTGCTAGCCACTGGCGTTTGTTACTCAGATTTATATTTTATATTTCCTCAAAAGGATTTTAGTCAGCTAAATAGATTTAAACAAGGCCTAAATAATGAAGACAACTAGTTATTAACATATGCCCAGGGTTTTTAAGAGGAAGAAGAGAAAGTCGATCTTGTCCAACACCTGCAGTAACGTGTTTCTTAAGTGGGAATTGGGTTTGTCCCTGAGTCTCCCAGGACCTAGCAGCTTGGTCAAGAAGGGAAGTGTTTTGGTTTATTCAGTCTTTACCTTCTGGCGAGAGAAGGCGTGGGGCTTGGTTCACTGGCATGCATCCCTGAGAACTTACGAGAAATGAAACTTCTCAGGCCCCACCCCAGACCCACTGAGATAGAAGCTGTGGGGGTGAGTCTGATGCGCCCTGAAGTGGGAGGACCCCTGGCTTCGGGGTTCACATGTACGGATCTGCCTCACACAGGAGTGCACTGTTAGAGATGTTGCCCATAAAACAGTGGGTAATGAGGTGAGTGAAAGTGTTTTCCACTGTGATTTGTACCTACCTTCTAATGAGGCTGTTATATTTTAATAATAAAGCCCTGGTGCATCAGAAGACATCACTCGCTTCTTATTAGGTCTTTGGCTCTGGCAGGGGAGGCAGTGAACAGCCGTGGCGGTGAGGACCAGACTGTGCTTTGGGCAGCCTCTCTGCGGGCTGCTGGCTCGGTCAGCGCCCCCAACACCCCGATGGGTGGGGGGAAGCGTTATTCCTGTGTGATTGAGTGGGGGTTCATGAGTCACTGAGCAAAGGGCAAAGCCGCGGTTCCCGGTGGGCCTGCTGCATGTCCCACCACAGTGCCCCTCCTTCAGTGCCCAGGGTGACGACGGGGGTGCAGTGCGGAGGCCGGCACTGCTGTCTGCAGCTCTGCGGTGGTGCCCTACGTGGGCGCCATCGCTGCTGACTGGGAGACGTCTGATGCCGTCAGCTCGGTCCTGTTGGCGTGCCTGGGAGCTGCACTGTCCTGCTGGTCAGTACCATGGCCGCTAGTCCTGATCACTGTCCTGACACAATGCTTGGGAAGTGATAACGTGTAACAGCAAGGTAGTGGTTACATAACAAGTAGGCCCAGTGACTGGAACCCTGTCTCATGAGTCGGAAGGATGACCTGCCGAGGACCTGCAGCTCTGCGTCCCGAACGCTAGCCCCGACTGCCCAGTGCCAGGCAGAAGGGCCCAGTAGTGGAGTGCCCCAATTAATGAATGCCAGCCCTCACTGAATGACTCGCCATGCCTTCACCTTGTAAGCAGGGTTCTTTGTAATTAGCTCTCGAATGACACCAGCTCTGCCCCAAAAGGGGTGCTCGGCGGTGATTAAGGGCCGGTGTTAGCTGTACCAGGGAGATACTGCTGTCGGGAGCTGCCTCTGGATGGTGCCTGTGAAACATTAGACGTGATTTAAAGTGATAGCAGTTCTTAGCTGGCTACTCGGCCTCTGCCATCTGTTCGTGTGATTAGGCTGGTCTGATGCACAGGTGCAGCCTGGGGCGGCTGAGATTAAGCAGCTGCGGCCTGTGGGGACAGAGGAGTGCCATGGCCAGGGCAATTGGCAAGGCGGGGAAGGGGATGTTGCCATTAAAACGATTTTTGCCACCTCCAATGTCAAATGCTTGACCTGATTAATAGGGAAAATTGTAGAAGCACCGAATTCTTGGCATTTTCAGCCACCTGGAAAATGCCTGTTGTCCACTTTGATTCCTTGGGCGCCTTCTGATTGTCTGGAAATGCCACTGGGGTGTGTCAGACAGTTCCCCCTCAGTGATGTTAAACAGACGGTGCGCCGGTGACCCTGTGCTCACAGTGACATTGCTGGGCTTTTCTGAAGATTTTTTTTTTCTCTTTCTGGGTGGGTCGATGTCAGGTCTGTATCTTGAGGCTTGAAAATATCTTGCTGGTTATTTCCTCTGCTGGTATGCTCGATGATGGTTTAATTTATTTTGGCGGTTAACTATCAAAAGGCAAGCCTATCGGCCAGGTGGAGTTCTTCGTAGATTCTCTACAGAGTACGGAAAGCGTGGTACCATGGCCAGAATGGAGGCAGGATTGTTGAATTTTGGCCACGACACTGGTGTCTGTTAACACCAAGGCCTGCACGGGTTTCGGTGGGAGTGTTTGGCAATATTCAGTTCAATCAGACGAAACCCAGGCCCCCCATGGGCTCCTGTGGCAAGTTTCCTCATTTCCACAAGCAGATCCAGCTGCCCGGCTTTGAGGATGGTGTTCTGCCTCTTCGCGTGCGTTGTCACACGGCATTTCAGACCCGGCTCCCCCTGGGCTGCCTCTGGCCGGTGAGGACCGGCCCGGATGGAGAATAACTACTTTGTGGAACCACAGTCTTCACATACGTCTCATTAATAAGGGATCTCATTAAAAACGCCGTCCGCATTAAGACAGTAAGCTGGTCCACAGCAGTGCTCTGCCAGAATGAGCTGTATTTTGAAATGGATTTGGAAACCACTTCTTGCTGGGACCCCTTCTTGGAGATTTCCAGCGCCCATCAGCATCATCTAAACTCGGAAGTGTTCTGTAGTTAAAGCATGTTTAATTTTGTCTTCTTTCAAGCTTTTCCAAACTGATGGCCCCTAAGACCCATTTTAACATACAGCGTCCATCACCTCCTGCTGCCCAGGCGTTGGAAACCCCCACATGCGCTGATTTGATTCATCTAACTTTCCCCACTCTCTTAAGTCCTGTTCTTCCATCCCAGGTGTGAAAGGCATTCTCAGGTCATATTTTAGCAGCTGACTAGCTGGTGACCTCACATCTTATTGGTACTAGACATTTCTCTGAACAGAACAATCCTGTGATGTCATGAGAGGCCTGGCTGCCAGGAAGTGACCTCGCTACACATGCCCCATAGTGACACAGCCCTTCTCAGGACAGAAAGTTGCCATTTCAAATCCTGTGCCGTTTCAGATTTCGAAATGCACCCAGGTCACAGGTTTACAAGGTTCCGATGTCATATGTTAGCAAAGGAAAGCATAGTTTACAAGAACAAGTCCTTGTTCTAGGTGTCTTACTGGGTTATCTGGCAGCAAATAGGTTGACGTGGATGTCCGTTTGGTGGGAATGATTTCTATTACCCCTAACTTGGGTGTAAGTGGTGTATGTTTCTGAAGAGCTTGAGACTTAGCTGTTGCGAAGATCATGATTGACAGAAAGTTCAGCTTGGCTTCCTAACCAGAGGGAGCAGGTAGTGCCCCCGCTGTACGAGGTTCCTGCTGCCGAGCGGTTCTTTCTGTCAGGTGGAGGTAGTTTCCTAGTTTGGTTTCGTGCCTGTTGAGACCTGTAGCAGATGCCCATACCTGTGTGAGGGACAAAGGCAGATGTGTTTGGACGTACCTAGGGAAAATGGAGGTTCTTGGCCCGGGATTTCAAACTCCTTTCATTGATTAATCTGCCGATAATAGTTTATCGTCACCTTTGCTCTAATTGGGATTTTCACTTGGTAGGAATTATTTCTAAGTTGGTAAGTGGTGGTTTCTTAGTTATGTTGAAGTTTCCAAGAATTAAAAGCAAACAAACAAAACCAAAGGTCAGCAAGTTAGTTGTTTTAATGAGATGTCTCAAAGCAACCCCCCTCATGATTACACCCTCAGTCACATCTCCATATTTTGTTAGATTCGTTTTCTCTTAATTTACGAAAAACCGAAAACAAATGAACTGCAGTTTATTGCAAGGATGGAGGGGTGGGGGCGGGGGCGGGGGCTCTCCGAGACAGCCCTCCACCCGGGGGTCAAAGCATTCAAATGTCCTGATTAGTGATATTTTTAAAGGCCCTAATTATAGACTTAAGACAGAGGCCTTAGTGGGGCTTTAGGGAGTTTGTGAGACCTAATCTAGGAGTTGAAACAGGCTGTGTTTTTTTTTTACTTTTTTTATTTTTGCATCAATAAAAATACAGTTGGCAGTCATCAGCGCCCACGGCTCACGTAAATCTTGAACTTTTGACTTAATTACCATGGGAGAGTTCAAAGGGCAGCCTGGAGTGGTTGAAAGAGCACTGCTCAGGGAGCTGGAGACTTGGTCTAGCCTCAGCCCGGCCTCTGGCCGGGTGACCTTGATCAAATCACTTAACCTTTTAGGTGACATTGATCCCATCAGCCGTTGGGCCAGATGGTCACTGAGGTCGCTTTTGGTACAGTGGTAATGTGATCCCATGTTTTCCTTTAAACTGCTGGGCCGGATTCTCTCTTTCTGATTTCAGAGAGAGAGGAGACCGTGAACCTCAGAGGTCAGTGTTCAGACGTGCGGGGGATTTTGCAGGGGCAGGCGCAGTGGCCTATGCCTTCTCATTAAGTGTAAATTGCGGGGTCAGAATAATCCTCTCATCCTGCCCTTCTGTTGACAGACTCAGTATCTGCCCAGAGTATAGATACCTGGAAAGAGCGTTAGAACTGGGAGGGACCGTGTCAAAACATTCAGTTCAACCGCCTCATTTTATAGCCAAAGCTTTTGACAGTGGCCCATCTGGCCCATCCATCCACCCACCCACCCACCCACCAGCCCACCGGATAGGCCACAGGCTACAGTCAACTCCAGGTGTACCTTCCAGGTTCTCTACCGTTGACCAGCAGACATCGGAAGGGATATTTTTCAGAATGGAAACAGCCTGGTGATGGAAACTTACGTAAGTAACAGAGGCGGCCCCGCAAAGGGGCGGTGACTCGCCCCTGTGGGGCGAAGGTGGCAGAGAGAGTCTGTGTCGAGGGAACTCGGAAGTTCCTGCTGAGTTATGCGTCTCCCGTTCAACCAGCTGCGTCTTGGGAAACGTTTGCTGGGTTGAAGTCGGGCCCGTCACTCTCACTGGCACGCCGTGACAGTTTCAGTACAGAGGAGGTGTACTCCACCTCGATGACGGGATTTATTTATTTATTTTGGCGGGATCTGTTTCTTTAACCTCATCATTAGCATATGGTGACTAAGAGGATCGTTGTTTTGCTACCTGTTCCATCAGAAGAGCCGAGAAGGCCAGAGCAGAGGGGACCATACCTATCTTCTGGGTACAGTTCGTCCTCCTGCCGTGGGAGGGTGACCTCACGCTCCTCCTCTGTGAATTGGCTTTACCCCACGGCTCATGTATCCCTGAGGTCGCGCCAGGGAAGGCGTACAAAGTGGGTGCCATACCTTTCTTTCAAGCAACATGAGGTGGCCTTGGCTTGCAGGTTCCTTTTAAATAAAGTTGTTGAGTGAACATCTGTACCAGGCACCTTCCATGTGCCAAGGCAATCTCCACTTTTGTAGGTCGTTGATTTACATGAGTTCCTTCTCCAGATTCCAGTTATCGATGCTGCTCACCAGCCTCGGTGTGAGAGAGGCCTCCCCAGGTAGCCCGGTCCTTGTTTCTTACCCACTGCCTTGTATTTTGGGGGAGCCCTGTCATTTCCACATGTCTAGGCTGCTGAAAGAGCAGGAAGTATTGAAGGCAGGGGGAGTTTGCAGAGGACATGAGGCCACTGATGAAGGAAACACAAGCACAAAATTCCTACAGTGTAATTATTTTTCTACACCTTCCAGGTTCTTCCAGCTTCCTGTAACACTAGTTTATCTAAGGAAGAGCCATTGTAAAATAATAAAATCATTCCTCCCCTTCAGCATCATGCCTGTTAAAAAAAATCCATGAGCTCGACATCTTAGAGGAAGGCCTAGTCGAAAACGCATCACGCCTGTGTGACGTCAGCACTTGTCCAAGACAGGGTGGGGCCTCATTGTCACACAGGGAATCTCAACAACGTGGCAATGTGGCTTGACAGTCCTTTCTGTTTAGTCATGACTTACGGGAACGAAGGGAGAATTAGAGGGAGAGAAACATCAATGTGTGGTTGTCTTTCGTGCAACCCCTACTGGGCACCTGGCCCAGGGCACAACCCAGGCATGTGCCCTGACTGGGATTTGAACCAGCGACCCTTTGGTTTGCAGGCCCGTGCTCAGTGCATTGAGCTACACCAGCCTGGGCTAAATTCAGGTTTTGAGTGACAGTCCTGTAGGTGATCTGTCTCTACGTTCTTGACTAGACGAGGGCCCCGCCCACCCTGGATCTCTGAGACAGTAGCCCGGCAGCTGGGTGCCCTGACCACCTGCCGCACGGCTGTGTGACCTGCTTTGCATGAGCAGATCTTATAGGTGCAGTGGTGATGATTGAAATTTCACCCCAGCAAGGTGGCCACCTGCCAGAGATTCCAGCAAAATTCTTTCGCCCTTGCCCTGAAGTCCTTCCTTAGGTGCCAAGACAGAGGTGCTGGTTGCCAGGTCTGCGCGGGCCCGTGGCATCTGGGTGATCCTGTGCGTGGGCTGCAGCCTCACACTGTCAGCACGGCGCAGCCCAGCGAGAGAGCCACAGAGCAACATTCCCAGAGCCTGCAGCTAAGTCCCACTTTTTGACATTTTAGGGAACATCAGAATCCCGCCTAATGGTCTACAAGCACATACCTGTTGATTTCTTTTATGTGAGAAAGAAAAGACATTCCACGAGATCCGCTATAACCGATCCTCTCTGTAAGCACTGCTACATTAACATTTAGCTGATTCATCTGAATAGGCTTTTGTGTTTACTTAAACAAATGACATGTGTGCAGACACCTGAGGTCCGCTTTTTCGTCTGGGCCAGATTTGTAACAGTCTTTGTGTAGTGACAAAACGCATTATGTATTTTGTGCTCTTAATGGTTTCTTTTTCGTGGCTGTGGCTGTGGATGGATTTTCCTAAGTAGAACCTTGTAACCTAAAATGTGCTTGGAATTGTTTGGGTCTGTGCCAGGCCCTGGGTGTCTTGTGATACAGAGGAATCGAGCACTCCCTGGTGAACCCTGCAGAAGAATAGCTGTGTTTCTGGGCCTTTGCCTTCCGAAGCCAGAGGGCTACCAGGTTGCCGATGTGCCTGGGTTCGAGGAAAGAATGCAGCCCCAGCCTTCTCCCTCGGCCTCCCTGTGGGCTTTCTCTCGGGTATTCGTGAGTGACCTGTTCTGCCTCACGTCACATTGTTCTGTCTTGGGTCATGTGGACACCACCTCTAGTGGAGGGAAAAGAGCATACAGTGTGCCCTTGTGAAGAGACCCCAGCGCCACCTTTTACAGCAGGTTCAAGGGCAGGGGTGAGGCAGATGGGAGTAGCAATTGTGGGTGCAGTTACTCCAGCTCCTAATTCTACCACTGAAGCCTGACCATTAAGGGAAGGGCATCGTTAACCCCAGGAGCGAGCTGCGCCACCCACAGAACGGAGTGGGAACTGTCTAAATCCACACCAGGGCCGAGCCTCCTGCCCAGGCCAGCTTTTTTGCATCTGGTTTGTGGGGAGTGTGGGTGCTGTTGCTCAGTCTAATCTTCATCCGAAATAAGCAGTTCTGAGTCCGCCTTCTAGAATGCCAGTGCTCTGGAATGTTCTAGAATGTTCAAGGCCTCGTTAAAGGATGCTTTTAGGGGGATACTGGGATTTTGGTTCCCTGCTGCCTAAGGCAGAAACAATCACGTGAAATGTTAAATGCTGTATGAGATTTCAGTGGAAGTTCTGGGCAGGAATACAGGAGGCTGTGTGCTTTTGGCCCAGGCTGACTGATTGAGGGTGTGGGTTCCAAGCCCGTGGAGCAGCTGGTTCTCACCAGCAGTGGGTGGACCAGAGTGCGGGCGAAGACAGTGGGCTCCAGAGTCAAACTGTCTGGGCTCAAATCCCGGCTGTGTCTCTTCCTCCCTTTGTCACGTTGGGCAGATTAATTAACGTCTCCATGCCTCAGTTTCCCTGTCTGCAAACAGGGATCACAGTAATGCCTGTCTCATCAGACTGTTGTCAGGATTAATGTGTTACACGTGTAAGAGCTTTTAGGGCCGTGTTTGTCAGATAAGCGACATTCAGTCAATAGTGGTCATTCGCTGGTGTCACAGGCATGAAGAATTTACGGCAGTATTTCAGGTGGACGCTGTGGCTCTCATGTAGACACACTGTCCTTCGTTTGATAAATTTAAAAACTTCCCTCCTTCCTCGACTTTAAAAGTCACTCATACCTATGACTTTGGGGCTATTTAGAGGGTACAACTGAAAATTTTATCTGCAGCCGCCTATTCATTCTATCTGCTTAGACACAGTGGTAGAATTATGGCATTCACCACCACCATTGGAGAGGAAAAACACGTTTCTGCATATAGAAAGTTAAAATATATTGGGTTAGCGGATATCATAAAAAACGCCGGGGAAGTGATGGTGCTGTGAGAATCCTGTCTGACCGGGATGGTGTTGCCCTGTTGATGAACCTGGAAAGTTCAGCTCCGACGGACACATTGACGTGGGTTTTGAGCACAGCTTGTTTTGACTAGTGTGTATATGTGATCATTTCCTAGGTGTGGCCATCTAAAATGTTACATTTTGGGAGGACTCGGCTGTTGCATGTGTTGTCACGGTGTCTATAAAATAACCTTTTAAAATATGATTCAATCCACATTTAAATTCTGGCACTAAGAACAAAGAGAGAAGGTACCTCGGCCACTTTTTACCTCCCTGTTAATAAACCTAAACTAGCAAGCAGTCCACATCCAAGCTCCTCTAGCCGGATGTCAGAAAATTTTTCCTGACGTAAATCTCACCCCCAGGTTTTGAAAACGTGGGATCGTTTGCATCCAGAATAAAATGGTCGTATGTATGAGGAGCTGAGCAATGTGGACTGAAGTGCTCTGTCCAACAACATCGTAATGTTGTTTTCCCAAACAGGAGCGCCATATTGGACCAACACGGATAAGATGGAAAAGCGACTTCACGCCGTGCCTGCGGCCAACACGGTCAAGTTTCGCTGTCCAGCTGGGGGACACCCAACACCAACGATGAGGTGGCTGAAAAACGGGAAGGACTTTAAACAGGAGCACCGCATTGGAGGTTATAAGGTAGAATTACGCTTTCAGAATAGTCTTTGTCTTACGTGTTTTATGTATACATTTTGTAAGTCTCCAGAAGTTAGCCAGGAACTAGAAGGAACTAAAAACAACCCAGTGATGATCATAATTGGTCATTTCCATGTTTGCTACTTTTTAAAAAAGTTAGCTCGGGCTTGCGGGTAATTCTCAAGTACAATCCCCATTTGCATTGTTCTTTATATGAGGCACGTTTAAGAACAGAGGGGTCGAAAGTTGAGAGTCTGTTTTCTATATGCTTTATAGTCTATAAAACTAAAACTGCAGCAGAATCGAGGAGCGTAAGTACAGTTGCTGCGTTCGGGCAGGATTGTATGAGCAACGGAGGGACCTGGATTAGCAGCTGGAGAATGAAATATTGCGTATGAAGAGGGCATGCCGCAGAGACGACAGACACTACCTCCCTTCCTTGTCTTCCGTCTTCAAGGATTCTCAGCAGCCCATTACTGACTGTGGTGAAATGCAGCCTACCGCGCACTCACTGGGGGGTGGAGCTGGACAGCCAGCTCCTTGGCGATGCCTGTGGATGCCGTTCAGGCCTCGGTTCACCCATTCAGCAAATGCCGATTGAGCGCCCGCTGTGGCAGGCACCGTCCTAGGCTCTGCGTCCAGCACAGGTCCAGCTCGGAGGGACTCCCTGTCCAGTGGGGAAGGCAGACAAGAAAGCTGACGGTCAGGGCACTGATGGGGGTGGCGTCAGAGGCGTGAGCTGCCCTCTGCATGTGCAGGGAGAGGTGACGTTGGCTCTTTGGGACACTCAGAGAAAGGAAGGATTGTGGGCAGAGACTGGAGGAGGGGTGTCTCAGACGGAGAGACCCCCAAGTTATTAAGTACGGAGAGGGAGAACTTGAAGAATTTGTCCCTAGCCGGTGTGGCTCGGTGGGTGGGCGTTGTCATGCAAAGCTGCAGGTCGCTGGTTTGATTCCCGGTCAGGGCACATGTTTGGGTTGCAGGTTCTGTCCCTGGTGGGGGCGTGTAAGAGAGGTAACTGATCGATGTTTTTGTCTCACATCGCTCTTTCTCTCCCTCTCTTCCCCTCTCTTTAAAAAGAGAAAAAAATATTACACAAAGAAGATTTCAGGAACCGTATATTATGAAATTCTTTGGTGCACTTGAAGCATGAATGCACATATTAGTTACCTATTGCTGGATAACAAATCACCCCAAGACGCAGTGGCTTTAAACAGCCGTGTTCATTATCTCACGCTTCTGCTGTCAGGAATCCAGGGGCATCTTACCGGGCCTTCGGCATCAAGGCCTCACGGACTGGAATCAAGGTTTCCATGCAGGCTGGGTTCTCCTCTGTGGGACCCCATGGGGCGGGGAGGGTCTGCTTTTAGACTCGCCCATGTGGTTGCTGTCGGGACCGCACTCCCTTGCAGGTTGTTGGGTGCAGGAACCCTTAGCTCCTCACTGGCCGTGGGCTGGAAGCCGCCCCCAGTCCCCTGCCACGGGGCCTCTCCGTGGCAGCTGGCTTCCCGAGGGTGAGCAGGCAGGAAGAGCTGGGGACAGAGCATGCGGAAGACAGCAGCGCCAGCCTTCTGGGACCTAGGCATGGGAACGCCTCCTGCCACTTTGCTGTTTGCTATTATGAAGCAAGTCACTAGGCGAGGAAATGTCCCCAGGGTATGACTATCTGGAGCCACGGGAATCCCAGGGAGTCATCTGAGAAACCTACCCAGTGGGTACAATACAGGATGCTTCCGTTCAGACCACAGGCCCTGGAGAACCACACAGGAGAGAGTGCTGGGTGGCGGTGAGAGACCTAGAAGGGTTTCCCTGGTGTTCCTCTCACCTGCGTTTAACTCGGCCAATATCACCTTCTATGGCACCTGAGCCCCTGCCCACCACAGCTGTGGTTAAATGGGCTTCTCTCCACCCAGAGTGCCCTGCAGCCCTCTCCTGAAATGCCCCACACAGTTACTCACCTTTAAAGAATTGTTCTCTTCTGCAAACATTTTTGGCTTTTGTTTTAACGTTGAAAAATCACCATCTAGAAGCCAGCACCCAGGAGCTGGTAGGGAAAGCCTAAGAGCGAGTTTCTAAGAACATGTGTCGGGGAGCTTCTGTGTGGCACCTGCTGGAAGGGGGGTGCTCTGACCCTGGGGAGGGGGACATACCTCAGGTGCCTGCCACGACTCCTGCCGAGAGGAAGAAGCGGGAGGGCGATTTGTCTCCTTGTTCTGAGTTCAGTCCTTAGACCAGGTGCAGTGAGATTGGAAGGCTGGCTTTTTTTTCTCCCCGGAAGAAGGAAGAAGGAATAGACACAGATTTCGTTAGGCGATGCTGGTTGTAGAGGAAGAGTTACACTGTTAGATGTCGCGACTTCTGAGCTTGTTCTGTTCTGACCACCAGGTGCTCTCTGGCAGCACAATGGAGGCAGTCCCCATGACTTACTGATAAATATGTCCTAAGTAGAAGAATGATGGTCAAAACCCTGGTGGTCAACCAATTTCCTCCCTTGGAAATAAGTACCAAGGGCTGCTGAGCCTCCAGAAACTCCCGGTCTCAGATAGGACCAACCTCGTGATTACGGGGACGGAGCCTTTTGCAGACCTGAATCAGTGATTGGGAAGGCGCGGGAAGACTGCGGGTGTCTAATGAGAGCACGCTGCTTGATTTTTAACAGGTGCAGGCAGTTCAGTTTTAATTACTGATGACAACCTTCCGCTAAATGAAGGGCACCCCTGTTCTAAAAGTAAAATGAGGAGCCGTCAGTAGAATACCTTGAGCCCGTCTTCATGGAGGCACAGATGACCAAAGCGTTCTTGTTGCCTCATGTTGGAGCCGTTTTTGGAGTTGACAGAGAGGTGGCATTGGAGTGCATGGGAACAAACGTCCTGGAGCCCAGAGGCCTCTGGGACTTGAAAGGGCAAGATGGAGATCTCTCATCTCCTGGGAGTAGGTAGTCACCCGACGTTTAAGATGCACTAACAGTCTGTCAGACCCACCCCAGACCCCCAGTTTGTGAGGTCATGGGAGGTCAGAGACCACAGGCTCAGGCCTGCGCCTGCTCCAGGGCCCCTTCCTCGGGGCGTGCGCCGAGCCGAGGCGGGAGCATGGCCTCCGAAGGGCGGTTCCCCTTGGCTGTTTCTGTATTAGCCACATAAACTTTTTCTCCTACCTAAACTTTTAAAGGACCATGCTTCTGCACATTTGACCTGAGGGGGTCCGTGTTGGACAGTTTGTCGTTTCTGTTGCTCGGCACTCCCCCCAGAGCCAAGAGACCCAGTTGACCTGCAAGGGCCCCACGAGCCTCAACGCCCCTCACCTGTGACTGCCGCCCTTTGCCGCTGTGGTTAACGAAGGAACAAGGTGTCAAGTTTTCCAAGATGTATTTTTCCAGAAAGCCAGACCTGAGAGTTTCTGCAAACAAGCGTGTGTTATTTCTGTGATATTTTTTTTCTTCGTACATCTCATCCCATAAACCATAGCGGTGCTCTGGCAGCCCAGCTGCCTGCCTTGTTCTTTCTACCTGTTTATGCATCGGGCGCCTTGGCCCCCGTCCATCGCCTTTCAGCTTGTTTTGAAATGGTTACGCATACGTGGCCAACGAAGGCAGAAGGGAACAGGAAAAAACGCGCACGAAAAAAATCAGAGAGAATTATGGAATGGGACAGAAAGCTCATTTTATTTAATTAAAATGACTGATAGAGCTGTTTGGGATTCTGCAGTTCAGTCCTACTCATCAGAGAACTCATGCTGTGCTGTCCTTAGGCGATTAAGAGGCAAATTATTGTTTTTCTTAGCATGTGGGCACAAGCTGGTTAGATGTTACTCATTTTGTGGCATGATGAAGCTCGACTTGAAGCAGAACTGTACCTCCCTAATCGTACCAGCGCCTGAGCCCCACAGGGCGCCCGGCCACTTGCTTAAGTGACTGTGTTTCAGGTCACCTGTCCTTAAAATGAGTAGATTGGCTCGATCATCTCGAACCTCTGATTCCTTCCAGCTCTCAAACTGATTTAGCATTGAGTTGGTCCAAAAGTCCATTTAGTTTTTTCCATAAAATAAAAGACATTTTTCATTTTCACCAAGAACTTTGTTGATTTGGATATTTTGACTGTGTCGGCTGTAGCTATGTCGCTATTGGCTCCTAGTAGACAGAGGCCAGGGGTGCTGCTAAACATCTTCCAGGGCAGCAGACAGCCCCACAGCTGAGAGGTGTTTGGTTGAAATGACAATAGTACCAAGAAAGTTTGCAAACCACTTCTGACACATTTGATCAGTCACAGCGCCTTCTCCATACACGGCACAAATCTTTTTTTTTTTTGCATTTCAGTTGTGTTTTTACCTTTCTTGAAATAATAAAGTGCAATACTCCAAAAATATTGCTTATCTTCTTCTGTCTTTGATATTAAAATGGCTGCCCCCCAAAATCACCAATTTTGATATGCCGCCGGTTTTTTTAAATGCATGCTAATAAGAGCAGCTGTCACAATACAATCTAACAAAATTGTTTTGAATGAAATTAAAGACAACCAAGCACGGCTAGAGCCATAGTATGGAAAAAAAACTAAACTAATTTTTTATCGACCCCAATATCATAACCATAATGCAGCATTAACCACTGTTCATCCTAAACAACAGCACAGATTTTTTTTAAAATAAAGAGGTTACCTTTATAGTTAGATATTTCATGGGACTCTGAACAATTATTACAGTTTAATGCAGAAAAGCAAGGAGATGACTGAGATAATTAATCGACCACCTCAATTCCCAGCTCCTTCTTAGCTAATGACTTAGACCCAGAAGGGAAGAGTATTCTCAGAAACCATCTTTCACGCCAGTACTCAATGCATAAGAACCAAGAGAGACCCCGGGACAAATCCCTCCATGGCACTGGTGCTGGAGCCCATGGCTTTGGGCACCCCGGGGGTTCCCACAGAGCCCCTCAGCAAAGCAGGGTGCCCTAGTGTACGCACTGTTACTTCCCAGGTATTTTGAAGATCTGAGAAAAGACAACTTAAAAAAACTACTTTCTTATAATCAAAACTGAACTGGTTGCTTTGGTGAGTAGGTTAATTAGATTTACATTGTCTAGGTTACTTAAATATCATTTTAAAGACTTTAAAAAAGATTTTATTTATTTTTAGGTAGAAGGGAAGGGAGGGAGGAAGAGAGGGAGAGAAACATCAGTGTGTGGTTGCCTCTTGCACACCCCCCACCAGGACCTGGCCTGCCACCTGGGCATGTGCCCTGACTGGGAATTGAACCACTGACCCTTTGGTTCGCAGGTCGGCGCTCAATCCACTGAGCTACAGCAGCCAGGGCTCATCTTAAAGAAAGACTTTTGATTCAGTGTTATGCTTAACCTCAAAGTCTGCTTATTTGGAAATACCACTGTTAATGTACTCGTTGATATTTTGATATTTTGTTCAGCTTTTGCTCAGCCAAAGCATTTCAGCTTCAATCCCAGATCTAGAGGTCTGTGATGCGGAAGCCAGCATGGATTGACCGTCCTACCTGTGTCTTGACTGTGTCACCTGCCTCCAGTGCTCTGTGCACACGGTCCCCTGCACAGCCCAGAGAAGTGGGCGCTGTCATTTTGCCCCTTTTAATAGATGAGCCTTGTCACCTAGCTCCTAGCTGCGGGAGCTGCTATTTGGGCTCAGGCAGTTTTGCACCGTATTCCAGCTCTTACTAAATAGCTCTCTTCACATGCGGGTCCATGTGTCACGAGATCAGTTATGATAAATGAGAAGCATTTCCCAAGAGCGTGTTGCTATCAGATGGGCCAAGGTGGACTGTTGCTAGCAGACTTGGGGCTATTTTAATTCTAGTAAAATATACATAACATAAAATTTGTCATTTATTTTTTCAAACTTTTTCACCTCCCCAAACAGAACCTCTGTTAGCCAGCAAGCCATAATTTCCCATTCCTCCTCCTGCTCCACGCCAGGCCCTAGAAACCCCTAAATTACTTTCTGCCTCTGTTCTAGGAGTCTCTGGTGGGAGCACAGGGTGTTTGTCCTTTCGTATCTGGCTTATTTCACTTGAGATATTCAGGTTCAGCCAGGTTGCTGCGTGAATCGGAGCTCTGCTCCATTTTATGGCTCAGTAATATCCCATCCCGTGGGGAGACCACATTTTGTGTATCGGTTCATCTGTCGATGGACACTCGGGTTGTTTGTCCCTCTTTCCCAGTGGGCATGATGCAGCCAAGAACATCAGTGCCCACACAGCTGTTTTCAGTCCTTGCTTTCAGCTCCTTTGGGTCTGCACCTGGGAGAGGAACTGCAGTGGGCACCCTGTGCGCACTCTGCCCCCAGGGCACCTTTCTGAGCGTCTGCAGGGCGCCGACAGCTAACAGAACAGCCTGGCATTTTGCCGTTCACTTCCTGTGACCTCCGGAGGGATCTGTGGATTGTGAGCTGAGCGGAGGGAAGAGTCTCTCCCGCTGCCTAGACAGAGCCCGCCCCGCCCTGTCCTGTGGACACCTCCTGAAAAGCAAACTTCTTGGCGGTTAAGCATTAAACAGGTGTTGGCTCCCTCCCCATCTGCGTGGCGATAAGCGGCCGTCGGGGCCACGGCCCTGGACACGTGTAAGCTCAGTTTGTGTGCATACATCCAAGGAGGGATGGCTGGGAATCCCCGGGCGCCTGCTGGCCCCTGGGGTCTGGCCCTGGGGAGGGAGGTTTTATGTGTCGTAATGACACTTGGTCTCTGTCGCCTTGTGGTCCATGGGGCGCCTCGATGAAGGCCACGGTGACAGGGCTTGCTGCCTTTCCGGGCCCTGACACCTGTGGAAGGAGGCCTTGGCAGTACTCGTTAGCACGTGGACGCAGCGTTCATCGGCTTGGCACGGAGTGACACTGCCCTTCCAGCTTCTGGATGTTTATTCGGCTGGTTATCGAACACCTGGGTATTTGGAAACATCTGGACTTTTTTTTTTTTTTTGCAATGTGGAAACCAAACTTTGACCTTTCACCTAGGTGTTTTGGTATCATCAAACAAATGAAATCTACATTCCCAGTTGTCACCTGAAGGTAGCTGGGGGTTAAACAGGCACCTTGGAAGGTTTAGGTAACACAAGAATTCCGAAAAAAACCTGCCTGGGCCACCTTTTGTCTTTGCGGTGACGGGTGTGGAATGTTTGAGGAATCCAGTTTTCGTGTTACAAGTCAGGGAATCCAGGCCGTCCGCTGCGATCTGCTTTGTTTTGGCACGGAAATGTTATTTTAAAAAGCCTTCAGTGAGTATAGTTTCGAGGCCTCATGCTCTCATTCTGTTCCTTGGCAGAGGAAAGCAAGGAGGAGCTCCACAAAGGCCGGCCGTGGGCAGGGCTGGGAAGGGCCGCGTCTGAGTCGGTGGGTGCAGGGCGTCTCTCTCGGCTCTCGTGTTCCTGCCAGGACGGCAGCCCGCAGAGACTCCACCGCCGCCGAAGGGAGGCCCGGGGAGCTCTGCGTCGCTATTTTAGGTGTGTGTGTGTGTGTGTGCGTGTGTGTGAAGTTCCTGTTGGAATTTGAAATTGAAAAGGAGAAAAAAGGAAATACTTATAATCCTACCACTTAATTATATAAAGTATGTTAATACATTTTTTTTCTGATTTGAGCTGTGCTTGTACAGACATGCTTACAGACTCAGGCCTGTACACACCATAGTGCTGTGTGTGTGTGTACACTCTTTTTACAAAACAGGAGCGTGAATATACATATTTATATGCAGCCCACTTATTTTTCCATTTATCCATAACTACTGCTGCCTTACCAGATGGGAACATAAGACTACCTCGTTTTTTAATGGCCGTTTGCTCTTCTGTCGGAATGAGCTCCCATTCGTAGAGGATGAACGAGGCCTTTTAACGACTCCTCGATGGATGCCTGGGTTTTACTGCTCCACCCAGTGCTTGCAGAAACAATCTTGTCCATGTGCCTTGAAGTCGTCTTGCTGTTTTCTCGACAGGCTAGGTGTCTAGAGGTAGAATGAAGTGGGTCAGAAAAAAAATGTGTGTTGCTAATTTTAACAGGCACTGCCGAATTTAGAGGAAGGCTTCTCTCCCTTTATGGTTCCATTCTCTATCTGAGTCTCTGTTCTGTTACCCTCACCAAGTCCTCAATGGCGCTGATCTTTCTAATTTTTGTTAATCAGCTGGTGAATAACAGGGTCTCATTATTGGTTTAATTTGCATTTCCTTGATGCTAATGAGGTTCCCTGTCTTTTCACGTGTTTGTTGGGTATTATGTTCCTCTTCTGTGAAAGCAAAGCTGGTTTATGTGCATTTGACCCAACGGGCAGAAAAAACTGAGTGCTGGAAAGCTGCGGAATTCAGAGAAACACATTGAAGAGGATCTTTACATTTTTGTTGCAAGGGTGGCTCCTTTGGGTTTACACTGAATGGTTATGGACATGACAGCAGAATCTTTGTGCCTTTACTCTCTGCCTTTATGGGCGATCGTTGGTAGTCTTCATGTCTCCTTAAGCCACCACCGTTAAGGGTGGGATGTCCCCTCCAAAGTTATCAAGCAGTCCCCTTGTGGATGGCCTCTGAGGCCACCCATTTGGAAAGTGCCACTGCTCATAAAATTGGGGATTGGCGATTATGTTGAGGTAGCCTGCTGGAGCAGTGGTGGAAAAAAATAAATATTAACAGTCCTGCGTGGGGCAATATTGATTGAGTGCTAAGGTCTCTGGAAGGGCAGGAACACCTTGTTTGATAAATATGTTTCTTGTTGAGAAAGAATTTTATAAATGTTAACTTATTAGTGCTTGCGGTGCATCTGCAGGAAGTAAATATCCAGGAGCACCTGCCTTTGCAACGCACTCTTACGCCCTAGCCCCAGGGGGAGGCTGGATGGCCCCTAGGCCCTGGGTTGAAAATGGGTATTGCCAGGCCCCGTGTGCCAAGATTTAATGTCTTGGGCAGAGGCGGACGATGCCGCCCCTGTCCGTTGAGGTTCAGCTCCATTTGGAATGCTCCATGTGCCAAATCTGGATCCAGGCGCAAGAAAGACATCGACTGTTTGGATGGGGTCCAGAAACAGGCACTAGCCCTGATTAAGGGCTTATGGGCATGACATTTGAGTAAGGGCTCAAAGAACTGAATATTTACAGCAGGGCTAAAGGCTGGATTATGGGGCTTGGTGACGTTGGGGCCTGTGGTTTCACCCCTGAGTTGCCCATCCATGTGACTGGTCCCTCAGAGGCCAGCGGCGTCCCATTCCCGATACCCCTGAGAGCCTGGGGAGAAGGAGGGTCTCGCTGTGGCCCGCTCCCCTCGAGTTAGGGAGCTAGCACCGCCTCCCATGCTCTGAGCTCACAGCTCCAGGGCAGCACCCAGGGGCCAGGATTTAGAGTCTTAATTGCGAGGGAACACTTAGCACCCATATCTTCTCCTTGAGAACAGCCCTTCGATGCTTTCTGCACAGAAGGTGCTGATCCTTCCTGAGAGGAGATGCCTCTTGTCTGGGTTCTGCCACGAGCCTACGGCCCAGCCAGGAGCAGTGGGTCTTCTCCCACGCCGAGCAGGTCTACTGCCTTCAGATTCATTTCACGTCCAGGCACTTCACCTGTGACAGTGGGAGGCGTGTCCGCCAGCAGCTCCCTGGCGTTGGGCTCTGGAACAGCCTCCATGGTTATCCAGCGGGCTGGGTGCCAGGCAGCGACCGATGCGTAGAGACTGACTGCTCAGAACTGCGTCTAAATTCATTGCTTGTGCTCTTGTTAAGACTCCAGCCTCCCCCTCCCATGATCCTTCCTAAGACTGTTGATGATGAGCAGTGATATTATTATTATTATTTTAATCCTCACCCGAGGGTATGTTTATTGATTTTAGAGAGAGAGAAACATCAGTTGGTTCCCTCCTGTATGTGCCCTGACTGGGGATTGAACCCACAGCCTTTTGGTGTGTGGGATGACACTCCAACCCACGGAGTCACCTGACCAGAGCAGTGGTCTCATTGTTACTATTTTTTATGTTTACTATTTAGTTTTATCATTCTGGTATTGCCTTTTATTTTTTTAGCTTTTTATTTGTTGATTTTAGAGAGAGAAAAAAGAAGAGGGAGGGAAGGAGAGAGAGAGAGAGAGAGAGAGAGAGAGAGATATCAGTTGGTTGTTCCACTGAGTTATGCATTCATTGGTTGATTCTTGTACGTGCCCTGACCAGGGTTGAACCTGCAGCCCTGGTGTATCGGGAGGATGCTCTAACCACCTGAGCTGCCCGGCCAGGGTGACCGTGGTTTCGAGCCCCGCGCTGCACTGGCACGAAGAGGCTGTACTCTGGCTGCCCCTGCGTCCCCACCCCTGCTGACATTGCCTTCCAAGTGGACAGCTGCTTCGACGGCGGAGCCTCACGGGACGGCTTTGTTCTCCAGCTTAGTTCCTTGAGTCACTCGTGCGCTTGCGAAGGCTCTGCTGGTATTATCGGTTTTTATGTGATTAGGGCAGAAAGCATTTGCAGTGCTTGGGGAATCATTCAGAAGGTCAGTTGGAATTCCTGACCCATAGTTAAAATTAGCAGGCCCTGGCTTTTTTTTTTTTCTTTTCCCCTTTCCATTTCTCCAGAGTGTCTTGTCCAAAATACCTTTAAAGAACGATTTGGAATCAGAGAGAAAGATTAAAACCTTAAACCCAAAAGATGAAATCTGCATTTGGTCCTCATAAGGAAAAAGCACGCTTGCTTGAAAATTTGAGTTGATTAAAATATTTTAAAAGCAAGATGGTAGCCTTCAGAGTCCCCTCTGTCTGCATGTTGACAGAACTGTGGTAGGAATCGTAGCACCTTATTTTCACATGTGCTGCTTATCTCCGAAACGTCTCAAGGAGTTTATAAACAGACGGATATACAACTTAAGTTTCCTAAGGATTCATTGCTCCCATATTTGGAATTCTGAGTATATTTCTCAGGATTATGTAGCATCTGTTCAGCTACCACCAGAGATGAGAGCTGAAACTTCTTGAGACTTCCGGACAGCATCTGGGGGCCATGGGGGCGACAAGGAGAGGCTTTCCACTCAGAAGGAGGTTCCAGAAACAATGACAGCACCTCCCTCGTGGGCTCTTTGGGAGAACTGAACCAGCCGAGGCGGGAAGGGGTGCTTGAGCAGGACCTGGCGTACAGAAAGTGCTCCCTGGTGTTGGTCACATGTGGTTCCTTGGTGCCGTGGGGCTGAGTGGGTGAGCAGTGTGGTAGCTCACCTTCCCTGGGCTCTGCTCCTGTGCGGTGCTCAGTTCCCGGCCCCTCGGCCCCTCTGGAAGCAGCCCTCAAACGCGTGGCAGTCTCACGCACACCCTCCTGGGTATCTGAACATGTCCACGTCCGCTTGCTCGACATTCGTCACGGTGGCGATTGTTGTTTCTACTTGTCACCATTCTGAGTGCTCACCACGAGGAAAGTTTCAAATTCAGGGGAGAGGCTTCTCTTTGCCTTCCACGTCTCCCCCAGCTTTTTAAATGAAGGAAGCAAAGTACCTGGTATTCTGTGCCGAGCTTGTTAAATGACCACCTCTCCTTTGGCCTTTTTTAGGTACGAAACCAGCATTGGAGCCTCATTATGGAAAGCGTGGTCCCGTCCGACAAAGGAAATTACACGTGTGTGGTGGAGAATGAGTACGGGTCCATCAATCACACCTACCACCTCGATGTTGTTGGTGAGTTTGCGTCCCCGAGAGTGGCAGCTACTCATCAGCCTGCTGTACTCGACTCATTTGGTTTAAGGAGAGTCCGTTGGTTTTCCCTCTTTCTAAATACAAGCTGTCATTTGAGAAGGATGCTTCTGTCATTTCACAATGTTCTGTTTCCTGATAAGCCAGGTTGTATGTGTTTTGCGTGATCCTCTTGGCTCCCAAGCGTCATGTATAAAACGGACATGGTTTGAAACCTGCTGACGTTCTGGAAGCTGAGATTGCTCTGAAAAATGTTAACGTGTGCAGGGAGAGGGCACGGCTGTGCTATAGTAGGAGTTGTTTTTAAAAGAGACGCAACGTTAAGTAAAGAAGAGCAATTGTACGATGCTGGCTGGGGAGTAAAGATGAGCCTACCAATTATGATGACTGAGCTTGTAGCTAGCTGGCTGGAGGAAGTCATCGGACACTGCAAGTTCAGTGTCTGTCCATAGCAGCTGTTGCTTCTGTGAAAAGGGAACTCTGGATGTGGGCTTATACATACCTTGTTATCAACATGCTTTTTAAATGAAATATCTTAAGACCACATAACCCATATCCCGGGAACTCAAATTTCTTCCTGCCTCGCCTATTACAATGGGTTTTGTCATAAACGATTAAGAAAGGGTGTTTCTCTGTCTTGTATGAAGATGGATAACATATGGAACTAGGCGGAGGACCCGTCTCAGTGTTGTAGGGATGCTAGGCTGAGATCTTTCGTTGTGTTTGTTTTTGGTAGTGGTAGAAGCCATTTTTTCCCTCTGTCTTGTCATCTGCCCTGACTCCCAATCTCGTCACCTGGCCTGGAGTCCTCGCTGTAGGCCACCCAATCAGACTGTCCTTTCCCACGCGCTGGTTGCTGACTCCTGCTGAGGTTTCACCCGAGTGGTCCCCTTGACTCCTTTTGCGAAAGGGATTTTCCCTTTGCGACTCTGCAGGGCTGTGCCCATGCCCACTGTGTGTCTATAAACAAGGCTTTCCTCCATCAACAGACCACAGGCTATCTGTAGGGAGACACCTCAAGATACTTGCATTGCCCAAAGAGCCATTAAAAAGCTTTCCAAAAGCCTGCTTCCCCAGAGTACCAAGATGTGGTTAATTGAAGTTTTAGGTAAACTGAAAACTAAACAGAAAACCATTTTGATTTCCTATCAAGTCAAAGTAAATTAAAGCCATAAGAAACTCTGCCTTAGGAAGCATAATACGGTCTCTAGTTCCATTGGTATGTAAGTAGTCAGGGAAAAAAGTATTTGTAACATTTTATTTGGGTTATTTAGACAGTTTTTGTATGACAGAGGGCCTATGGAGATCCATAAAAGACAGAGGTGTTTACGGTGTGTCTCAGGGGGAGTCACTCGGCACAGAGATGAACAAAACTCACGCAGAGAGGGCACCCTCAGGTACGAGAAGGCACTGGTTCCCGTGCACTGTGGCATCGACGTCCTAGAAATCGATCCCTCAAAGAGCACAGGACTTAGATTTCACTCCGGGCCTCACGTATCCTGAATTTGACATGACGGCGTTCCTGTTTAAGGGAAGAAAAATTGGGGGCTGACCGTTCTCCATGCCTAATCCCGAGGACAAGTGATTTATTGTGGGAATACAGCAGCGGTGCCGCGGTGTGCTGGGGGATCGCCGCTGTGCTTACAGGCCTACCCATCATTCCCTGGCGCTGGCCGAGGCCATTCCAGGAGTCGGGAGTCACAGCTCGGCCGCTGCAGCCAGGGGCTCTTGCTCAGAGCAGGTTTTAGGTTGAGTTGTTATGTAAAACATTCAAAAGCCCCTCACCCTACTGCCCCTTTGAGCTTTCTGGCAGCTCATCTCTCTCCGAAGCCCTGAAATCTCTCGCAGCGTTCAGGCCTGGATTTGAATTGGGCTGCTGAATAATGGAATTGTGCTGTCTAATGTTAATCCCCGGGCAATCGGTCTTGTTGAAAAGAGCGCGTGATTCAGTGGTGTAATGTACAGGCAGCGCGGAGCATACGGAGTAATGCAGAGAAAGGCCCGATTATGTCACAAGTTTGGGAGCTCGCCCAGCGAGACGCGGGCCAATAATGACACAATGCTGGTTGGGAATATCCATTAAAGCTCAACCCTAATAATTTTCCAAGCCTTGAACCCTCTTTATAAATAGAAGCCAAAAGTCAGGAGAATATAAGACATTTCAGGAAAGATGGAGGTGTGAAATACTCTCATCTTTGCTCAAAACCCCAGTAATTGCTTTGAGAAGCACCAATAAAGTAAGAATTGAGTCAGCTAAAGAGTCTCTCATAGACTCACAGGGCTGGCAGTCAGTCACTCCGAACGTCTCAGCAGTGGGAACTAAGGGATTCCGGCCTGAGCCAGGAGTCGCTGGTGGCCCACGGGTCCAAGTTGAAGGTATGGCTGTGTGATCACAGCTTCTCAGCCACGTCTCTGTTTCACAGACGATCGGGCCGGACCAGCGAAAGTTCACATTCTCCGAGGTTTTATTTTTGTTGCTATGATACGTAGGTTCGTGGTTCAGATATGGTGAAGCATCGAAACGGGTGAGATCTTTTTATTGAAATTCTTCCCCGGCGAGGCATTCCCATAAGCACTTTCATGTAAAAGCCGTGTAATTTAAGTGACATTCTTGTGTTCGGGAATTCAATAGGACACCATTGTTGTGTGTGAGGGAAGCACTTTGGTTTGAGGGAGCCCTTTTAGGAGCCTTGCGTGATCCTCATTAAAATTGACACCATTACTTTTCAGCCATTTGCTTGCAGGGGAAAATGAGCGTGAAGTTCCTCATTTTGGTAATTGTGGCGCTAGTAAAACGGGCTCCCCTCGGAGCGCCGGCTCCGGGAGGTGCTGAGTCTTCGCCTGGTTTGTCAGTGAATGAGGCCGGAGCGCTGGCCGGGGCCCTGCCACCAAGAGGCCGCGACCTTGGATAAGTCATTTAACTTTTGGCTTCACGATCCTTGTGTATCAAACGTGCAGGGCTCACGAACGTTAGTAAAAGACAGCCCGGTGTGTGTCGTGGAGAGGGGAGCAGGCCCGTCAGCCCACACTCTTGGGCAGCAAGCCCCAGACAGTTCGGACGGTTCCTTAGCTTTCCTGGGCCTCTCCTTCCCCTTCCGCAACACTGGGATGCTGATACTTATTACCTCTTTCCCGTGACTGTTGTCTCAAGGTCCTGGGGCTCCTCGGACATGTGACCACAAGGTGGGTGGCTCAAAGCAACAGAAATGTATTCTGTCTCAGTTCTGGAAGCCAGAAATCCGAGGTCAAGGTGTCCCCAGGCTTGGTGCCTTCTGGCGACTCTGAGGGAGGACTCATCACACGCCTCTCCCAGCTTCCGGTGGCCAGTGGGAGGCGCGCAGGCCTCTGGGTCTCTGCCCCCGCCGTCCTGCGGCCTCTTCTCTGTGTTCGTCTCCAGCCTGCCTCCATCCTTCTCTTTAGGGACAGCTGTCTTGGGGTCAGGGCCCACCCCGACTCCAGCATGGACACAGCTGCAGGTCCTTCATTACAGGGACCTTGTTTTCTAAACAGGGCCACGTCCTCAGGTTCCAGGTTTAGGGCTTATCTTTTGGGGGCCATAGCTTAGCCCGTAACCATGGTTATGGGGACTCCGTTGGTTTAACAGATGAAAACACCAAGTTGACTCCTAGGGGGTCAGAGACTGGTGTCCTCCCTGCCAAACCCGGATGCTTTTTTAGGGGAGAAGGTCTGTGAGAATTTTTTATACATAACGTTTTATTTTTCAACTACACTTAACAGACTGTGATACTAGTTTCAAGTGTGCGACGTAGTGATTAGACATTTACATAGCTTACAAAGCGATCACCCCAGTGTGTCTCGCACCCATCTCACACCAGACATCTGCAGTCATTTCTCTTAGACTCAGTGCAGAGTTTACTGAACTGAATGCCCTGTTGGGACCCGAGGGCGGTGACGGCCAGCGTTCGCGTGCCCCGGGGGGGCTTCCGCCTTCGGTCGGTGCTGTGGTCCAGGCTGCCCTTACGGTGCGGACGGGGCGCTGGACCTCCAGAGCGGGGTCGTAGGTTTTGAGAGCTCCGAGTTCGCCGACTCGGCCTCCGTCTGCCCCCTCTCGCCCCCTGTGCACTCGGGGAAATTCAGGTTTGGGGACATGGCGGGTGGGCGGTGTGCTGCGGACTTGAAGGAGCTCCAGTGCCGGGGCCTCCTTCTGAGTTTCCTCAAAGCCTAGATTTGCGGTCCCTGGGCCACAGGCTGGCGGCTGTGCTTCAGGCTGGCCGTGCTGACGGCCACCATCCATCCACCGGCTGCTGTAGCCAGGCTCTGAAAAGGCCTGCTCTTGCCTCCAGCCCCTGTTCAGCTCTTTGTTTAAAAAAACAAAACAAAAAGCTTGTGGAGGATATGGAAGTGTTCAAAACACTGGTTGCTCCTTCTTCCTCATACAATCTTTGGCTTTGAATTAGGAGCTTTTCCCTTTTGGGGGCGCTCACTTCTCTGTATCCCAGAGACCAAGATAACTTTGGAGCAAGTTAACTGATCACTTACACTTGGATATTTTGGGGGGCAGAGTGCAGTGGAGGTGGGAACGGAGCCTCCAGGTTTGCCAAGGGCAGCTGTGCCTTCTCTTCTGTCCACCCAACTTTCCAGAAATTTGCCCTCCCCCGGGCCCAGAGCTGTAAGTGGCAGACAGCGTCTCTGGCCGGGTGGCGGCCGCCCCGGGGCCAAGCATCCCCTCTGGCTGGGAGCAGATCAGTCCGGCCTCGTCGCCAGCCCGGGCTTGCTCGGCGGCAGACCCGAATGGCGCCGTCTACTAGCCCTTGACATAAATCCCCTGCGACTCGACTCCAGACGCGATGGGACGCAACCTGCACGCTCGAAGGAATCCGTCCCCGCGCTGACACCCCCTCAGGTGTGTGTTTGGGAGGAGCGGAGTGTCTTCCTTCCAGGCACCGACTGATAAGCCCGGCTGTGGGCTCGACACCTGGCACCGCGATCTTGGCAGCCCGTCCCCGGGCGGAGAAGGAGAGGGAGAAGTTTCGTCAGTTGTTTACCACGCGGGGCAGCCCCTGCCCTGGGAAGAAAGACAAAGGCTGCAGTGTGATCCCCGAGCGGAGGAAAGCGACCGAGGCAGCGTGGGGCCCTCCAGCTGCACTTCTCCAGTCGGAATGTTGGACCCCTTTTTGGCTTTGGCACAAAGTAGCATTTCAGTAAACGAAGAAGTGGTGGCCTGGTTAATTCATCAGCGGGTTTACTACCGAAGGTGTCGAAATTAGGGTTGTCTCTGCTGACTCGCTCCTTAGGGAAGACCCCGCTCTGCGTCCTAGGTTCCGTCCCACTGTGGCTTCTGGACAAAGCTTCGGTTTCCCTGTGCGATGGGGGGTGGCCAGCCGGTAGCGGTGACCTACACTTCACCGTGTCCCGGAGGTTGGCACGCACCGACCGCCTGGCCCTCACCTTCTGAGCTGCAGTGCGCGTGCGTTCCCCGTGGAGTCCCCTGGGGCTCTGAACTTGAAGCATCTTGACCTCCCGACTTCCTGGCCAACCCTGGCCAAGCCTCGTTTGCTTTTTCCATGTTCATGATCTGGCCGCCAGATAATTCTTTTCCACATCTCCCTCGGAGTGTGAGACCTAGCCTTTTCTGCTGGTACTCATTCTGCAAGCCAGCTCGAGAGCTGTGGAGTCTAGCCGCAGGGGGACAGAACGGCCCCCACTTCGCCCAGGCCACCAACCATCGCAGCGAACGCCTCTCTGAAGGGGGCTTGCGGAGCGAACCCGTCACATGTAACTGGAGCTGGGACTGGGCAGGGAGCAAAGTCCTGGTGCCGCTTCTGTGGCTCCAGCTCCATTCCCTGCTTTCCTTTCTGACGAATGCCCCATCCTCAACCCTCCTCAACCCTCCAGGGTCTCCTCCCACACTGGATAGCACCCCCTGGAGGTTCTGGTGGAGGGGACTTGGGCGGACGGTTCCAGTTCTCTTTGCACCTTTGCTACCCTAGCTCTGTGGCCTTGGAAGTCATGGAAGCTGGGAGCCTCAGTCTGTCATCTGTGCAATGGGAATGATGACACACTTCCCTTGTAACCCTGTAGCACATAGCCCTGGTTAAAGGAGGGAGCATTCCTCTCCGTTCTTCCAGAGATTTCAACACTTCCCTTGGTACCTACTGTTGTAATGAGCTTCTGGTTACTACAGAGCAGCTTTTCATACCTGTTTCACAATGGAGATTCCAGGGGGCAAAAGCTGGCCGTTGGGCAGCTGCGTGGCCCCAAGTGCACTGACCGGCAAACAAGTGTTTTCCTGAAGGACAGCCAGGCAGAAGTGACCCCTTGCAGGTGCTGAGAGAAGGTGGGGCCTGTGGGCACCAGCCCCTGGGCTTGGAGCGGGCACACGCCAGCCAGTGTGGATGGCGCATGTTAGAACTTTGCAGTATCGGCATTTTAACCCTATTCTTTGCAAACATCAATTGCCCTCTGCCCCACAGTCGAGGAAGGAAGCTTTATCGATTGCTGTGTTCTGGAAGGGTGCCTGACTGAGGTGGCTGGGTAGAGGGGCTAAGATTTGCCTAATTGACATTGGTGTGGCAAAGAGGATGTAGAAGTGTTACAGACAAGTTAATGTCTTACAGAGTTTTGTAAGAAGAGAGTTTCGTCACCATACCTGGAAGTAATGCAGGTGGGGACAGGGGGCAGAGTGCCGCTGCTTTCAGAGCGTGGGCAGGTAAGCCTGGTGCGAAGATGGAAATTCACTGGCGGCCGTCACAGTGCCTGGGAATGAGCTACGACTCAGTAAGATTTCTCTCAGCGTGTGCTGAATGGAAATGATAGAAAACCAGTTTAACGAGTTACTTATATTTGTGGAAATCCATGGTTCTTAACATATTGCAAATTTTGAAGCAAGAAACCTTCAGAGTTTCTCTCTAAACTCACTCATGCAGCTTCAGTGAACCGTCACCTTGATGGAGTGGAAGACCCCATTTGGGACCTGTTATACCTACTCTCCTTACACAGTGAATGTTGGAATGCCATCATGTTCTTGCCTTTTCAAAGGATCCGTCCACCGGTGCCCTTTTATGGATTCCCCTTCCTTAGACACCCTGCTGCCGTACTCACGGTCCCTGCGTTTGCTTTAATTTCACCGTCAGGGAGCAGGGAGGGCAGAAATGACCCAATGTTGTGATAGGGACGTGGCCTCCACTTAGAGGGCAGGTGAGTTGGAAAGGTGGCTTCCAGAGTCACTGTCATCTTCCACCACTGTGAGGTCAAGTGCAGGTGGCAGGTGGGGAACCCGATGGCCGAGCGGAGGGTGGTGGCGTTGCTGTGGGGGGTGGCTTCTGTCCTGGGAAAAGGTACTTGAGGAAGTGAGAACATCATCGCCGCGGTCTGGAGGGAGAGAACAGAGCAGAGCACCATAGCGGGAATCATGCGTGTTGACGTATTGTAACAACTAACTCTCTTATCTTCGCAGCACCCTGTACTTCGCCTAGAGCACAGGTGGCAAACACAAGGCCCGAGGGCGGAATTCAGCCCTCCGCCTTGTTTCTACCCTCTCGCTTAAGTGTTAGGGAGCGGTTACGTTTATACAGCCCTAAAGTTACATCCCGCCCTTTGAAGGCAACCTCCAGGCTGATGTGGCCCCGGGGAAATGAGTTTGGTGCCCCTGGCCTAGAGGGTGATATGCTGGTTGAACAAAACACAGGAGTTGCCCTTCGTGAGAGTTCTCATGTCACAGCACAGAAGACCCTGTGCTGCCACGTGAGAAGGTGACAAGTAGGGCAGAGAGATACTGGATCTTGACAGCAATTACACTTTTTCTTTCTTTTTCCCTTGTAGGATTTCCTCCCTATAGGGTCCTCTCAAACGAGGTCTGTAGGGATTCTGTCTATCCCAAATCCGTGTCCAAATCAAAAGGTCAGATTGTATCGCCGAAACAGGCATTGGCTGTTGTTATTCTGGAAGGATCTTTCGGAAGCTGCACCTTATTTGAAAAAGGAAGTCCCTTTCGTTTGGTGCAGTCCACACTCTGGGCTGAGCTAGAAGAAAGGGGAGGGATTTAGTTCTGTCCATTGCACATTTTGGCCAAAAGGAACAAAGACACCCACCCTGTGCGTGAAGGCATCACTGACGGCTCAGCAGGGAGTGGGCCGGGGTGTGGGCTGGCGCGGGCCTCCTGTGCGTGGGTCTGGACCGTGCGGGGGTCTGGACCGTGCGGGGTGGGTTTCAGGTCAGGGCCCTGTGTGAACGAGCTGGGCGACTCTGGAAGCTCTTCTTCGGGTGATGCCTAGCGCTGGCACTGGCTGCAGTCACTCATTTTCAGTGACTGAGTTTGCCGCTAAGAAAACACATGAGGTTTTGTTGTTGCAAGTTCTCCTGTGGTTGCAACCAAAGGGAGGCGTTTTTTGTTTGCTCAGATGGGCTGAAAGCTTTTGCTCCTGCTTGAACCACCCCAGGGGCACACACACACACGAAAAAAAAACCCCAAAAAACTCAGCGAGATTAGCCTGATGGATTTTTCTAAACTTCCTCTGGAACTAAGACTTTTTCTTTAAGTGGTGAAGTTGGTGAAACCTGTCTGCAGTAGTGCTGTGGACAGCTTCCATGTCTGTCCATCTCTGTCCAGACTGAATTCTTATTCGTGGCCCGTGTGCTGTTACATCGTGGATACATTGTAACCTATGTAATCATTCCCCTGTTGGTGGATATTTGGGTTGCTACATCTTTTGTTTCCCAGTTACAGAAGAGGCTACAGTGACAAGTTTGTACACACCCCTTCGTTGGGCGTCTGGGTGAGTGTTTTTCCTAGGACAGATTTCTGGAGATAGACTAACTGGATCCTTTTTCATAGATGTCAGCAAAACGACTGCAACCTAAAGAGCCTCATTCTGTGGGCTGCTGTCTTCCAGGGCTCCCCAGGGGTTTGGTTTTTAGCTTCTTTGCAAACCGTTTGAGAGAAGATACTCCTGTTCCCGAGTTCAGCCTTGGTAACCTGAGGGTTGGTTTAATTCCTGCCTGGGCTTTTTGTTTGTTTGTTCGTTTGTTGGACCCCAGCTATGCAGACACCAGCTGATACATTTTGCATTCCTGAAAGATGTTGCACCCCCTGCAGCAAAAGGTGGTGGGGGTGGTTCTGAGGCTCTGGCAGGCAGCCCCCCAGGTGGCTACCCTCAGCTGTGTTTGCCTCATCTCCTCAAGTGGGAGCTGGGGCTGCGGATGCCTGAGTTTTACATCAGTGAGAACCAAGCACAATATAGGGAGGGACCTGGTGTCAGGGGAGAGAAAGCTCTCATTTGGTAAACTGGACAATGTAAATATACTTAACTCATTGGGAGGGCAGTTTGCTGTGACCCTAGGAATATATCTTGCTCACTCTGTCATGCATATTGTCACCTTTGCCATGTCTCTGTCTCTTTTTAAAAGATTTTTTTTAACTTAGAGACGGGGAAGGAAGGGGGAAAGGGAGAGAAACATCAGTCAGTTGCCTCTTGCACGTGCCCTGATGGGGACCTAGCCTGCAACCTAGGCACGTGCCCTGACTGGGAATTGAACCAGCGACTTTCACTGTGTGGGACAGTGCTCAACCACCTGAGCCACGCCAGTTAGGGCTGTCTCTCTTTGTAATATTTTTTTTTATGGTAGAATACACCTAATATAAATGTATATATGCCTAATATAAAATGTTCCTTCCGTTTTAACCATTTCTGAGTGTATGGTTCAGTGGCGTTAAGGACATCCGCGTGGCTGTGTGGCCATCCCCACTCTCTATCCCCAGAGCTCCCCCTCGTTTCAGAAGGGAAGGCGTTTTTGAACCTATGTTTGGCATAACTTGGTGGTCACCAAAGAGTCTTCAAGTCCAGTTTAACTTTTTGAAGGCACAGCGCTCAGGGCATCACAGACCTTTGGGGTGTAAATAACACGCAGCCGTGCCCCTATAATTTGCCCAAGAAGACCTAAATTGACACCCAACTGGTAGAAGCCACTCAACCCCCAGCCAAGTAATACTGCTTATGACATTAATGAGGGGAGGCACTTTGCCTCCCGGCTGTGGCCTTCCCGGCGCCCCGCCTCATCGGGTGAGCACAAAGGAATCAGTGGTGTTTGGCTTCTAGCATTTCACGGGGTGCAGCCTCCATAAGTCCCTGAGGGACTTCGGTGCCCGAGGGAGGACACTTCGAGGTGCTCCAGACAAGCTCATTTCTCAGACTTTCCTCTCTGTGCTGAGACACCTGTGTTTTGGAGGAAGCTAGATGCCCAGGTCAATTCCACAAGACTTTCCAGAATCAGGTGTCCAGGTAGGAGGAAGACGAGACCAAGCCTAGGATGGAGAAAGACCAGCAAACCAGTCAGTTGCTACAAAAATGCCCTTTTTCTTAAAAAAAAAAATCCAGGTGCTTAGCATCCCAACCCACGTGTCTATTCTAGAAGATGACAAGTCAAAAATCTGCGGGTGGGTACTTGGACTCATTTCTGAAAGCACAGGGCTCCTCCTCATCCTGTATCCTAACTTCGCCTTTTTCTCCTGATGCTTTTTTGTTCTGACCTCCTTTTGTGCCAGTCTCCAGAGGCTGGAGAAGGCTTAGGGAAAGCCAGACTCAGAGCCCAGCTAGATTAGCCTGTCTGGTTTGAGTGCATTGGGCAGAGGCTTGATAAGGCAATGAACTCATTCTCCTAATTGTAGTTAGTGGGAGGTCTTTAGCAGGTTCCTGGGATCCTCAAACTTCAGAGGGCTGTGAGGGCCCTCCCCTAATAGCCATGCCTCCTGCTAACTGGTTTAGTGTGTTTTTATGCAACAAAAGCAACCACCGCCTACTCTGGAGAAGAAAAAAAAATAAGGCTGGGTTTAGAAAAAGAATTCTTGGTGGTTCTCACTTGTCCTCCAAATTGCAGTGTTCTTTCTCTGTGCAGCCCCTTGGAGTTGCTAAGAAACTGCCCTGTTAGAGGAAGGGTAATTAAATTTTGAGTTTAATTTAAAGACAGGGCAGGCAAAGTTCTCTGCGCTCCTTGAATGAATGGGTGTCCAAGAGCAGGAGGCTCGCTGTTACCTGATCGATACTGGGCACTCAGTGTGACTCTTGGTGTTTTCCTGCTGGACAGACAGCTTTGAAATGGTTCTTTGTGGCAAGCACCGCTTACCTGTTTGGGGAGAGATAGTTAAGAGGAACAGTGTGTGCTGGGAAACCAGCAACTCGGCTTGATTAATTTACAGGTGTAATTTAAGAACCCGGTTCTCCTCCTGACCCTGGGAGCCGCAGTTCCCCAGCCCGTGGGCATGAGGCCTCTCTGCTGGCTGGACATTTTTTATGGCCTTTGCTGTGTCAGAGCAAAAGTCGTAGATCTCTTATGAGCAAACATCTTATGTCCAGAGGAGGGCTGGCATGTCATAAAGTTTCAGTGGTCAATTAACAATGATTTATTCTTTGTCACTCAGGCATTTTTCTCCGTCTCTCTCTCTCTCTCTCGCTCTCGCTCTCTGTCTCTCTCACACAGCAGGACTTGAGAGAGGAGGTCTCGATATTTAGACTCTAAGCAGCTGGGCTTCTGCTTTAGCAAAGTGGATTCATTTGGAGCACTTCACGAAAGGGAGGGCGAGAACGCGGGGGAGAGAATTTTTTCCCAGCACTCCAGTCTGTGTTTACTATGCATTTATTCGGTGGAACCTCATTCCAGCCGTGCAGCCGACTGTCCCATCGGCGGCGGCCGCGCCCTTCGGGCTGCTCTCCACTCTGTCTTCATTTGGAATTCACACAGGGCCCTTAGAATCACTGCTGTAAAGGTTCCCATCTTCCTCGGTCCAGGGACCGTGCGTCTGTGACCTGCAGAGCTCAGAGTGTATGCTTTTAAAAACTGCAGTCAAGACGCGGATGGAGTGCTCATCAGCTTCTCTGTTTGCCGTATATTTATTTCACTCCCTGTAAAAAGAAAAATCTGTTTTCTGTAACAGCTGAGAGTTAAACACGCTGCAGGAGAACCTTGCCCGAAACTGTAAGTCCTAGTGGAGAAGATGGGATTTTTGTTATCGCACGGAGGAACCGGAGATGAGCAGGCTCTGGGTTTGATTCTCTCACTCAGAGATACAATCCATTGGCCAGTCTTTTTCTATCAGCCTGCTGCCCCCAAGCATTGCAAGCCTGAGGGTTCGGTTCGCCCAGGGCCCTGTGAGGTTCTGGGAGGCACATCAGCTGTCGGAGGACCTCGCACCCCCAGCCACGGGGGCCGCCTGCTCTGCCCGCCTCCTCAGGACCTGCCGCCCGGCCAGTTCCCCCAGCCGCCGGCTGCACCCTGCGTTCACCCAGGTTTTTCGGAAGCTAAAACGGGAGTCCAGGTGCTGTCATCCCCTACTGCTGATGGCTGCTCTGAACGGTGTGATGGACACCGAGGAAGAGTGACGGCTGGAGGATTTGGGAAGAGGAGCTCTGTGCTCTGCAGAAGCTGGCACCTGGGACCTTTTCCAAGATGTTCAGGGCAGAGAATAAGGTTGCAACGGAAATCAAAGCCTGATGTGGAGAAACGAAACATGAGGCCTACTGACTTTTTAAAAACATTTTAAATAACATTCTCTAAGGTTTCATTTTATACCAAAGGCAGCTGTAATAAGTTTTGGAAGACGGTGTAAGGTTTCGATTACAGAGGGATCCCCCTTACAGTTTCTGTACCCGAAGTGAGAAAGGGCTTGGGGGGGAGGGCAGTGGTTCAGAGGTTATTTTGTAGCAGGTGAGACAGTTTGAAAGGGATGAATTCAAGACTGCAAGCGGGCAACGTTGGGTGTGCTGTAATTTGCAAATGCAGTAGCGTTAAACCATCGCAAAGTTCATTGTTTTGTTTTGTTTTTTTTCTCTTCAAATAGTCTGGATAGCAAATTAAGAACTGGAGCTCAGCGACACATTGAGCGCCAGTGAAACAAGACTGCGGCCCTGTAGCGGGCCCTCCCAGGGCCTCCCCAGTGACTCAACGCCCTGCTGAGGGCTGGCGCGGGCCAGGACGTCGGGCGGCATGAAAGCGCCCATTGTTCGCCGGGCATCGTGACTCGGTATTACATGCACAGTGTTTGCTTGTGAACAGATCTGTTCGAAACAAGCATGTTTAAGAAAGACGATGTGGTTTGAAATTCCGTTCATCTGGCTCATGACATTTAAGATTTTATAGTACCTTTGTTTCTAAGGATAAATATTTAGGTCTACTGTAAATATTTGTATTTGAACACGCAAACACGTGGCACGAAAGTGGAAAACGGGGCCAGAGGGTGGATGGGGACCTCAAATTCACTTCTCTGTGGGAAGGAGTAAGCCACCGCCCTGTTTCACAGGTACAGAGGCAGAGTTTGTCAGCGTGGCTGGCAGTATCCAGCCCAGGGGACGGCTCCCCTCGTGCTGCTGAGTCTCTTGGGAGAAGGAGGGTGTGTATGGACTTAACCTCCGTGCTTCTCCCGTGGATGGGGCGGGCCAGGGTGGAAGCAGACCTCGGTTCCTGCCGGCCCTAAGCCGGCCGGTCTCTCCGGGCCTGACCGGGAGGCTCACAGTGGCTCATTCCTGGGGTGCTGTGTTCACCAAAGCGTGAGGGTTTCTGGTGATGTTTGAAGGGATTCCAGCTCTGCAGCTCGCTGCCTACAAAGTTCAGGAGTCTCGTCTTCTGGGTTCTTCATTCAGCCTATCCAGGCGATGATATTGGGGCAAATGAATGACTTTTTCAGGGCTCTGCAATCCTTACCTTTTTAATGTGAAAATGTAGGTAGGCGTCTTCGAAGTGATGGGAGATTCTGGAATGCAAGAGACTTTTCTTTCCTTTTTTTTTTTTTAAGTTTTTAAAGACCAGCAACAGGCTTATGCAGTAAAGTCAATTTGCATATGGTTTGGCTCTTGTCCAGCAAATTCCACTAAGTGACATTTTCAGCTGAAAGGCTCCAACGTAGAGAGGCCTAGCTATCTATCATTCTCAGTCGCTGTTCTCAGGCCCGTGCACGGGCAGGCCAGGTGCAGTGGGGAGACATCCTTGGTGTGTTGGCGGGGGGAGGGGGGACAGATCTCTTCATTTCCCCTGGCGGTTTTTGAAGTGGAGGTTAAAGACGGTGGTGTCCACTCCCTGGGAAGGGAGAGGAGGAGGGTGGCTGGCACCCGCAGGTGTGTGGGGATGGGCTGATGTGTGCAAACGTGGGTGGTCAGTTGGGTTGGTTGGTTGGCTATTGACCCCGCTGCCCTGTAGGAAGCTTCCTGTTCGTTTGTAGCGAGGGTGCCTTGTGGACCAGGTCACTCAGCTGCCCAGTCTGGGACTCGGTCCTTGGGAACCCGATTTTAGGGGCTCTCACACCAGGACTTGGCACCAGGATTTCCGTACAGAGGCCACCTGTACGTCGGAGAGGGACCTTTGCAGACGTAAGACTGGAGGGGGTATGCCTTGTAGAGAAACTTTCTCCCGAGAGAGAGAGAGAGGTCAGGCAACTGAGGGTGGGAAGCAGGTGCCAGCCTACCCCGCACGGGGCCCCCTTCAAGGCTGTCTGAAGCGCTGCCGGGATTCGGGAACTGGTGTCTCTTTATGTGTTTTGCTCGGTGCCACATCTGAATAAACCGAGGACTGCTTACTCGTGCATCTAGCACTTGGCACACACAGTAACACTTAATATTTATCAAGGAAATGACTGGAGGGGGAAAAAAAAGAGAATGAATAGAGTAAATTCCACAGCAAAGAGAGAAAACCGTTTGTTCATTTGGTCTGTTCATAACCTTGGGCTTTAGCTTTTAGTTTATTTTCTTTTGACACAAGTGATGCACGTCATCGCAGGGCGTCTTAGAAATGTATCGGGAGACCCTGTGCGTATAGGAGCCACTTTTGGTATTCGGGGTGACGTTAAAGTAAGTCTTGTCTCTTGCTGGTGGTGTTAAGCTTATGGTCAAGGTGAGTTTCTGTATTTTCCCCAGCAATGTACACGGAGAGGTAGCCATACTCCTGCCATGTTTTTTTAGATTGTCAAAATAAAACTTTTTCCCTCGCTCATTAGGTGGCCTTGGACTACCGACAACTTGCGACGTAATACGTTCTTTCCTCAGTTTTCTAAATAAGTACTCTTTTTACTGGGGTCACTCTCTCGCAGTCTCCTTTGAAGTCATTTTTTTGTTATGCGTTGGGCGGCCTTGTTATTTCAAAGGAGTCAGCCAGCAGACTCCAGACCTTTTTGGCTTGAGTTCGCAAATGGCCTTCTGGACAACACCACTTATTTATTCGTCCCCCTCCCCCACTCCCCCTCTCTCCCCTCTCTCCCTCCCAGAGCGATCGCCACACCGGCCCATCCTCCAAGCCGGACTGCCCGCCAACGCCTCCACCGTGGTGGGAGGAGACGTGGAGTTCGTCTGCAAAGTGTACAGCGATGCCCAGCCCCACATTCAGTGGATCAAACACGTGGAAAAGAATGGCAGTAAATACGGGCCCGATGGGCTGCCCTATCTCAAGGTTCTGAAGGTGAGCCCTTTCTGAAGCCAGAGGTACTGGGGGGTCTCCCAAGTGGGTTGGGCCACGGGTTCCTTGATTTCCTGTTGAATTTGAGAGAGGACGATCCTTTTATTGGACCGGCCAGCATAGAGTGTGTTGGGGAAGTAGGAGATCATGAGGCTTGCTAGTAAAAATTCAATAGGGAGCTTTAGGGGGGTGGAGGGGACCGCTGGAGGTGGGGTCAGAATAGTTCAGTTATTTGTCAGCCCTGAGGGCTTTGGGGAGATGTGTAGGCTCAGCTGCCCATCTGTAAAAGTGGGGATCGTGATATCACCTCCCCTTCAGGGCTAGTCCTGCGGAGTAAATGGGAGGGAGTGGCCAGAAAGAACTTTGTAAATTGAAGGCGTAGGACCAATGTTTATTGTCAACGCTGATGTTGTGTTCCCTTAATGTGACATTAGGAGCAAATTTTCATAGCCACCTTTTAGAAACACCGTAGATTTTCCTTTTCAAAGAAATCCCTTAACCATTGAAATCCATTCACATGCGATTTAGACGCTAAACTTTAGAAGGTGGCTGTGAACCTATGAAATGTCAGATAAGGAGAACGTCTCCTTGCATTTCTACTTGTTTCTTGCAAGTCCCTGTTTTAACAGCATCAGCCTCTTTATTTTTTAGATCTGTCTTGCTGTTGAGGATGGTGATAGCAAGCTAAGCCTGTGCCACGTCTTAGCCCACTCCCACACTTGTCTCCCACATTGAGACGGCCCTAGAAAGAACAGCCTTCCAATAAAACCATAGGTGGTTCAACTAACACCTCTCCACTCGCAAGGTGTTCTCTGCAGCTGAGAACACTCAGGGTCCAAAGAGCGGGGGGAGGGTGACTAACCTGGGGAATGGCTAACCCCTTCCAGGTGTCGATCACAACCTCTCACCCCTGTCCACCGGGTTGCTTCTGTTGCCCACCGTTAACTTACATTGTTCTTCCGAAACCCGTAGCCCTTCCATACTGCTGTTTACACACAATGGAAGTTGTTTTCTTGTGGTGTGTTGGTGGTGGGACCCTAGACAGGGCAAAGTCCTTCCTGGCTGGCCGTTATATTGTTCTCTGTGTCTGTTCCAGCACTCGGGGATAAATAGTTCCAATGCAGAAGTGCTGGCTCTGTTCAATGTGACTGAGGCTGACGCTGGGGAGTATATATGTAAGGTCTCCAATTATATAGGGCAGGCCAACCAGTCTGCCTGGCTCACTGTCCTGCCCAAACAGCAAGGTAACAACGTTTTTGTTTTTTGTTTTTGTTTTTGTTTTTTTAATAAGAAGGCTGGATATAGAAGCTGGAAAGACTTGGTGCTTTGGGAGACTGCAGGCAGCTTGTAGGATAACTCTGTGGACTCGGTATATTCATCATAATCTTCCTTTGGTGATGCAGCTGGTGTGAAGCCAGCCGCCATGGAAAAATGCCCACGACGTTCCAAGTGCTTGCTCTATTTTCTTCTAGAGGTCACCCTCCGCCCACCCCCCACCCGGCGTTTAAGTCATTCCTTCCAGGACATCTTGTTTGGGCTGCACAGTTCCCATCATTACTGCCCATGAACGCCATTTGGAACACTCACCTGCGTGCCTCTTGAGTCTGCGGCGTTTCAGATCAGCAGAACCCATGTGGCCTCGTGCCCCCAGTTTTTAGAGACACACTGGCATGGTCCGACAAGGCCTCGTGTCCTTGGCTGTGTAACTGATAACTTATCAGACGCTGTCTTTGACCTTGCCGTCTCAGATTCGGGGGTGGTCCACGTAATGGACGTACGGCCGGGAGGTATGGAAGGCAGCAGGTGGCTTTCTTAGTTTGTCGTGACTCGTGTTCAAAGGCTGTTCAAAAACGGAGGAAAAAAGCCCGGTTGCTTGGCCACCAAGATCAAGCCTTCTTGCATTTTGTTTCAAGGCAACACCCGTCGCGGTGGTTACGTAGGAATAAAAGTAGCCAGAGCCTGGTAACCAAGGCGGCCTGCTACCCTGGCCGGTGCCCACAGGGCCAGAGGGTGTGCGGGGGGTCCGCCTGGACTCACCTGCAGGGTTTTGACAACGCAGTTACTGCAACAGGCCCATCCTTTTCTCAGGGTGGGCGTCTGCAGCCCACAGAGCCAGGACCCAACTTGGACTTTGGGGTGCTCTACTTTTGGAAAGTCACCCTAAATCCACAGCAGAGCAAAGCCGTGGCCCAGGGAACAGACGTCCGTGGGTCGATTTTTCCATGTGTTCGATTGCATGCCTGTCTAGGTGGTGAAGCTGGTGTGGTGACGGGCCTGTGGAGGTGAGCTGCTCCGTGTCGCTCAGTGTCTCTCGGTTGTGGGCTTTGTGGATGGGCTGCGACCGGAACCTGCCCGCGGCCAGCACCCGCCGGAGCCCCTGGTGCGACGCCTCGCGGTTCCGTGGCCCCCTCCACAATCATTCCTGTGTCCTCTAGCCGTGTCTCTTGCTCCCCTTCTTTTCTAGGCCGCCGGTGTTAATACCACGGACAAAGAAATTGAGGTTCTCTATATTCGGAATGTAACTTTTGAGGATGCTGGGGAATATACGTGCTTGGCGGGTAATTCTATTGGGATATCCTTTCACTCTGCATGGTTGACAGTTCTGCCAGGTATATACTGCTCTTTCTCTCCGTGGTTTTTTTCCTTTTCTTGGTTGATTGCCGTAAAATTAACACAGCTTCTGTTCTCAGAAATGGCCCCTTTTATCCTTGCATAAAGATTTTAAAAACTCTTTGAAACCATCCCCCAGGGATAGAAATGTTACCTTGGAAATTCAGTTACAGTGTGATCCCATACTCCCATTTATGATCCAGTGACATGTCACCCTGGAAACCCAAAGGGATCTCGTGTTTTCAGCGAGTCACTGAGTCAATGGATAAATTCGCCCATCCCCGGTTCTCCTAAGAAGTTGAAATTACTTTGTAAACCTCAAAGTAATTTTTGCTCATTTCAAATTCCATTTTGCTAAACTGCCCTATGTATTTTTACTCCACTTTCCATTTTTAATGAGATGTCAGTAGATGGATGGATGTCGAGGTGCCCGGGGAGAGGCTCCCGCATGTAGGGTGTACAGAAGCAGTGTGGTACCCACCTCGGGAATCGGTGGCTTGCTGCATGTGGCAGTAGAACGGGCTGTCAGTTTGCTTTCGCTGCAAAGCATGCTCTTGCCTTCTTGGGCTTGATGTTATTTCCGCCCTGCAAAGAAATCAACATCAGTGAAGCCCTGTTGCCTAACTATTGCTGCTGTCTGCATCTTTAACCGATATCTCTGTCCTGGTCAAATGTTCTTGGAAATCACTGTCTACTCTGATGCATCTGCCTCTTTGTCATTGCCGTTGTGAAACTGCGTAGACTGTGGTATGCTAGCTCCTTATGTTCCCCTCCAGTCGTTAATGCCTTATTTTTAGAGTACGGTACCTACCTGCATGCTTATTTTATATGTCGTAAAAGTAAATCGATCAATTTATTTTGTGCTGTGCTGCTGAGAGTTTGGACTGTCTTGCAAGCATTTTTCTGATTAAAATGTGTAAGCTTTAAATAATACCATTGCATCTATTTTTTTCTTTTGTCATGAATCTGCCATGTCAATACCTGCTTTGAAACAGTGAGACGCCTCTTACATGGAGCTTGCTTTTACTGGCTGTACTGCATTTTGCAGGTGCCCGGTCGGCACTCCTGAACCAGGGTGCCTGACACTACTGGCCCATTAACTAAGAATGCAGTTTGAGAAAAATACTATTTGGAAATTCACTGCTTATAGCTTGACCATTGAGGACTAAGGAGGGAGCAGACTTTATTAGAAGTTGATGTAAGAATGTTCTAACTTGAGTAATTTTATTCACATGTAATACCATTTCTATTTTTTCTCTAAAAGTCGTGATGTATCAGTATAACCAGATACACAAAAATTTTAATAGTTATTAAGAAATATTACTACTTATGGTGCAAACATAATGATTCTGTATTATATGCAATTCTGTCTTCATATGAAATGAATGCATTTGTTTATTAAAGAATTGGACACTTTTTTGGGCCAACCTGCTAGGTGAATATTTTATTTCATACAGAACTGTGTTTGTCCCTGGTCAGCCAGCCTATCACATCTTCCTTTGGAAGTGCTGACCCCACATGAGGTGGAGGCATTGTCCCTTCAGGAACAAAGTGGGCATTGTTCACATTTGAGAACGTGGTCTGCTCGGAGACCAGCGTGGAACACAGTCCCATTATTGTGGGTGTGGCTGGCTGTCCTATTCTGCCCAAATGTCTGTGGTCTCCTAGCCTGCCCTTTGTGCCTGGTGGCAGCCGACCCGTCACTATCACTGGGATGTGAGGCTGACCGAGGCCGTAGATAGTGGCCGCCTGGGCCCTGGGGGTGGAGCGAGGAGCCCCGGCTCATCCATGTTCACTTTGGAGAGGTGCACAGCCGGCCCAGGCCCGTGCCGCTCCGTAGCTCCGAGTCGTCGGGAAGCCCGTCCTTGGGAATGCTCATTGCTGTCTGATTCCTTCAGTTGTGCCAGGATGCACCCATCCGGCGTCCTAACTCTGTGGCCTGCTTCTCTGTTCCACCCCTGTGATCTGCAATCTAGCGCCCGTCAGAGAAAAGGAGATCCCAGCCTCCCCAGACTACCTGGAGATAGCCATTTACTGCATAGGGGTCTTCTTGATCGCCTGCATGGTGGTGATCGTCATCGTGTGCCGGATGAAGACCACCACCAAGAAGCCAGACTTCAGCAGCCAGCCGGCCGTGCACAAGCTCACCAAGCGCATCCCCTTGCGGAGACAGGTAACAGAAAGTAGATAAAGAGTTTGAAGAAATTTACTCTTCCCGCACACCCCAGCCAGCTCTCGGGTCTGTCCCTCTGCTTCGATGCCCCCACTTCTGCGAGCCTCATGGAGTGAGCGGCTCCAACGTGCTTTCTTGTGACCATCCGATCAGTGTTTGGAGCCGGGAGAGTCGAGCGCTGACGCTTCGGTGGGGTCAGTGGACTCAAGGTGCCAGGCCAGGAAAGCGCGAGAATGTGAGACTCAGAGGGCTCATCAGCAGGACTGGAAACAACACAGGGAGGCAGGCCCTTGTGTGTTTGACGAACTCAAGGGCAGCGGTCTCTTTGAAGCATGGGCCACTTTTGTCCCCTGGGATCTAATGCTTTTTTTGTTTGTTTTTGTGACAGGTTTATGCCACTAGTTGGAAAGGGAGGGACTCTAGTTTTTTGTTGTGTTTTTTTTTTTTTTACTTATTTTTTTAAGTCAAGGTCAGAAACCTGTGTCCCAAACTGAATTTTGGCTCCACTGCTCTGATTCTTAAAATGGAACTGCGTGCATGTATTACGTTGCTGCTGGTCGTCCACAAGCGAGCGTGGCTGTGGTTCAGTGCTGGGGCGATTTCTGTATCAAATAGGCAGCAGATTTGTCGTCAGCCTCGTGCTGGACTTTGGTGGTTCCTTTTCCCTTGTATGTGCCTCCGGGTTGGTCCGACCTTGCTTTGGGGGGATGGAGGAAGATACGGAGCCTGGATCTGTGCCTGAGACAGAGCCCTGTGAAGCCGATGGGACAGGAAATGGCTCTGCTCTGTCCAGGAGGGTGGAAGCAAAAGACAGATGTGGGAGCAAAGTGTTTACAAAACAGTTTGGAACTTGGTTCCAAAAAAGATT
>CM052542.1:150663846-150741380 GCA_028533065.1 Trachops cirrhosus | reverse complement strand
CTTTCTTTCCTTCCTTCCTTCCTTCCTTCCTCCTTCCTTCCTTCCTTCCTTCTTCCTTCCTTCCTTCCTTCCTTTCCTTCCTTTCCTTCCTTTCCTTCCTTTCCTTCCTTTCCTTCCTTTCCTTCCTTTCCTTCCTTTCCTTTCTTTCCAGCAAGTAAAATGGCTAATGCATCTCTGGCTCTGATTCAGTGGTTTCTTTTGGTAGAACTTACAGGGTACTTGTTAAGATTGTAGGGTCTTTCATCTCAGCCCCAGAGCCGGGAATCTGCATTTTATGCGAGACCGCAGGTGATTCTGCCATGGACTTGGATAAACTGAGTTCACCCCAGCCCTGCCCCTCCTGGGACTTGAGGTGGCCATGCCATCTTGTGGACGAGGCGTTAGGAAGGATTAGGGACCAGATGGGCAGCAGCAGTTTTGGCACGCAGCTGGCTGTTCTGAACCCCGGCTCCAGACTCTGGGCCGAGTGGGTCCTTGTTGACTTCTCCGAAGCCAGGGTTCAAGCAGGTCTTTCTCCATGGGAGCTGAGGGCAGCCTTTGGAGTGCCTGCAGGTGCAGGCGACGCTCAAGTTGTATTAAGGAGGAGGGGAAAGGGGTCCCCGGGGACGCCCCCACAACCAGGAATGCTGTCGTTATTAAAATGACACCGCTGTCTTTCCTGAGGCCGGGAATGCAATGACGGGGCCCGTTGCCTCACTTTGGGAGAGTTCAGTCCTGAGGTGACTCCAGGGTGGCCAGTGACCTTCAGGTGGTCTGGCCGCCCCCTGTCCACCCTTCCCTTTCCAGTGGCCGCTGGGCCATTCTTTTTTTTTTTTTTAATTTTATTTATTTATCTTTAGAGATGAAGGGAAGGAGAGAGGGAGAGAAATAACAATGTGTGGTTGCTTCTCATGCGTCCCCTGCTGGGAACTGGCCTGCAACCCAGGCATGTGCCCTGACTGGGAATCGAACCTCGATCTCTTGGTTCACAGGCCCGCACTCAATTCATTGAGCTACACCAGCCAGGGCCGCTGGGCTATTCTTACAGCCATCATCATGAGCCCCGGCCTTGGGGGTAGAAAGGGGAGTGGTGTGCCCACCTCTACCATTATCTTCTCCTAACAGGGAAAAAGGCTGCCTTCAGGAGGACACCTGTGAGCCGTGCAGCCGGACCATTGTCTCAGAATTATTTTATCATTTTTTTCCTGCTGCTGTCAAAATGCTCTTTTTTTTCCGCTTAGTATAAAAGAGGCAGATGCCCTTAAAAGCCCCTTGACCCAACCCTGGGCCTTGCATCCCGTCTGTCTCCACCTCAGTCGGTCACTTTCCCACCCCCCAGGGAACTTGAGGGTTCCCCTTCCTGCCTTCTCCCTCCCTCCTGCCTTTTTGTGTCACAACTTCCTGCCCAGGCTGCATGGGAGACGTGGCCTGGGGCCTTCGCCAAGGGCTCCAGGGTTACGGGGCGGTGGAGGGTTCATGTGCCCATGTTTCAGTGGGATCGGGTCGTATATGCAAAGCAGAGGAAAGTGGGCAAATTCCGGTCCCCCAGAGGAGCACATCTCTGGGAGGCCCATGTTTGCGGGAACACGTCTCAGCCCCTCCTGTGTGTCCACGTGGGGTGCGCGACTCTTCACAAAGAGCACTTGATCAGTAAGCACGGTCCCTTTGGCGGAGAGAGAGATGCCTATCGGGTATCTGGATAAAAGAGGTTATTGGACTGTGGCTGGAATGAAATCCCCAGAAAGGCCGGCAGATGTGTTGATGAAAGAGAAAATACCACAGGGATGCCAAGCGTGCCTTAACCTGGCGACAGGTGAGCCCGTAATCAGATGCCTTGAGGATGGCTCGCCCCTAGGCACTGACGAGGCCGCTTGTCTTGCCGCATCTGCCCGGAGCCCCCTCTCTCACGGGGCTGCTCTGGGCGCTCGTGGCGGAGTCCGAACCCCGTCTTCTTGGCCCTGACCCTCGCCCCCTGACCCGCATCGGACAGCATTTCACTCAACTCAGTCAATTAATTGTCTTTAGAACAAGAGACGTTTCTGTTTTCCCTGATTCCATTGTGAGTTTTTCCTTCTTGACATTTCCTAATCTGTACTGAATTCACCGGCACAGACATTTCAGTTTATTCTTTGTCAAGTCTTTTCTCCATTGCCGAGGAAGAGATTCCTTGTGGTCATTTCCCAGCACCGTGGGCTTTTTGAGACTCTCGATGGCCTATGGCACTTGGAGAGAGAAACGACTTTTTGGTGGGGCGGGGTTGGGGAGTGGTGGCACGTGGCATCTTTCTGTGAGCCCACATGCAGTGCTGAGGCTCGGACACCCTGCCAGCCACTCGCTCCTCTGCCCCCCTCCTTTGCCATCGCCCTGGAAAGGGGCCCAGCGAGAGCCAGCCCAGAGCGGGCTGCGAGTGGGCAGCGTGGCCCTGCACATCCATGGGTTAAAGACAGGGCTTCCCTTTCCGTGTTTCACACAAATCAGTTAGGTGGGTGGGGGAGGGGTGCAGAGGGACCTGAAGGCATTTGTGCGGAAGGCACGTGGTGGGCTGGGTTCATTGCATCGGTTTTCCAGTGAGTACGTCAGGGTCTCTCTCTGGGGCCAGAGGTTTCCGTAGGGCAGGGTAGAGCCTGCACTGTCCCCACGGACAGAGGAACCCGTCTGCCGGGGGAGGAGACACGCATGCGTGCAGGGCGTTGGCGTCTCAGAAGCGGCTTTAGGTATTTTTTTTTCCCCTTAGACTTTAATGTCACCTTTTGGTTGCCGATACACAGTAGATTGAAAACCAGAGAAGAATCAAGGGCAATCAAGGTCATGTTTTATAACAAATCATTTGAGGCCAGTAGTATATTCCCAAGGGTGTCACGAACAGGACCAAGGTGAAGCGGGGTCAGTGCGTGTGATTCAGGAGCCAGTTCTCGGGGTTGTGTATTAACAGTTATTAAATACGCCAAGTTCCGTGAAGGGTAGTTTTGCTTCTAGAAGCTCGTTTACGACCCAGCAGCTAAACATTGTGATCTCGGGCCATGTCCCGTATTTCGGTCGGTCAGATGGTCTAATGAAAGCTCACTGGCTCCAGAAAACATTTGGGTAATGAGCGTGGTCATGGATGGCTTCACCGGGAATCTGCCCTTTCCTGTGGGTGCCTCGCCCTGCCTGGCCCCGGGGTGGCCGTTCTCTTGGCCTCGGAAAGAACTTGACTGAGAATTGACCTGGAGTTTGGCTGGTGTGATCTTCTAGAAACAGCCAGTCTGTCCAGCACATGGGAGCCATCGCTCTGATAGGTTCATTGCGAGTCCTGGGTGAGGCAGAGACTCGCGAAGGGGGAAGAGCCAGTATCCGCTAAACTATTTAATTACCTACATTTTGTGAGGGCGGGGAGACAGGTCCAAGCCCAGCAACCCCTTGAACCTTGTCAGTCACCTGGCTGAGGTGGGGAGAGGATGGAGGGGAGTGGTGGGCAGGGCTCAGGGGAAACACGTGTTAAGTCCAGAGCCTTGCGATCTGGTTTGGGAACATGGATCCCCAGCCTGAGTCGAGTTTCTGCAGCCGGCCGAGGTCTGGGGACATTTGTCAGTCCTCAGGAGTAAATACACAGACATTGATCACCCCTCGCCCTGGCATCTCTGCTTCGGCCGGCTGTATTCTCGGTGAGGTCCCCGCTGGCTGTTTGTTCTGATCTAGTACAAAGAGGTAACACAGTTTCTTGGTGGCCCTTTAAAAAGAAAAGAAAAAAAAAAAAACACTTCCTTGCTTAATCTCCCATATGTACTGTGGAAATACACAAAAAGCACATTTAGTTAAAAGCTTGATTTATGGCGCATGGTAAAGAGGTTCCGGAAAGCGAGGAGCCGAGCTGAGCCCGAAATGCATGCTGAGCAAGTGCCAGCCGGGATCTGGGAGTGGGGAGACGGTTTATTTTAGAGCGTTAGTGTTTGTTGTTTATAAATAACTTCATTCTCACCATCAATGGAATATTTTTAAATTAGATAAACAGGAAACCCTGGAATTGAAAAAGAGTATCTGACAGGGAAGATGATGACTTTGTGCAAAAAAAAAAAAAAGAAAAAAAGAAAAAGAAAGTGATCATCGGATAGTGCCGAATTAGTCACAGGATTCAGCAACCCCTCCAGGGGCCCTGGAGGGCCCCTTCTCACACTTCTGGTCGCACGCTGCGGGGAGATGTGGCGTCCCAGCCGAGGAAGAATCTCCTGCAAGAGGTCCCGCTGCCCGGACCTGCGTGCACGCCCTGGTTAACAGGGAGTGAAGAGAAAGCCAGTTGTACTTTACAGCCCCAGAGGGGATTTTAGAAGCACAGTAGAAATGCATGGAGGTGAAATTAAGATCTATCTCTGTGGACAGGGTGATTGAATTCTGTCGTTTCTGATACTCTTCCCCCCTTGTTTCTCTGTGTGTATGTGCGTGTTTTACAGACATTTTTTCCAGATTTGTCCATTGAATGTAAACCTCTATACTTCCTCTGAACAAAATCTCCATAAGTAATCCTTTCCGTAAACACGATTTTTAAATTTTAATAATAATGACGGCAACTGTGTTTGTAAAGGTTTTCCAGTACAAGCTTCCCCGGAAAAACCTCGTTGAGACCCTCCGTTTGGGGGAACAGATATACGTGTGGGAACTCTTGCCAGGGGGTTGTGGGCGAAGACTCCTTTGGGGTCCTAGGCCAGCTGCAGAGCAGTAAACTTGTCACTGAATGTTCAGTTTCTCTGTGCTGCCTCCAAGCCATGTCTGTTATTAGGATGTCCTGACGCTCCAGCTTTGCTTCTGTCCTGGGACCGTTCCCAGGTCCTGTGCGGCTCCTGGGTTTGCTCTTCCGTTTGCTGGAGCCCCTGCCCTCCCTGGCTGTGAGCAGAGGGCCTCAGCTCCCAGCCCAGCAAGGCGTGGCCTGTTCTGCAGCCCCCCTGTCAGGCCAGTGGGTCTTCCTTCTTCCCTGCGGTGCACGGTGTGACAGCATCTCTCATACAGACCGGGCCCGGGCTCTAGATGCTCTGGGTCCCCCAGGGGGAGATGCCATCATACAGACCTTTGAATCTGGGCATCACATGCTTCTAAAAAGGTGCTAAGAAAAGTGATTGTGATGTTGGTAGCAAATATTAACGGAGCTGTTAGCCAGAGCCAGACTCAGCACTAACCACCGGGCGGTGTGACTGCGTTTCACCCCACAGTCGCCGTGTGGGGAACACTGCTCCACTTTCCTGCGAACAGGTAAGGAATCTCGAGCTTTAGGATGGTTGAGAGACTTCCTGAAGGGCAGGTCTCAAGTTACCAAGCGTCAGAACTGGGATGGGGTCCCCAACAGTCAGACCCATGGGTGCAGGTGATCAGGATACCACCACCCGACACGGGGTCCCGCTCACAAAGAGTTACCAGAGGGAACACGAGTAGGGGCTGGTGGCTCGGCTGGGGGCCGTCCCCGGGGTGCCCCCAGGCGGGGATCAGAGGTGTCGCCGAGCCCCGCCTGACACACAGGACAGAGACGAAAACAGTGATCTCGCCGTTGTTAACCCACTGGAGAATCCAGTGTATTTTAAGCATATGTTCCTCATTTTCTTTACCCCCCGGAGACATGCCTCGGCTCAGATCTTTATTAGTCTAAAAACCATTTTTGTTAAAAAGCTACTTTCTAAAAAACATAAAAGAGTTGTATGCATGGTAATAAAATGCAAATGGCCCACAAAGTTCTGAAATAGACATATTCTAACCTCTCCCTCAACTTTTGATTTTACTACTTCTTGATTTTAATACTGAAACCAGTGTCCTCCTATTTGTGAAATGATTGCCCCTCGTGTATTCTCGGGCACTGTTTCAGGTTTCCGTTAACGGCAGCCTGGGTTTCTGAAGGAGAGAGGTGAGGTTTTCCGAATAGGGCGATGTTCGCCGGGAAGAACAGGTGTTCTGGGCAGGGTCCAGGCTGCACCTTGTGAAGGTGCATCATCAGTTTGCTTGTCTGTACTTGGTCTTTGCTCCCTGCTTTAAACGGGGTTTGCAAGCACAGCTGGGGAGGCCGGTTGACCTTGACCATCCTGCAGGGTGCAGACCCGAGGTGGGCGGGTGAGCTGCTTTGATGGGTCACGGTCAACCCCATGTTCCAACTGTCTTGGGCCAAAGTCCTGTTCATGGTTTAAAGTCAGGTGGTGTGTAGGTGGCCCACAATTGGCCCAAACTGTGCAGGGACCCTCAGAGGTGGCCCTCCACATGGTGGGCTGTGCACACATTACCCTTCATAGGAACCAGCCCCAGGGCGTCGGCATATTCGAGAAATGACCGTGTTCTCAGTCTTGAGATGGGTGAGGGTAAGCGAGACACCTCAGCAAAGCCCCTGTAAGCTGCCGGGTGGAAGAGGAGCTTTCCTGGGTGGTTGTGAACAAAAATATACTTTTCTTTCCCTTTCGTTCCACGTGTCCAACCCACTCGTTTCTAAAACCGAAGTTGACAAGAGGCTGTCAATTTTTCACTGAATGGCTTGGATATCCACCAGTTCCCAGAAGGACTGTGGGGAAGCAGGGCGCACGCCCTGTGCCTGGGTCTCGGGTGGCCTTGAACAAAGAGGCACTGAGAGCTACTGGAGTGCCTTTCACATTCAAATCCTGCCTAGAGTTGGTTCTTGGAGACAGATTGTCCAGAGGCTTTTATGGAATTTCATGATCAGTGGTCCCGGGGAGATTGACTGTCTGGGGCTCCAGCACAGGTACTTCCGGGGGCAATAGTGAAGCTCTTGGGGGCTGTCTCTGGTCCTCAGGTGATGTCTTGCAGAATCAGGACAGAAAGCAGGAATGTTTTGACCCGACTCTGTGTACAGGTGTTTGAAAGCCTGGTCTTAGAAACACGTAACTTGGATGAAAGTTTGTCCCGTGTAGATGGGAGGGCAGAAGAGCTGGAATCCGGTGCTCCTGGTCTTCCATTCGTGACTTCGGCCCGCCCCTGCTTGTCTTCCTTCCTAAGAGCTGACCGTCTGGCTGGGCTCTGGCCGGCGTCCAGTCTTCTCAGGTGGAGCCAGGATTACATCTGCGTCCTTGCGTTTTGTATACAGGTTTCTGCTGAGTCCAGCTCCTCCATGAACTCCAACACCCCGCTGGTGAGGATAACAACACGCCTCTCCTCCACAGCAGACACCCCCATGCTGGCGGGGGTCTCTGAGTACGAGCTACCGGAAGACCCGAAATGGGAGTTTCCCAGAGATAAGTGAGTACTGCTGTGGGCAGCTCCCCGAGTGCGCGGAGACTCGGGGGTACATGGGGGTATCGGAGGGACGTTTCCTTCTTATGACCCCACACTGCAAAGGGCTTGCTATGAGGATGTCAAAAAAAAGTGAGGTTATATTTCTAAGTAACCAGCTCTCAGGAAGGAATTGATTCTCTCTCTTTTTTAAAATAGTTTTTAAAACAGGAGCTTCTAAGGCATGGCTGGTCCCCCAACGGGATGGCACCTTAATTAGCGTTTGTTCTTTTTAACTTTCTAGGCTATTCAAACCCAGTCACACTGACTAAAAGTACGGTTATCCCATTTATAAAAAAGTTCTGGGATCCCGCCTTCAGGTCACTGAGGACAGGACTGTTCTGTTGTTCATTTCTTTGGAGAAATCAGGTGAAGAAAGTCAGTCGCCTTACGAATCTGCATCCAGGGTGCCATTTTCAATGGTTATTAATGTACTATCGGCTGAAAAGCTTCAGACACGGTACCGGACGTTGAGCTTCCTGGGACCCGTAACATTTTCCTTATTGGAGGGTATAGGGGTGTCCCGATCACGCTCAGGCCAAGCGTGGCCCCCTGGGCTCTGCTGATGAAGGCATCGGAGGGAGCTGCTTCTCTCTTGGTCTGGCTCTAAGTTCATGTGCTTTGGGCTCAAGTTACCTGATGTGTGGCCTGCGTTGCTGTAAAGTGAAGGTCACGGCACAGCCCTCCCAGGACCGAGCGCGGTTCTCGGCTCCCGGGAGTGTAGGTCTCCTGTTGCTTTCCTTTATGTATTGGTGAGCTGTGAGCTCTGAACTGCAGACCGCAGCGGGATGGCGGTGCTGGGCATAGGGCCGGTGGGAAAGAGCTTGGGCTCCCAGCCTCTGTCTTCTAGGCAGGGACCAACTCCCAGACCCAGCTTCTGAAATGAAGTCCCCTGGTCACCGAAGGGTCGGTTGTCCGCTCTCTTCTGGGATCCTCCGGTGGTAATTAGGGTCCGAACAGCTTGCGGGTAACGCAAGGTGCAGGCTGCTGACTCTGCATCTGCGTCAAATCAACTGGAATGAGCTCTTGACTTGCTGACGTCCACCTACTCTGTCTTGCCATTCGTAGGAGCCCTGAGATTCTGTCAGAGTGTGTAATTACTGTAGATGAACTCATGCACAGATCTGGAAACCCTACAGAGATAAGCTTTTCTAGAGACTGGCTGATGTGCTCTGGAAGGAGAGGTAGCTTCTACGGCCCTTGTCACTTTGATTCACTGGTCTCCACCCTGGTGTTTGTTCCCCAGCAGCCAAAGTAGGGATATTAATGTGCATCGTAAGCTGGAACCAAGTAATCGCACAGATATCATGCTGTTAAGAGTGTTGAAAGAGGTAATTTCCAGTTTATTTGTGTACCGTAGTGAAAACAGCATTCATTCATTCATTCATTCATTCAGGACTTGTTTACTGAGGTGGCACCAGAGGAAAACATAAGGAATGGTTTTCTTTACCTGTAGAATGCGGAGGGGGAGAGAAAGGGGGTGTTTCTCGTGAGCCCTCCTGGCTCCCTGGTTTGATTACACAAGTGGGCAGGTTCATATGCACATTCCTGTGTGTAGAAGGCTGGGCTGGGGAGCTGGGACCATTTCGTAAGAAACTGCAGCTCTCGGGCTCAGCCCGCAGCTTTTGCCACCTGTGACACCCCCGTCCACAGTGGGAGGCTTGTGTGTGCTGAACTGTTCACTCCCACTCGAGGGTACCCCGAGTGTGGAAAATCTGAGTGCGAAGCATTTCAAAACAGTGTTTAGCGCAGACGTAGGTGGAGCAGGTTTCCAATGAATGAAGGCTATTTAGGAGCAGTTTATGAGATCGGAGGCAGAAGTTACACAAAGGAAGGGTTGTTATGCTTGTAGGGGCAGGGCAATAGGACATAAATTAGCCATTTTTCCAATGCAAATGTTTGTTTTCTGCCAAGACATTAAATTTAATTTCAGTTCAGCGTAGAAATGGAATGACCTCAGCGTAGTATACGTTGCCCTGGGTTTTTGGTCAGCTTTTGCAAACCCAGGTGTACTTACCATAAATACCATTTATACTAAGGTCAGCTCAGTACTTTGCTTAAGTGAAAAACCACACTCATACGTATTTCAAAGACTGCCTCATTCTTTTGGTTTCCGTAATGCCCGAGGACAAGATACGGCTATTAACAGGATGCGTGTTGAGCTTCTGAGCTTAGAAATTCAGTTTGTTGTGTTCGTGTTGGGTTTTCTTTAGCATGAATTTTGGGTAGTCATCAGGATTTCGGGATTGTTTTGTCAAAAAAAAATTCCCCCAGTTTTTCAGACTTTTTTTTTGCCATTAATGAAAAATTAGAGATTCCTTGAAATGCGTTTAAGATTCATATCATGTATCTTGGCTGCAGAATGTGACCGTAAAACCCGTTGGTATCTGAATAACAGCGGTTTTAAAGAAAGACAAAAAAGTAAGAACAGCTTTAAGGTTTTCCTTGAGACATTCTGAACTACGACTATTCATATATAACAAGCTCCTCCTTGTTAGCACTTAGCAAAGCCGACTACCTCATCAGCAAGGATACCTTCCGTAAAGAAAATAAATCCAGAGTATGGATGTGAAATGTAATAGCCGCCCCGCCAGTCACTGACATTCTCTGAGACGTCACTGAGAAAACGCTCAGGCGAGTGTGCGTCCCACGTCTCATTAGTTCCGTATGATAAATGCCCCGTGCTCTGCAGGCCGCTGAAAGATTTTTATACTCGGTTCTGGAATTTCCCTCGCTGCGCCCTTCGCCAGACGCTGCGTGCTAATCTCCTATTCACACGTCTAGGCTGACGCTGGGCAAGCCCCTGGGGGAAGGTTGCTTCGGGCAAGTGGTCATGGCTGAGGCAGTGGGGATCGACAAAGAAAAGCCCAAGGAGGCCGTCACCGTGGCAGTGAAGATGCTGAAAGGTGAGTGGGGAGGGGGCGGGTGGGGGTGGGGGCAGATGGGGGTGGGGCGAGGGCGGAAAGCCTTATCGAGCGTGTTCCTTTTGTGGCATGTGAACTCTATCGTGGCGGGGGGTCAGAGAGCACATAGCTGACCTAGGGGTGGAGGGGTTTTCAGTATAAATCAGCCTCTTGGACAGACTATTTATCTTGAGCTGTGTGCACTTTTGAAAAACAAAATCCGGTTTTGTCAATGTGGTAGCCGCCTCGACTGTTGTCCTTCAGCTCCTTGTGATTCTTCATTCCCTCCCTCCCTACAAGGGTGGGGCAGAAGTAGGCTTGTGGTCGTGTGCGTGGAAAATACCACAATACTTAATAAATAGTAACGCAATAATAAACCCTTTCAAGTACGCACAACTGGAGCCCTCCTTTCCCCCACCCTGTATTTGCATGTGCTTAGAAAATACCAGCTCACATATAATTGGTTAATTGAGATGAGCGTTGGTACGGGGGTCTCCGGACCCAGACCTTCATTGACAAGCTGAGGACACTTGGCTTTTTTGGAGGGAGCAAAGGAGGCCTAGGGAGAAGAGATCACACCTTCCCTTCTCTTTTGTGGGATGAGCTGGTCTGGGAGGGGACCAATAGCATTGGCGGTGGTGCAGAGCCTTCTGGGACATGGAAACGAGTTGCCCCGTCTCGTGGCATGCATGGGAATCTGCACATTTCTGAATTCACCATCCCATCCTGCACCGTCCGCACACCCAGGGAGCGGCAGCCCCTGGCCGTGAACCAGGATGCAGCAGGGGGTGGCCCGGGCTTCCTGTCTCTTTCATCAGAGCTTCTGATTTGGGTTGTGGGGCTCAGCGCTACCTGGGGACACAGCAGAAAGGGAGGTCCGGGAGTTCTTTCTTTTTCCTGCTCCACCCGGGCCAGCCTTCCCTGTTAGGATGGAGGAGGACATTAGCCCCGGAGCCTGGAGGAGAAAACACCCCGAGCTGAGCATTGGCCTTCCCCACGCCCGGCAGGAGCTTGGGTCTCCCCTCAGCCTCCGGTCAGTCGGGCTGCTCTGCCGTTTGTGACCCTCAAAAGCTTTCCGCCACGTGGCTCGCAGCCATGCCCGCATCTCCCTGTTCTAGGCAGCCCAGAGTTTTCCGTATTGAATTAGCTCTAAGGGAGGCACGTGGGAAGAGTCTTGTTACCTTTTAGAAGCTCGCTGTGAGCCCAGGGACCCAGGACCTCAGCCATTCTTGCTTGAGATGATAGAACTGAGGTTTATAAAAAGTTTGAGTATTTTGGAAAGGGAAGGCATGGACGTTCACCCACTCAGGATGTGCTTGTGCGTGGTGTGCACACACACACACTTTTGTGCACAGTTGTGGGGTTGCCCCCCCCAAACCCATCTGTGAATGCCCTGAAGGCCGTGCAGGCCGGAGTTAGTGGCCCTTGGTTTGAGAGCTCTGTAGGGATGTGAGATACCTCGTCTTCCTCTCCAGATGTTCTCACAGCTGCTTTCGGGCCCCAGGAAGTTCGATGTGGTTTTCTGAGGCATCGCAGGTCTACTGGAGGATGGAATTATTTCACGATACAGTTAAAATGCCCCACATTTGTGAGATTTGCTGGAAAAGAATTGGCCTTAACATCAGAGGCCTGTATTCATTCCAGTTCTGACCTTTGACCCTGTTGACCCCAAATTAGCGGCTTGACACGGGGCAGGGCACTTCCCCGTCTGGGCCTTTGCGCCCGACCCATGAAATGAGGGAAGTGGTTTGGAAAGTCTTCTGGTTCTAACATTTAATTTCATGCTGTTTCAACCGAGTGCCAGGCAGCTAGCCTCGGTGGCCGGTGGGGTAGGGGACACGCACTGACGTTTCCTGTACATGATGCTCATAGATGATGCCACGGAGAAGGACCTTTCTGATCTGGTGTCAGAGATGGAGATGATGAAGATGATTGGGAAACACAAAAATATCATAAATCTCCTCGGAGCCTGCACTCAGGATGGTGAGTAGGAGGGAAAATGCTCTCGTCCCGATTGTCCGCGGGTCAGGGGTGACGTCATCTGGGGAACGGTTGGACTTCCGGATTTGCTCCTAGGGCATCTCAAGTGCATCTATTGGGTCGGCCAAAAAGTCCGCTTAGTTTTTTCTGTAAAATGAAAGACACATTTTTCATTTTTACCAATAACTTTGTTGGATATTTTAAATATGTCAGCTGTCTCCCGCTCTTGGCTTCTAGTGGGGAGAGGCCAGGGGTGCTGCTAAACATCTTCCAGTGCATGAGACAGCCCCACAGCAAAGAACTATTTGGCCAGAGTGTCAATAGTACCAGGAAACTTCGCAAATCACTTTTGACACGTTCGATCACGTCAAAAACCTTCTCCATACACTGCACAAATCCTTTTTTGCATTTCAGTTGTGATTTTACTTTTTCTGAAATTAATAAAGTATAATATGCCAAATATGTTGAGTATTTTCTTCCATCTTCAATGTTAAAATGGCTGCCCTCCCCAATCACCAATTTTGATAAGTTTTTTTAAAAAGTGCACACTGATATGACAGCTGTCGGGATACAATCTAACAAAATTGTTTCAAATGAAGTTAAAGACAACTCAGAACTGCTAGAACCATCGCAGGGGGAGAAAAGTACCAAACAAACTTTTTGGCCAACCCGATACAAATTCTCTTCCAGCTCTTCCTAGGAAGATGTTCCTGGCCCTGGACACAAAGGGGACTTTGTGACCGTACCTGGGGGGCAGGGGAGAGGTGGGTGTTTGGCGACTTTGGATGAGGGGGCCCGCGGGGTTCTGCTCTGTGCAGGGCATGACCCAGAGGGTGTTGGGAAAAGGCAGTCTCCCGAGGTTTCTGTGTGGCGAGTGCTGGGAGGAATTTCTCAAAACAAGGTCCTGTGTTTTGGTTGACAAGTTCTCTTAAAATGGGGACTGAGGGAGCCTGGTCCTGCTGTGGCCAGCAGATGCCGGGGCTCCCCGGGACAGCTGAGAAGAGGGGCGAGGAATGAAGGGACACATTGTCCTCCTCCGGGGCGGAGGGGCCCCGCTTCTCTCATCGAAGGGCTAATTGGCGCTTTGGGAATCCGTTTGGCGATCATGAATAAACTCGAAAGTGCCTCCCTTGGCCTCAGCAGGTTCACTTTGAGGTCTGTACCCGGGGTCGGGGGAGCTTCTCTGTGGAGGGTGATTGTAAATATTTTCAGCTCTGTGGCTGCCGCTGTAGTGTGAAAGCAGCCACAGAAATGAGTGGGCCTGGCTGTGAGCCAGAACAATTTAATTACAAACACAGACGGCGGGCAGGATTTGGCTTGTGGGCGGTAGTGTGCCAGCCCCTGGTCTGTGGCATAGATGGAGAAGTGGGTGCACGTGGGTGTACAAGGAGCTGTGCGTGGGAAGGCTCATTGCGTGGTGTTTGGGATGGCCAAATCTGGAAGCAGCCTGTAGGGTGGGGTGAGCCAGTGGGGTATGTGTATGTGATGGGATGGACAGGCGTGCATCAGAGGGGCTGCGGGTTCGGTTCCAGGCCACCGCAGTAAAGCGAGTGACGTGAATATTCTGGTTTCCCAGTGCATATAAACGTTCTGTTCACACTACACTGTAGCCTGTTAAGTGTGCAGTAGCACATAATTGTACGTACTTTAATTGAAAAATATTTTATTGCTAAAAAAGGCCAGCCATCATTTGAGCCTTCAGCGAGTTGTAATTGTTTTGCTGGTGGGACTGGCCGGGCGCTGGTGGCTGAAGGCTGGGGTGGCTGCAACTTCCTTAACATCAGATAATAATGAACTTTGCCGCACTGATGGATTCTTCTTTTCACCTGAACACTTAGAAGCCATCGTAGGGCTATTAATTGGCCTAATTTCCATCTGGTTGTGTCTCAGGGAAAATGGAGGCCTGGGGAGAGAGGAGGGAGTTGGGGGCATGGCTGGTTAGTGGAGCCATTAGAACATACACAGCACTTAGTAACTTCGCCATCGTATGTCTTTGTGGTGCCCCAAACCATCATACACCGAAGATTACTGCTTGCAGATCACCACCACAAACGTCATCATAACGAAACATTTGAAAATGGCGAGGATTACCAAAATGTGATGCGGAGTAAGCACATTTGTTGGAAAAACAGCGCTGATAGACCTGCCCCACGCAGGGTTGCACCAACTGCCCTCTGTGGAAAAGCCCAGTGTCTGTGAGGTGCCGTCAAGGGCAGCTCCATAGAAAACGAGGGGCGCCTCTGCAGCCTCAAGGGAGTGGTGTGGGTTTAGCTTCATCAGCCTAACCGGGCTGCAGAAGGATAACGCACGGGGGAGGTGGTGTAGAGCTACGTGCCTTTATTATTCATCAGTGCGGTTAAAATGATGCACTGTTTAGTGACACACATATGCATGTACAATAGTTAAAATGAGCTGGAAGGGGCAAATTTACTCGAGCCATTGCTTTCCAGAGGACACAGGTGTGAGAACGGGAGTGACCAGGGAAGGATGCTCAGTGTCTCTGGTTAATTTCTCTTGACCAATTGTTGGCTATTGTTTTGTGTGTTTAAATGAAAACAAACCAAAAAATAAAGACAAAAGGGTTCTGGGTGGTGGTAACTGTAAACTGCTTTGCTGAGCTGGCCGAGGGCAGATTCTGGGTTTGCTGCCTTAGGGAGCTGGTCTCACACTCACACCCCCTCCCCCCGACCCAGGGCCACTCTACGTCATAGTCGAATACGCCTCGAAGGGCAATCTCCGAGAGTACCTCCGAGCCCGCAGGCCGCCCGGGATGGAGTACTCCTACGACATCAACCGCGTTCCCGAGGAGCAGATGACCTTCAAGGATTTGGTGTCGTGCACCTACCAGCTGGCCAGAGGCATGGAGTACCTGGCTTCCCAGAAAGTGAGTTCTTCACATTCTCCTCGGTTGGGTGGATTCCAGTGTAAAGTGTCTTTGAAGAAAACAGGCGATTTGGACGTGCTCATTTGCAAAAATCAAGCCCTTGCCTGTCTTGTGCAGCCTGGAAAATATTGCGTGTATTATTCAGCTCGGGGTTAAAAGCCAAAGCAGCCCTGCAATCCTTTAGTGGCACTGTGGAGCTGAATAGATGCCTCTTCTCTGAGACAGGGCCGGGCGCGACCGTCCCAGGAGTCAGCCCTGCAGGCAGAGGACAGCTGGTTTAGGGCGCGCTGCCTTTAATTCTTCCAGTTTGGGGGTGTTGTTTGCTTCATGGTTATTGAGATTTTTGGATATAGAAGTCTGGTGTTGTGCTTATGGCTTTGAGTCTGAAATACACTAAAAATAAAGATCAAGAGAAGGGATATTTTAGTAACACTGAGTCCTGGGTATTAGCTGGGTTTATTTTGTCTGATTTAGCAGGATGACCCTCTGCGGGCAGAAGTGGGCCGGGTCCCCTGAGGTGAACCCCCTGCATTCCAGGAATGCCACTTGCAGTGGAACTCCAAGCATCCGAGTTATTCCGAGAGCAGTTAGCCAGGTGCCCAGATGTCCTCGCGGGCATTTGGGATGATCGAGACTCGTTGTCAGCCCTCACTTGGGTGGGTGGGGGTTGCGCAGCCGCCTCCTTGGGCACAGCTGGGGTTCCCTCCTAAGTGCACTGCAGCCTCAGGAATTCCTCAGGTCTCCAAAGAAGAGAGCGGGCGTGGACCTGCTGTCACCTGGGGGCCAGGCTGGATCACGGCCACGGCAGTCACGAGTGAGCAAGGCAGCCCTGGCCGGATCACACGGTGCGTAGGGATGGGTGGGGGCGGGGGGCTGCGCCTCAGCCCCTGCTGCCTGTGGCTACATAGGGACGTGGCCAGAGCGGCCACATGTTCTGTGTCCTGTGCTGTTTTGGTTTCCTCACTTTCAAGGGAGTCCAGAGTTGAAGACTTGTTCAGTTTTCCCTGTAAACTCTCAGTGCGTAGACATTAGAGATCGCAGATGCAGTATTGTGTTCCGCACTGGCGAGCGCGTGCAGGTGCCCGGGGGAGTTTGCCGCCGGAAGGGCCTTTGGCCCGAGGGCACAATCAGATCCAGAATGTGGGACCTGTGACGAGACGTGGCTTCCAGTGTCAGCATCACGAAAGACAAAACATGCTGGGGGGACAGCTCTGGAGGAAAAGGCAACTACGTGTCCATGCACGATCCGGGACTTGGTCCTGTGTGGGGTGGCGCTGGGGGAGCAGCTTTTACGGACAATGTTTAAACAAGGGAGATCTGAGCACGGACCGTGTGTTCGGTGACGTCACTGTCAGCGTTAAATCCGGGGCGTGGAGACAGTGCTGTTGTGTTAAAGTAGGAGACACATACTCAGGTATGTGGGTGTGAAGCATCAGCGAGGTCTGCAAGCTCCCTTTTAATGGTTCACCATGAAAAAATGTGTGTGTGTGTGTGTGTGTGTGTGTGTGTGTGTGTGTGTAGTGGGGTTGGGTGGGGAGAGAGAGAGAGCAAGTAAGCATACCAAGCGAGTGACAGACGTGAGTATTGCTTGTTCGTTTCACCCTTTCTGCAGCTTTGAAATAGTCCTACGTAAAACCCCAGGGAGGGCAGCCTCTCTGCAGCTGCCTTTCTGGCCCTCTGGTCTCCGTCACCCCGGGCCCTTCCCTGTGTGGGGGGTGGAGTGGGCGGGGAGAAAGGTGCTGCTATGGATGCAGACAGGCAGGGGCTGGCCTGACCATTTCAGTAACCCTCGGCGAGTATTCCTGAGCTTCCTGGTTCCGATGCCTCGGGCCCTAGGTCAGGCCCGCATGTGCAGTGGCCGGGATGGACAGAGGCCTTGACCTCGTAGAGCAGGGCACATGGGTGCCAGCAGGAGAGATCAGCCATAAAGGTGGGAATAAAATAAGTGTGTAAGAAGCTGAGAAAAGTTCTGTGGAGGAAGCCAATGACATGGGCTTGGGAGCAGTGGGGAGCAGTGGGGTGGTTTGGGAGGGAAGGTGGCTGGTGGGCACTCCCGCAGAGGGACCCGTGTGCTGGGACAAGGGAGCAGGGGAGGGTAAGAGACGTGGCAGGAGACAGGCGGGCCCAGCCCACTGAGGGTCTTGGAGGCCCAGGCCAGGGCTCTGGACGGCCCTCTTTGCGCCGTGGGAAGCCTCCGAGGGGTCGTGCTGTAGAGCTCGCTGTGCACGGCCGGTTGGCAGCTCCTTGGGGATCGTGGCGTGGGCCAGGGCTGAGGCTCCAGAGACACTGGAGAAGTGCATTGATTTGGGAAGCATTTCGTTCTCGGATGGTTCATGGATTGCTTAGATAGGGCAGGGAGAGAAACGGGTTAAGGATGACTCTTGCATTTCCAGCTTGAGAAATCAATTGGGTGGTGGCTCAGCTTGTCAAGATGAGGGGGGTGGGCGGGGGCGGATGGCCGGGAGAGATGGTATTGGAAATGTAGCTGTGTGTTTAGAACACGTGTGAGAATCGTTCGAGGGCAGGTGTCGACCAGGAAGCTCCAGGCCGAGTGTAGGGAGCCAGTGGAGGAAGGTGGAGTTTCGCGCCCTGGGAATGGAGGGGGGTGTTTGAAGGGGGCGGGGAGATGGGGACTTCAGGTCTACAGAGTGAAGTGGCCAGTCGCATACCTGGCCTTTGGTCCTCCATCCACCACCCTTCTCCCCACCACCAATCCCGCTCTCAGGTAGTCCCTGCCTGCCTCTCTGTAGTCCGAGGGGAGGACCCCCCCCCCCCCCCCCCCGAGATGCCCTGGGTCCGGCTTTGCTCACTAACAGGAGGGGGGTGGGAAGCAGGACCAGTCTTGTTTCCTTAGGGCTTCACAGGGTTCCAAAGCCCCTGGCTGATGGCCGCCTGCAACTTACGGACCTAGAACAGGTTTGAGGTGGTGGGTGAAGATCTTAATGGTCCCTGGGAAGGGAACCAGCTTTCACAAATGGAGGGCTTATTCCTGGAGGTGGGGTGTGGAGAAGCAGGAAGGAGTCCTGGCCTCCCCACACCCATTCCCTCCCAGTGGGTGGTGGTAAAGCCTGATAGAGACCGGCATCTGGGAGGAAAGGGCAGAAATAACACCAAAATAGACCCGGTGAGTGAGCTCTCTGGCTCCTTACTGAGGATTCAGCTCAGTCGGTCAGCTCCACACTGGAGAGCAACTCAGATTTCTGCACGGGGCGGGAATTCGGCTTGACTTTATTTTCCTTTTCTTGGGTTTGGTTCCAAGTCCATCCTTGGTCAGCCCAGAGGGTGGGCTTTGGCGCTTCCTAGCACCCTGGGATGCGGGAGGTGGGTGCTAGATTGGTCCTTGCTGAGAATAGGGTGGAGGTCGCTGTCGTGGTGTGTCTGAGTGGAGCCCTAAAGCGTGGTCGGAGTCCAGTGCGTTGGAGGCCGGATTCTACCGACCACACGCTTACCAGATGCACAGAGCTGGTGTCGGCAGGGAGCTCCCTGCCCAGAGAGTTCGGCGCAGGGCTTGGAGGTTCAGTGTGAAGAGGCCTCCAGAAGCAGGAACGGGGTCCCCCGGCGGGGGCTCTCACGTTTCCTGCTTCCATTCTGGTTGGGCACAGCGTGCGGGTGGGGCTTTCTGCTTTCCCTTTTCTGATCTTAGCCCACCATGCAGGGGCCTCGGATGCATAAAGACGAGGGAATGTGGGGTGGGGTGGGCAGGAAAGAAATTCCTGATTTCTCCTTCGGAGAGAGTTGGGCTTCCTCCTTTTTCAGTTGGCCATTTCCTGGAATGCCCATCGAAACACTCAGCCCCGCGTCACGTGATCGAAGGGGCTCTCCTTTTTCTGGGCACCTGTGTAGTAAAAGCACTTGCTAGGGATGCTTGCCCCCTTGTTCATACCTGTGCCAAAGATGGGGGCGGTGATTGGGGCCCTTGTCACCACACATCTGATGCAATCTTCGTACCTGAATTACAGTGCCACTGAAATGCGTAGAAAGCTTTCAAAGCATATCGTTTGCAGAAAGGAGAAACAAAGCTGTAAAACTAGACCTTTCTGGGACCGAAGAGTGGGTGTCGGGGCTGTAACTCAGCTGCCCCGGAGCGGGCCTTCCTGCCTTTTTGCCCCCACGTGTGCAGCACACATGGGTCGGGCCCTTCGTGGGGGCCAGGCGTTGTAAGGATGTGGGCAGACAGGCCTCGGCCGTGACACAGACCAGGACAGGACGCGGTCGGTTCTTTCAGAAACGCCACTTGCAGGCAGCCTGGAGATACAGTGGAGCTGAGTTTGGGCACAGGGGGACCTGTTCGGTGGGCAGGGTGGCCGCCTGTGGGTGGGAGGGGCCGGCAGTGACAGTGGCCTGGGATCAGCAGTGGGGATGCCGTGGCGTGGGCAGATCAGAGCGACATTTGTGGTGGACGTCAGCAGAACGTGGGAGGAACGTGTACAGGATTCTGGTGTACGCGTCTCCTACTGAGAGAGGCCAAGAGGGTAAGGATTAGGGTTGTGGAGACCTTGAATTTGAGGTGCCAAAGGGACGGCGATGTGACAATGTCCCCATAGCCTGGGTCCCAGGAGAGCAGTCACGATGGAGAGAGGGATTTGAATATCTTCTGTACGTATCTAAGAATTGAAGCCTTGAACATGTGGAAGTACACGAAATTGATGGGACAGTTCTCTCTCGGAGGACAGAGGAAGCGAGGAGGTGGCCAAGGACTCTGAGAAGGTGGGGAGAGAAGAGGGATGGGATGGAACTCAGTCGGGGGAGTTTTCAAAAACGAGCAGGAAGTCAGCAGTGTCTGAACCTGCAGAGAGGGCAGGATCGAGGTGGAAGATGGAGGTGGAAGAGGACGTTTGCGTCTGGCCAGAAGCGCTTCATCAGCTCGAGGGGGGCAGGGATGGGCCCAGCTGGAACGCTTGAGGAGTGGCCAGGAGGTGAAGACCACGTGACCCTGGGCCTCAGCCAGCTCTTCGGAAGGTTCGGCCGTAGAGGGCAGGAGAGCGAGTGTCGGGTGGAAGATCCGAGGATGGTAACCTGATAGAGATCTCGTATGAGGGCGCCCGTGGTGTGGGTCGGCTGCCGATAAGAGAATGTGGTTACTGAGTCAGCCTGTGCTCTTTGAAAGGATTGGGGCCTTGGTATTTTTAGATTTATTTTTAATTATAAAAGAAATAGGAGTTTTTGGCTTAAGATGGTATAAGAAATGAAAACTTTGCTTTTTTATTTTTGAAGCAATTTAAAATGAGTTTCCCCCCCCCACTCCGTTTCAGTGTATCCATCGAGATTTAGCGGCCAGAAATGTTTTGGTGACGGAAAACAACGTGATGAAAATAGCAGACTTTGGACTGGCCAGAGACATCAATAATATCGACTATTACAAAAAGACCACCAATGTAAGTCTGTGGCAGTGATACGGCGGGAGGGGGGAGGGTGGCACCGAACGCTCCAGAAGAAAGATGACGGATGTTCAGAGCCAGAAGCACGAGGGCTCCTTCCTCTGCCCTTCCTGTCTGTTCTTTCGCCTTTACTCTTCCCAATGAGCAGATTCAGGCCGTATGTAAGAAACTTTCTGTGGCTGCGAAACACGCACAGAATCATCGGCCGCTTCTGGGACCGTTGTCAGGCTGTCAGGAGCTTCCCCAGCGAAGATTAGAGCTTGAGAGTTCCTGGGCCAGTGTCTGTCTAGAAGTTGGTCAGGGTGTGTGCGTGCCGGGGACATCCACGACACTCAGGATCCATGACAATGAATGACATTTTAACAATGTGCCCAAGTCTGGGCGTCTCACAAATTACGTATTGGAGCTTACGTCTGCTCTGAACACTGACCAGGGAAAACGATCAGTGTGAGTCAGCTTTTAAAACAGGGCGCAGGCCACTGGAGCCCGCCCAGGGAAACTGATTTCAGCATACCATTTGTTTGTTTGTTTCATTTCTTCCACTTTTGCAGGGGCGACTGCCCGTCAAGTGGATGGCTCCAGAAGCCCTTTTCGATAGAGTGTACACGCACCAGAGCGATGTGTGAGTACCTCCCCTCCCCCGGCCTCTGCATCGGGTCGAGTTGCAGAAGTAGTGTTCCGTCTTTGCCTTCTTTGGTGCCTGCTGCATTCCGCAGGTTCGCAGAAGGTGCAGGAGCTGCTGTAGAAAGGGCGGATTTTATGGTAGGCAGGGAACCGGTGCTCTGTTACTAATCTGCCTGGCTTCAAAGTGTGTGGGGCGCAAAACCACTCAGCTCCTCGTGTCCTAGCGGAAGTCCTGCTCCTTGAACTTGGCGATGTGCAGCTACAAGGCTGCTGTCTAATTTGCCAAGCTGTTGGCATGTTCGTCACTCCCCTCATGAAGGGTTCCTGACATTCCCCCCACCCAGGAGGTGGTTTGTAAAATTGTCCCCCATCCCGGGCTTGTCCTTGGAGGGGGTGGCTCAGTGGGACATGGTGCTGCTCGGGTGCTCTCTGCAGGGTCTGCTCACTCTGCGTGTCCTTGGAAAACACTCTGATCTTGTCTTAGCGTCCTGGATCCTTGCAGAACCGCAGTGAAAATGATACACTGTTTCTGTTATGATACTCTGAAGCAGGCTGTCAGGGTCAGGCTCGGGCTTCAGCTGGTGTTTTGGGATGTTCGATCTGGAAGTTCGGTTGAAAGGTGTTACCAGGGCGGGAAGCTGGGTGAAAGGTACGGAAGCTCTCTCTGTACTGTTTTTGCAAGTTTCCACAAGCCTGTACTCATTCCAAAATAAAAAGTTAAAATCAGTGGAGCTGTTTCCCGAGTGAGCAGGATTCTGGGGCTCGGCCTGGAGGCTGCACTCTCTGCATGGGGCCCCTCCGGCAGTCCTGGGAGGGAGGGGTCAGGCAGTCCTGGGAGGGAGGGGGTCACCGGGCACGTCCTTGCAGTGAGCACACCCCCCGCCTGTGCTGTGTCCCTGCTTTGGCTCTGCACAAGCTGGAGACAGTTCCGTTTCAGAAACTCCTCGGAACAGAGTCTGTAAGGGTGTGTTTCCAGAGCCACAATGACGTGAATAGATGCAGGAATCTCGGCTTGAGCGTCCCAGGGTTTCAGCCTCCCGTGTGAGGCTCAGGAAGTCCAGCTGTGGCTCCCTGCAGGGTCAGGTGTACATTGAGCCCCAGGAGATGTTTTAGTTCCTGTTGGAGGAGACCCCCCTGGGGCCCAGGGCTCCTCCATCCCAGCTCCCCAGGGCCGACGCCCTGCCTGACCTCGGGAAGTCCGGAACCTTTGTGCCCACAGGCGCTCCGCTGGCCGTGCTGGGCATCTGTTAGCTCACGGAGGTAGCTCGGTGGCTTAGTTTTGCCCCTCCTGGTATGGCCCAGCCCTGGGGTCAGGCACACAGGACAATGGAAGAGTTGGACAGAAGCTTAGGAATTGAGACCTTCGTGTTGCTAACACCACATTTTCAACGAGTAGCTGAGAGTGACGGAAGAAAAAAAACCCAACTGTCCCAAACCTCTACCAAAAAGAGAAAAAAAAATGGGGCCGTTTACCATTGCTTGTCGGCTGATGGAAAATTCCATTCGAACATCTCCCACATCGTCATGTTTTGGAGATGCTCTGTGGGGGCAGGAAGGGGCACCTAGGGTGACCTGCAGGCGGGCGCAGGTCCCAGGCCTTAGAACACATGAAGCAACGGGCGTTTTCTGATTAATGGGGCACGCCTGGCTTTCGGGGATCCCTGTGGTTAGTAACGCTCTGTTCTCTCCCTTCTTCGCAGCTGGTCCTTCGGGGTCTTGATGTGGGAGATCTTCACTCTCGGGGGCTCGCCCTACCCAGGGATTCCCGTGGAGGAACTTTTTAAGCTGCTCAAGGAAGGACACAGGATGGACAAGCCTGCAAACTGCACCAACGAGCTGTAAGGGCCGGTGTCCGTCTGAGACCCCCTGCACCCACCACACCCATTGCACTTCTGGCTTCTGTCCGATTTCTAGGGCCCCGATTTTCGGAACATGCTGTAGAAAGAATCGCTGAAGCTTTCTGGGTTCAGTCCCAGAACTGAGATAGACAGATAGCTACATTGACAGCCATGCCGCTCATTCTAAGAGGAGGAACATCGTTCTGAGGTGTATGCAGTGGGCTTTAAATCCCAGAGGGTGTCAGGCTGCCCGGCCAGGGCCCCTGATTTCACAGAGAGATCCGGGTGACCTGCCCGGGCCACCGTGCCGTGCCTCAGGGTGACAGGAATATACCTCTGGCCCTCCCTCACACACAGGCCAGAGAGCCGTGGGGCTGCCCGGCAGGGAGTGGGATCGGAGAACTGGCACAGCCTCCCATCACAGCACGTTGAGAGCAGGCGCTTCTGCAGCCTCTTTGTGACCAGTGGGAACTGGTCTTATAGTTTGGCATTGAGCACATTTCTTCAGAGCCAGTGCACGAGTGTCTGGTGACCTACGGCTTGACCCACATTTTAATGCAGAGACTCAAAAATTTGTCCAGGTGCCATCCTTAGAGGGCCAGATCTGACTATTAAACTGTGGGCCAGTTTCTAGAAACACCTACTTTGTGCCGTCAGTGGAGTTATGTTGTGTTGGTGACATGTGTCTCATGCAGCAAAATGAATGCTTTGAAAAGGACTCTGTCCTCCCTCCCCACCGAGGTCCACTAGGAAGAGCGATTGTCGCAGAGCCTGTGGTCCGCTGTGTACCGTTTCACGGGGATTTTATATCTGTAATCCCAGGAGGGCTCCTTGGTGTGCAGTGGACCTCCGATGAACGGCCACGTTTTCGAGCACATTACATAAAGGCGTTTATTGTGCTCCTTGTCATTCCTGTTGCCTGCTTTCTAATATAGGAGGTCTGCCGAAACCCATAATCAAGATAAGGCCTGGGAACCTGGGTCTCTCTGAGAGTTAATCAGGAAGTTAATGGGCAGCCCCGTGATGGCAGATTAATTCAAAAGAACCTTACCTTAAAGTTGTGGTTTTCAAACTTCATTTAAAAAAAAAAAACAACTGAGGAAGCTTTGTCCACTGGAATTGTTAACAGAAAACCCAAAGTATTAGGGACAGATCTTAGAAATCCTTGTGATACTGAAAACACAGAGACGTGCCTTTCTCGGTGGTATAGGCACCTGCCTCGAACATTTCAGGTAGAGATGTTTTTGTAAATCAAATTGCCTTTTCAAGAAACCAAGCAGTGACTATTTTAGGAAAGCGAATAACCCCCTTCTAATTTACTTGCCTGAAAGTTCTGATACATATTCATAATTTAGAGCACATCTCCAGATTGCCTATTAAAGCTGGCTGATAGCCACGAGCGTGATACTTACAAAATGAATTCACCAAGGGAATCCGTTTTCCCCAGGTACATGATGATGAGGGACTGTTGGCACGCAGTGCCCTCCCAGAGGCCGACGTTCAAGCAGTTGGTCGAAGACTTGGATCGAATCCTCACTCTTACAACCAATGAGGTAAGACGCTCCTTGCAGAAGCCCAGGGTCCTTGCTTGGGAACCAGGTCGACTTTGTACATGCGAAGTCCCCCGCTGGAGTCTGCGGTGCGGTTCATCATTTTTCCACGGGGGTCAGACAGAGTTAAACTCTGTGTTCTTCCCAAATCCTGGTTTTTCTCAGCACTGCATTTTGAGAGTTGTGACTCACGGAACCAGAGACGGGGGCCCTGCGTGAGGCTGCCCCTCACCGTGGCTTTTGGGTGGGCCCATTCCGGCATGTGTAGGCGAGCAGGGAGGCGAAAGAAATGTCCAGCTGCAGGCTGGGGGTGTGCATGGGAAGGAGCTTGGGTGGATTGCGGTCATCTGTGGGGGAGCCGCTGAGGTCCGGGCACCGATGAACTCGGATGCACCGAGGTCCAACCCTTCCAGCATCCCTACAACACGTGGCCTGGGCGGCCTCCCTCTGTGTGCATGTAAGTGTGCATGTAAATGTGCATCGTTTCTTACAGTGAGTGACGTCTGTGGCTTTTCAGGGAAGGCTCGTACCTTGTGCTACAATATTAATTTTCTAGAAAATAAGTATAATCTATACCAGCTGTCACTCACTGTCTGAATTCAGCCGTGTGCACATGGAGTAGATTCTGTGACCGAGGCGAGTGTGTGACCGGAGCAGGAGGGACGATGAGCCCACGCAGGCCAGAGAGACCCCAGGCTAGGAGGTGTTAGTGAGTGACTCAGACACACAGTGAGGGTGCCGAGGAGTGTCCCTGCAAATGGGAAAAAACCCAGACCGACCGCAGTTGTCCTGAACAACAACAAAGGTTAACATCGCCTGAATATTTTAGAAAGACAGCAACACGTTTGATTTCTTTTGAAGAATACCTTTAACAGTGGTAGAGGGATTTAAAAAAAATAATCAAATGTTGTGATATGCAGCCATAAGCCAGCAACATTACCCTGTGAGCCTGACCGTGGCTGATAAAGGGAGAGATTGCATTTAAATGAATACAGCTGACCTTCCGAAGTTGAAAGGAAAGGAATAGTTCAAGGGGGAAAAAAAATCAACTTTATTCTCCTGCCAAAATTGCTGTTTCTAGTATAAGTTCCTTTAACCCTAGACTTGGAATTCACTGATATTCCCGTTTTTTTCCTATCAGATCCGAACATTTATGGCTTCATTTAGAGACAGGGAAATCACTCAAGTTCCATTTTAATGATCTTACGTCCATGCTCAATGCTATATATTTATATGTCTACATTTAAAGTGGGCCCGTTCATACCGAAATTTACATCCAGCGCCCTCAAATAAAAAAGCAGAATGCCGTATTGTCTAACGGATATAAAAATCGAAGTTTCTTTCCTTCTGAAAATCATTACCATATGCTCAAGAAAAGTGGTTCCATTCAGGACAAAATTTCATTTTTATCATTGTAAGCAAAAAGTATTCTTTGATGTGGCGGGTGTGCTTGTTTTCAGTGCGTGGTTAATGCTGATGTTGTTGGAACTGACACCTCCCCCATTCTCGGAGGGGGACTCTTTCTCTTGCCAACCCTGGTGATAAATTATAGTGGGGTTTTTTGTCTTCTCGAATGTGCAGGGGCCAACATTCTGTGGGCTCCTTCCTGATAGCGCTGCGGCTGGCCGCGCTGTGCTCTGCGCTTTCTGCCCCGCTGCTGGCAAAGCCGTGCGTCCGAGGACGGCCATTGGCATCGGGGGGTGGGAGCCGAAGACCCCAGGGCGCTAGCCACGATGAGGCAGTGAGACCCCGAAGCTGCCCCGATTTAGAAATCTTCCCGTAGTTTCACGGCAAGGGTCTGTAGACCTTTTCCGCGAAGGGCCAGACAGTAAATATTTTCAGCTCCGAGGGGCCATATGGTCTGTGTCGCAACAAGTCAACTCTGCTTTGTATCGAGAAAGCCGCCGCAGCCGGCGTGTAAACGAACGTGTCTGTGCTCTGGAGAGGGCTTGGTGGGCCCTCGTGTTTACATTTTATGTGGGTTTTGTCATTTTATATCATTTTAAATGCCATGAGATATTCATCTTCTTCAGATTCTTTTTCCCCTGACCACCTAAAAACGTTAAAAACCACTCTTACTTAGCTCATGGGCCATCCCCTATTTTCCTAAACTTTTATTAACAGTCCTTTGTGGACTTAATATACAAGTGTATCCAAGGTTTTTGTGAACCTGTTTACATTTCGAACTCAGAGAGCTTCTGAGAGTAATGAATGACATCTGCGAAATTACCCGCTGAATGAAGACATATTCCCCTTAAATTATCCTGGAAACTGCAATAGTAAAACGTCACTTATAAAATAAATATTTGGGGTCTAAACTATTTAAAGAGTCCTGGGAACCCAATCTTAGGCTTTGCCATTGTGCTGGGGCCCGAATTTGAACCCTGTGCTCCAACAGGGGGCTCCTACAGGTCAGCCCGGTGCCTGCTTGTCCGTGGTTTGTCCACGACCGGTGGTAGAGGAAAGGGCAGCCTGGAGTAAACGGGGTTGGGGGGTGTCCAGGAGGGCTCGGTGCCGCCAGGGTGGGCTGGGTCTCTAAACCCTCAAGGGGTGCCCCCGTCCGTCCCACCTCCCATCCCGGCGTCTCAAGAGCCTGTGTTTGAAATGAAACGTCTCTCTCCCCTTCTTTCAGGAATACTTGGACCTCAGTCAGCCTCTCGAACCGTATTCACCTTGTTATCCTGACCCAAGATGAAATAAAACGTCTCTCTCCCCTTCTTTCAGGAATACTTGGACCTCAGCCAGCCTCTCGAACAGTACTCACCTAGTTACCCTGACACAAGGAGCTCTTGTTCTTCAGGAGACGATTCTGTTTTCTCTCCGGACCCCATGCCTTACGAGCCATGCCTCGCTCAGTTCCCACATATAAACGGCACTGTTAAAACTTGAGCGAGCTTGTCCCTGCCCCCCACCCCCACCCCCGTCCCCAAGCGGGCGGCGGGAGGAAGCTAGCCACACTGAGCAGGGAGGCCAGTTCATCCGGGAGCTCACTGTCCCCGCTTGTATATATGGATCAGAGGAGTAAATAGTTGAAAAGGCCAGCAGCACACATGTAAAGAGTCTATACAGTGGGAAACCTGTCATCCTCACGAGGAGAAGAGGAAGGTCCCTGGGGCGATGGACCGCCATGGGCCACCACGCACGCCCGTGACCCGCTGCGGGTGCTGGCTGTGGACCAGCCGGACTCAAGGCAAACCTGTGTTTTGCCTTCCTTGTGAATTTTGTAATAATTGGAGAAAATATATGTCAGCACACACTTACAGAGCACAATTGCAGTATATAGGTGCTGGATGTATGTAAATATATTCAAATTATGTATAAATATATATTATATATTTACAAGGAATTATTTTTTGTATTGATTTTAAATGGATGTCCCAATGCACCTAGAAAATTGGTCTCTCCTTTTTTTTTTTTTTTAAAAAATATAGCTATTTGCTAAATGCTGTTCTTACACAGAGTTTCTTAATTTTCACCAGGCAGAGGTGGAAAGTACTTTTGCTTTCAGGGAAAATGGTATAACATTAATTTATTAATGGATTGGTAATATACAAAACAATTAATCATTTATAGTTTTGTGGGGTTTTCTTGGTAATTTAAAGTGCATTTCTATGCAGGTAGTGTATCAGACTAGTTAATCTGTTGCTCGGACTTAACTAGTTATCAGATCCTTTGAAAAGAGAAATATTTACAGAATATGACTAATTTGGGGAAAGTGAAGTTTTGAATTGTGTTTGAACTCTGCTGTTACGATTGTTCTGAAACCACCTACATGCCCATTTTAAAAGGACCGGTTCATCAGGTGTTCTGTTTTGATGTGCAGCTCTCTGTCATTGGGCCCTTGTGACCTTTAACTGGACTTCCCAAGACAAATGGGACCAGCGCTCTCTTAAAAAGATGCCTTAATCCATCCCTCAAGGATGGACCTTAGTTGAGACGATCGCGGAATGTACTCTCGGCAGCTGGCCTTCTGCCCTAGAGTTGCACAGTAATCAGATTAGCCTGTTCCCTTCACTGCCTTGTGATAATGGCTTCCAGATTTATTGGCGTTGGAGAAGCCTTTTAGCATCTTCACGACTCATCATAGAAAATTGAAACACTGAGTCCTTCTGCTGATAGTTTGGGGGACACGTCCGTCTTTTTAAGGGATTGCTTCCGTCTGCTGCTGGCAGGACCTCACCGACAGATCCTGCCGGACACCGCGCCCCACAGAGCAGGGCCACGCGCGTTCTGTCTGAAAGGACCGCGTCTCGCTTCCGAAACACCCGACCACTTTGTCGTACCCGTGCACCACGAATGCAGAATACACTGATTTTACGTGTCAATGAAATTGGAGAAAGTATTTAATAAAACCTGTTAATTTTTATACTGACAATAAAAATGTTTCTACAGATATTAATGTTAATAACACAAAATAAATGTCACGCAGCTTATTTTTTTAACACTCATGTCTCACCAAATGGTTTCCTGTGCTCGGAGGTGTGGCCTCGGTGCTGTTCCGTGTGGTTGCAGGGAAGGCAGAGCTGGGGAGTGCTCATTAAGTACAGACGGGCGACTTGTCAGAGGGGTTGGCGGGGCCCGCAGTGCCTAGGACGGGTGGGCCCCATGGGAAATCGGAGGGGGTTGGTTCAAGTCCTGGCTCCGTAGCTTTTGGGGGCTGCAGGGGCCCCCGATGCTCCCAGGGGAACAGGGGAGAAGTGGTGTGGGAGAGATTCTACACCTGGGAGGCATTGTAAAAGGGTGGGGGTCTGCAGAGGGGAGACGATCAGAAGATCCTGATCCTGGGGACCTTGAAACCTTTCAGCGGGCTTCCTCGTCATGTACAGAGAGAATTCGCTTCCAAATTTCAAAAGCACACCTTCAACAAATTCTAAAATAATTACTTGTTTCCATGCCACTGAGAATCTGAAGAGAGAAGCAGTGTTTTGCTTGTTAACAAATGTGAATCTGTGACTGAAGGTTTTATTTTATCTGCTTGCCAGTCTCCACACCAGCAAAGAGAGGCAGAAGCAGCCTGGCTTCTCCCGAATGCCAGCCACGCTCTCAGAACCTCACGGGGGTTGTTGGTGATCAAAACAGGTCACCTTCGGGGTGTGGCGTCGGAAGCTGTTACTGGAGGGAGAGCCTTGCCAGCCATCCGAGAGTGGTCTTCCATCTTGCTTCTGCATTTACCAGTCTCCCGTGCTGCCCAGCACTTCCTTTCCATAGAGCAGGGTTCTAATCCCACCCCCAAGTGTGTGGTGCTATAAGGGAAAGCAGCTTTCCATCACATGTGTACAGGATGATAACTGTGCAGCCCCTGGGCGTTTTCGCCTGTGGGATCCTCTTGCCCAGGGTGGAGGATGGACTTGCCAGGCCTGCAGGTGTGTTTAAAGCAGGGCTTCACGTCCATGTTCCTTCTTCTCTGGAGGTGTGTATTCTATGCTTTTGAGACTGAAGGGGTAGGTTGTGGCTTCTTAGCAGACAATGTAGATTATAATCTTACACTCACTAACTGTTGGCCTCCTTAGTTTTAGAATTCTTTTGAGAGACACATTTGCCATCGAGGAAAGAAGGCGAAATGGTCCACGAGAAAGTAGGGAGTACTACCTCTTTTTCTTTTCAAGACTTCCCCAAATAAACAGAAGTGAGGCATGATAAGAATCCTGGAGGGTATGCCCACCCCCTTCCCATCCCCAGACCTAAGATAGCCGTGGGGATTTTAGTTTGATGGTAACATGAGTTCAGTTCACGCACAAAGAACGGGTCAGGGGCGTCCCGGTGGGGAACGGGCAGTGCCCAGCCCTGCCGTCTCCGGATGGAAAGGGTGCATTCGAGGGGCCGCCTCAGGGAGCTCAGCTGGTGGCGACCTCGGGCAGGATGAGGAGGGCAGAGAGGAAAGGCATTCCGGGCAGTTCTCTGCGGTCCCTTGGGACCAGGCACCTTACCCACTACTCATCCCACCTGCCCTCAGGGAACATCCCTCCCCCAGAGCCTGTGGGCAGGCCTTGGATCCCAGCCAGGAAGCAAAAACCTGCAGTTACAGTAAAACGTCGCAGAGACTTCACAGCCATGGATTGAAGCCACCGATGTCCAACCACCAATTCTGGAAACAAGAAGTCGGTCTGCCAGGTTAAAGTTATAATTGAGGTCCTGGAAAGGGAGGTGGGGTACAGAGGTCTCTGCTATGACAGATTAGAAATGAGGTTCCCGAGGGTCACCTGCCTGGGAAACGGTCTAAAACTTATGAACAAGACAGCAACCTTACACATTAGTAGGAGAGAGACAATGGGTGGTGGATTGGGACAGAATTGGGTTCGTTTGTTTCTTACGGCTGGGCGATACTGGACAAGCCATGGGTTCTATCTGGACCTTCATTTATCAGCTGCGTAACTGTCTACCACCAGCCTCCTGGTCTTACCTGCGGGCTACCTGGGGGAGCTTCGCTCAGCTCCAGCAGACTGCTCCGTGGCTTCTCCTTAAGAATTTGTACGTTTGTGATTTTTTTAAAAAGTGTACTTGCAAGGTTGCACAACCCTCACCACCACCCCCAAAAAGAAGTTCTACACCAACTAACGAGCACTCCCCACCTTCTCCTCCTCTCACCCCTGGCAACCGCCTGCCAGCTTTCTGTCTGTGGATTTGCCTGTTCTAGCCATTTCATGTAAAGGGAATCGTACAGTAACGGTGTTTTGTGTCTGGTTGCTTTCACTTAGCTCGATTTTAAAGACTCGTCCACGCTCTAGCGTGCACCACGACTTCATTCCTTTCTCGTTGCCGAGTCACACTCCACTGTGTGGCTGTATACACGTTTTGCTTATCTACTCGTCAGCTGTTGAACATTTGGGTTGCATCCACTTTTCGCCTGTTAGGGATAGTGCTGCTGTGAAGGTTCACGTACAAGGCTTTGTGCAGACACGTGTTTTTATTCTTTTGGGCGTCTGTCTATCTAACAGTGGAACTGCTCGGTCATGGGGTAGCTCCTTAACCTTCTGAGGAACTGCCAGGCTGTTTTCCAAAGTGGCTTCACGATTCCACATTCTCACTAGCGATGTAGGAGGGCTCCAATTTTTCTGTGTCCTTGCCAGTGCTTGTTATGTGTCCGTATTTTTTATGATAACCTTCCCAGTGGGTGTGAAATGTCCGCCTAATTTAATAGTTGAGATGTCATTCAGATCCCGGGTCAAAGATACGTAATACCTTCCTGGGTTTCCTAGGACAAGGCGTACGTCAATTACGTGGCCTGGCTTTCGCACTTTAAAGTGGCCACAAGAACAAACAGGGCTCAGTGGAGCCTCACGAAGCGGAGGGGTGGAGAAGGGGATCCATCCCCTCTCTTTCCTCCTGGCTGAGAGAAGGAAGCCATGCCCGGTGATGCAGAGGGAGAGCGATTCTTCCTGGCTGGAATTCATGAGGGCGTCGCGACCCCATGTCCCAGCTTTATTCCAAATAAAGTCTAGCGAGCAACCCACCAGGACTGTTAATGCAACATTGCTTATGCATGCACTTCAGAGCTCTCCTCATCCAGCCTGCGTTTGGATGTTATTTATTTTTTGATGTTTTTGAAGATGAAGGCAAAGTTTATCTTCTCTCACATTTCATACCCAGGAAGCCTGGAAATGACTTGGCTGGCAGGGACTGCAAGTCCGTCCAGTCTTAAGTGACATTCTGGAATGGGGCCCTTCTCAAGTCCTCTTTCCCTCGGGGTTGCCTGGGAGCTCGATGGGCCCCTGCGAATGGCCTCCAAGTCCTGTCTCCGGGGTCACGGGAGGGGCTGTAGAAGACAGCAAGTGGGACGGTCAGCGGCAGCCATTTAGGGACTCCTGTGGACCTGGCCATCCTCTGAGGACCTTTGAAATGAAAGGTGGAGGGTCTCTTCTCTCGTGCACGGCCACCTCCGGGAGCGCGCAGTGGTTCGGGACGGACTCAGGCTCGAAGCGCGTGCGCAGGTGGAGTGCTCCTGCGCATGCGCAGGCGGAGCGCTCCTTTCTGTGGCTCTGAATGTTGCCTGCTTTCGGGCTGTGCCTTCCTCGTCTCCCCTCTCCTAATTCCCCAGTTGAGGGCACTGACACTGGATCTCGCCTGTGCCAAAACCCTCAGCAAGATGTACTTGGAAAGGGGCAGAGGACCCTGATGGAGTCAGAAGAGTAACTCGGCATGGTGCCAGGTGGGCACTGGGAATGTCAGGGGAACACCTCGGAAAGTCTCTGCTTGTCTGACCCCAGTGCTGTACACCTGAAGCTGACACAGAGCGACCGCAACAACATCCGCCATTTGGGCTTACCTGAGATCTTACCTGGGGAGGCCTGAACGCAGGGCCCGCTCCAAGCGCACGGACACTAGCAGCCGGTTTGTCTCCCTGTGGACCCATACGGACACGCACACGGTTGTCGAGATAGAGACACAGAAAGAAAAATGGGCGTGTGTGCAAGTTATAATTGTCATTACTGAAGAAATTTACGAAATTGCGAGTCAGTTGTGAATTTCTCTAGGGTCAGGTCTGCCCCTCTTTTTATAAAAACATATAGTACATTTTAAGTCAGTAAAAATAATGATCAAAATATTTAAAAATTGTGAAATGGTGTTCACAACATTTCACCTGTTATGTTCCTTTTTTAAAAAAGATTTTATTTACTTTTTAGAGAGAGGAGAAGACAGGGAGAAAGAGAGGGAGAGAAACATCAATGTGTGGTTGCCTCTCGTGCACCCCTTACTGGGGACCTGGTCAGCAACCCATGCATGTGCCCTGACCGGGAATTGAACTGGTGATCCCTTTGGTTCACAGGCCGGCACTCAGTCCACTGAGCCACACCAGCCAGGGCCCCCTTTTTTATTTCTAAACAAGGATCTGCTCTGTGCACACTGCCAGGCAGTGCCCCTGTGAGCTTTCAGGGACGAAGCTGCACCGGCAGGACTTCGCCCACCCAGCTGGCAAGTGGCCTATGTGCCACTTTAGGCCCGGTGTCTACAAGCCACGGCAGGAAGAGCAAACCAGAGCGGGGAAGCTCCTCTCTGGCTCTGCATGGGCTGTTGTTACAAGCAAATCGAAATGGGTACCGTGACAAAAGGAAATGCCACATGGAAAAATCAGAAGAGGCCTGACGCGGAGTTTGCAAGGGCTGCGACTGAGGGCTGTGCGGGGGCGGTCCCACAGAGTCTGCGGAAGCTGTGAAATTGCCGAGTTACCGGACAGGGTGGGGAGGTTGAAATAAACATTGTCCATTCCACCGGCAAGGTCGATAGGGGTTCTGGTGGACCACAGGGGTGTGTGTGTGTGTGTTTGTCTCTCTCTCTCTCTCTCGTGCCTGAGCTTGCCCTGCAGGGGTGCATATGGGAGAAGACGACGGCGGCCCTTTATCGTTGTTGGGTGCCTTGACTGGCTGCCATTCTGGAAGATGGTGAAGCACATCTTTGTATGCGCTAACACAGCAGGAGAGGAAACCGGACACCTTGATCCCTCCCTGGCATCGTCTTTACTCTGCACGAGACTTGCCCTTTGGGTGCTGGGCACTGGATTTGGATTCGGCCAGAACGCAGAAGGTCCTGGTTTGTCGCTGGCTGTCACCCAGCAGCAGTCAGAGCCGTGAAAGAAAAAGGCCAAGTCCGAACGTTAAACCACAGAAAGGGCAGTTATGCCACTGGGCTGGGTCTGTGGTTGTTGGCGGAGGCCTGTCCTGCTTTGGGGTACATGGATTAGGGGTGGGAGAGCGAAGACCCACAGGCCCAGAAGCCTGGTGCCTGCTTCTCTACTGCTGTGCGCTGAGAAAGGCTTTTACATTTTTAAATGGTTGAAAGAAAAGAAAAAAGATATATCTGGTGACATATGAAAATTATATAAAACTCAAATTTCAGTGCCCATAAGTGAAGTTTTATTGGCACACATCCGCACACTTGAGAATGCATTATGCATGTATTAGGTATTGGGTTAAGTAGTTATGACAGAGACCGCGTGGCCCACAAAGGCTGAAAACACTACAATCTATTGCTTTTCACCAAAAAGTTGGCGACTTCTGGCTTAGGTAATGATGTACCAGTTGGACCAGGCCCATGCAGGTGACTTGTGGGCAAGCATAACAGCAGGTAACAAGCTCCTGAAATTGGGTGAGGCTTTCAAGATTGGGGTCCACCTGAAAGAGAGTTCTGGGATGAAAGTCATAAAAGATAATACCCTTTGGCCAGGCGGGATGTTTTCAAATCCTTTGGAGACAGTTAGTGGCCGATGGGATGTGTCTCAACGGGCCTGCCTGGCGCCGTTTCTCCCCCGGAGCGCCGTGTAGCAACACGCCCCGTGCCCTTCCAAACAGGGTTGCCACAGAGATCCGCAAACCAAAGGCTAAATAAATAATGTGGCTCTTCCAGAAGGAGGGAAGGTAAGAGGTTGACATTCGGAGCTGAATGATGCTTGTTTGGCAGGAAGTGAATCTGATCTCTTCCAGCTAAGGAGCCCCTTTGCAGCCTGGCGCTCCGTGTGCCTGGGTAGGGCTGGCACGCCGCGCTCAGGGGCCGGGGGGCTCCCTTCCCAGTCATCTTCGCCAGGTTTCACTTTCCACCGCTCCGGTGTTCTTGCATGCATGAAGGTTTTCACGGACGAGAGAACAGGCACACATCCTTCTGGGAACCCTTCTGGGAACACAAAGACAGTCCCAGGGCAGCTCACGCTGGGGCCACCTTAGTTCACCTAGACACACAGCTCAGTGTGACTTCTATTTGCTTCCCGATAACCGGAGTGAAAATGATCGCTAAAGGTCAGATGGCTGCAGGCTTGACATGACAACCGCTTGCTTCATAAATCAGCACGCAGCTTCCCCACGTAAACAGATCCGGGGGTGGGGAAAAATCTCCGTAGGCAATAACTGTGTACAGGTAATGGAGACCGGTAATAAAAATGCTTGGATCCGGTTTCAGCTTTTCCCTTGTCTTCTAAACGAGGTTGAAAGCCAGTCAAGCACTAAGCCCTTATTTTTCTGACCTGCACGCAGGAGAGTCTAGTCAAGTGCAGGAGACGTGAGAGGAAGGGGACCCCTGGGAAAGGAACCCGGGCATGCGTCGCTGCTCTGGGGAAGCGGAGCCTCTGGCAGATCCCCAGAGTGAAAGCCTAGAGCCTTTCAAAGGCTGGGGAGGGTGCAAGGGAGAAGGCAGGGGTGTAAGTGGTGCCCCTTGAAAGCTGCACATTGTTGGTCTGCCCTGATTTACGCGGCACCTGTGGGTCCATTGAGACCCTGAGAAGGGGCCCAGGGCGGCGGTGGGGGTGGGGCAGGTGTTTGTGGTTGCACGTGTGTGTCTGTACACACACCATTGCAGACTAGGCTTTTCACAGCTTCCCAGAGCAATCAAAACATTCAGGGTCCTGGTGGCCCCATGATGTAGGGCCTCCTGGTTATTTCAGATCTCTCGTGGTCCAAGTAGGCTTGGAAGGAGAGTTCCAACCAGCTCCAAGGCTACAAAGGAGCACATTAGCTATTAAGAAAGACGAAGGGTGTGGGCATGTATGGTTCCAGAATTTCTTCAGAGTGGGAGTCGAGGGTCTGAACTTGGCCTGGAAAGGGGTCTGGGAACTGGGGAATTGACTTGGAGCTGCTTTTGCACAGCAAACCCATGGCTTTTATGTAAGTCAGTGGTTTCGTTGTTGTGTTGTTGCATTTGAGGGGTTGGAGATTGGACAAGGGGCATCAACACCCCCAAGCCACCCCACCCTGGCCCACGGCTACTGAGAGGTCTGCTTAGCCTGAGAAGTTTCAGTGTTAAGCCCTTCTCACCAGACAGAAGAAGTTCTAACCACTCCTGACCATGCCTACTCCCCACCCTCACAGGTAGCAAGGGAAGTGGAATGTTCTCTCTGTTCCTCATAGAAGCCGTGCCTTCTCGAGCTGCGTGCAGCCCCGCCCAGGGTAGTCCAGCAGTCGGAATTCAAACCCAGCTCAGCCCTTACCAGCCAGGTGGCCCCGGGCGAGTCATTAGTCCCTCTGAAACTCAGGTTTCTCACCTGCAATGTCTGGGCCCCACCTCCCTGACACAGCTGTTGTCAGGGAACTTTGGGCAAGCTCTGGAGAGAGGAAAAACGCGGTACAGGTGGAAGGGGTTCCTGTGAGCATGCGTACAAGTAGGAAACAGCAGGGTCTGTGCCCGGAAGAAGACGCCTCTGTCCAGACCGAGGGTCACGGCTGAGCTGTGGGCACCAGGGAGCCGTGTCTCCCGGCCCGGTCAGTGCCCACGCCGTCTGTTTTTTCTGCACTTGGTGTCCCAAGAGAGAAAACGCCGTCAAAAAGAAAGGACAGAACCCCATTCTCTTTGCAGGTGATAAATCTGATTTGTTTTTAAGCTGAGTGATGCGGAAGGGGGATGGGCGCTGTGGTTGAAGCGAGTCTTTCAGGAGAACAGGAATGTGGTTCAGCATCGGGCAGACTGAAATCCAGCCGGAGGCAGTGCCCACAGTTCTTATGCGGCCCTGGGGGCTTGTAGAAGGAGCAGCTTGAGAAGATGCTGATAATGGCCTGTTTGGGGTTTTATGGCTCAGAAATGGGCTGCCTTTGCTCAGGGAGACCAGCCACAGTTCCCCAAGGCCGTCTCCTTGCTGTATGACCTGGGGTAAAATGCTTAGCACCTCTGAGCGTCTGTTTCCTCATACTCAAAACGCAGGCAAGGCAATGGCCCAGGGTGCCCATCTCCTGGGCTTACTGTGAGGACCAGGGTGATGACAGCTGAGAGTCCGCACCTGTAGGGACCCAGTCGGGGTGCCCGGCGGTGGGAGCCCCGCAGGCCGCACACCCCTGACACCTCACTGGGCCTTCGATTTATTAGCTCTCTTTCCCTCTGGAGGTTAAGGAGCCTCATGAGAAATCACACAGTACCCGTGAGAATGGTCCCGCGGTCTTCCCCGACCGGAAGTCCTGAATTCACTATGAGCTCCAAGTGGCCTCTGCTTTCCAGAAACTTCCTTTTTCATGTTGAATGGTTTCTATCAGCTGAGCGAGCGCATAGACTCTGAGGCTGTAAGGGCAGGCGCTCTTGGAGTTCACCTTGTCTCGTCCCCTCTCTTCACAGAAGAGGGAATTGAGGCCCAGAGAAGTGCGGGGGCGCGGGGGCAGCTGGGGGGCAGCTGGCACAGGGACACACAGAGCCGCTGATCAAAGAGCCGAGACAGGAACCCAAGCCCCCTGTCTCCCAGTATCAAGATCATGCACGATAAATGAGTCCTCTCTGCTCTTGGCACGCGGGCCGTCTGCCTTGATAAGGAGGAGGCCCGGCGGAGCGCAGAACTCCGCCGTGGCAGGTGAGCTGCGCCCTGTTTGGCCGATGCTGTGTTTAAAGTTCCTGGAACTGGTTCTTAACATTAAAATCCGGATTTCACATAAATGTTGCTGACTTTCAAGCTTCTCTCAGAAATTCAGACGTGGGTGACCTTGGCGCCACATGGCCACAGTCACTAGAGGGGATTGGCCTGTGTTCCCCGTAGGCCACGCACGTGTGCTGCCCCGGGGCCAGCCCTCACCTGGCGGGCCTGGCTCTCAGACGCGCCTGCCCCGGCTCCGTGGGCGCCGGAGCCCGTGACACCTGAGTGGAGCCTGCCTACCCAGGGTGGTTCGTCTCCCCGGCTCGTCAGACAACAGGCCTGGCCAGCAGCTGGTTCCTGTTCTCCTGCCTCTGCGCGCTCTCAACCAGCGAAGCTGGCTTCAGGTGAAAGCCCCCCATTCCCTAATGCAGTTCTTTCCCTAACGTCCAGGTGAAAACCACAGACTTTCCAGAAGGAACGCTCGCTCTCTCTCCCAGTTGACCTGGTTGCAAAGGAAAGACTTATTTTCTTAAAAAGCCGAGGTCTCGCTGGTGTGTGTGTGTGGACAGGCTGGTCAGCGTTTCCATTACGAACACTTTCCTGGGCTTTAAAACCCGGCCATAAAGATGTGTTTTGAACCAAAATTGGTCCTCCCCCAGTGGAACCTGGGAATCTTTATTTCAAGGGCTCTTTCAAAAGCTCTTTCACTCTTGAAGTGCAAATATGTGCGGCCTGCCCCTCTCCAGACCGCATTTGGGGTTTGGGATTTTGCTACATGACATTTTTTCCAACCTATCATTTTAAAGCCACCATCTCCTATATTTATTTCCATGGTTAAAATGCATATTTTCTCTTTTTCTTATGAAGAGAGGGTTGCATAAAAGGGGACTTTGTCTACCATTCCCGGTTGCCTTGGCGGTACCCCGGAGTGGCTGTCTCTTAAGTGTGTTAATTTACGTGCGCCGACTGAGGTGAGCGGGCATGCGTCAGCTATGAATTAACAGGAGGCTGCGTCCCCGGCTGTGCTGTGCTTGGTGCTCTCGTTCTGAGCCTGGCCTGGCCTTCGTAGGCGTTTATGATTTGGTTCGGTGATCTTGACTGTTTTAGTTATCCGGGCTTGATATGATTGTTCTAGGACAATTTCGAAAATGCACTCTGTATCACTTATCAACGTTCTTTTTTCAAAGAATTCGTTGGCATGTTAGGTGTGAAGAGGTAGCCTACAGAAAATGCAAACTTAACTCGCCGAGTGCGTCTCCGTTTGCGGCATTCATGCCTACCTCCTCATGCTGGTTTCGCGTCCTGCGTTCCCTGACGTGGCAGACACCATCCACCCAGCCTCCGAAGCTGGAGACTGTACGTGACCTTGATTCCTCCTTCCTCTCCTTTCCAGGACCTGGTCAGCCACTTCCTGTCCCCTGTCCTGATGAAAACACCCTGACTTGAGCTCCCTCTTCCCCATGGCCATGGCCGTGGACATGGCCGTACCGGTGTCCTCACCCTCGCTCACCTGGGCTCAGCCTCCTGACTGGCCTGGCTGCGCCTGGGTCTCTCCAGCCAGGCCTCCACTCTGCTATAAGTTTTAATCCTAAAAAGTCACCTCTCATCCCATTGTCTTCCTTAAAAACTCGATGGCTCCTGCTTTCTCAGGATAGAAGCCAAACTTGACAGCATGATATACTAATCGATTGTCATACACCATGTCCCCCTTAGGTGCTTTCTGTGACTGTCACCTGAAGCCATCATTCCATGGACAACCAGGCCCTTTCCTAAAATCAGCACTCCGTTCTCTGTAGCTAAGGGGCCCACCCCAGATGTCTTCCTTTGGCAAACTCACAGCCCGGATCAAACGTCCCATCCCTCAGAAGGCTTTCTTGATCTTTTCCAGGTGGAGTTGATACTTTATGCAAAGCTCAGGGAGAGTATTTGTCATATCGTGACTTATCTTTCTTGGGGTCTTATCTTCCCTGAGACTATGAACACTTTGAAGATAAGGCCCTGGATCTTTCTTGATCTCTGCATTTCTGTCACCTAATCCAGGGCCTGACCCCTTGGAGGTGCTCCATCAATGTCTTGTGCATTGAATAGTCATCGCTAATATTTATAAAATGCTTGGAATTTCGAGTGCTTTACACGTGTTAATTTTCCCAGGCACCTTTGAGATATAAGCGCTCCTAGAATTCCATTTGCTGGTGAGGAGACTGAGGCACAGAGGGGCTATGTGAGTTCCCCAAGGCCACACAGGCTAGATTCAAGTCAGGCCACCTGAGCACCGAGCCTGCTACCGTCTGCCTGAATCCTGACATCATTCGGTTTTCAGTAAATGAGTCCCAAGTCAAGCACCCTGATCAACCTTCGAGTAGATTTGAGGTGAAGGTCACAGCAGGGACTCACACCCTGGGTCCATTGCTGACCCTACAGTTTTCATCTCAGACTGTGGACCGAAGGTTTAATCTCTCTGTGCTCGTCACCTCCTTGGCTCCCAGCCCCGGGTGGGCCACAGGAGGCCTGGTGGCAAGGTCGATAAACTGCGGGCTCGCCTTTGGGAACAAATCATCTAAAACACAAAACCCTGACCTAAGCAAACACTGTCTGGGCATGTGGACACACTGACCCCATCGCCATTGCCCTCATTATGTGGGGGTCTCTCTGAGGTCAGAGACTGACTTTGTGCCTGTCTGCAAGCCCAAGTGTGAACGATAGTTTTCTGCACTTTTGTCCAGGATGCAAGCGACCCGGTGGGACTGTTCTGTGGGGCTGACGTTCCCCCAGGAACACCAGTCAAGAGAACCGTGGTGACTGCCTCCTTCCCAGCAGGATCCAGATGGCATTCACCTGTTCTGAATGTTGCGGTACAGTCTCCCCGGATGTAGGGACCTGAATTACGGCTCTTCCCAGATCTATTCCACCTGGCCAAGGAGCCGGGGTGGGGCCAACGTGGCCCCTTAAATAGAGGGTAAAGGGAACTAATGGCCAGGTGTGCTGGAGAGAACAGAGACAGGCCAGGCCTCACCTGGGTTCCAGCGCTGGCTGTGTCACCGAATGTTTGTTGCTTGTCCCTCCAGCGCAATTCCCTCCCCTGACTTCTTCCAACAGTCCCCACGGTCTTCCTGATCTGCACGGCCCTGGGAACGTGGATTGACCACCTGGCCCCAGGCATGGACCCCGCCCCGGGCCAGGCCAACCAGCACCCTCTGGCTCCCCCAGCTGCAGTCACTGATCAGGAGTGGACAGGAGGCCTCGGTCAGTCCAGTCAGAGGCCCTTTGCTGGGAGTCAGGACAATGAGACTCTTCCCTCTGCGTATGCTGGGGGAGTCCTGTAACCCTGAGTGCTTGTTAGAAATGCAAAGTCTTAGCCCGACCCCCGCCAGACCTACTGAGTCAGACTCTCTCGGCCAGAGCCCAGGCCACAGCCTTCCACATAATTCTGACGGACACTCCCGTCTAGGAACACCCTATTTCGTTCAATCTGCCGACGATTAAAAAAAAATCCCAAAAACAGGCACAAAGAAGCAAGGCGACTCGCCCAAAGTCACCCAGCTGGCCAGGAGCCAGAATCTGGCTTTGCTTCCACCCACACCGTTTAAGGGGGCATCCCAGTGTTCTCATGAAATTAAAACTATTCTAGCAACAGACGTCGCCCTCACCTTTTGAAGGTCCTCCCCGGCCTAGTCCTTTTCTCCAGAGAGGAAAATGAGTTTCTCATGCTCTGAGGTTATGTGGGGTGAAGCCTCCCTCTTACTCACATGCTTTCGTGCCGTATCACAGACTCAGGGTCTGCTGTGCTTAGGAGACCTTAGGGTGGGCGAGGACCTCCTTCTGCCTGCAAGGCAGGTCCACCTTGGTACCAGAGCCAAGGCAGGCTGGGAGAATGGTGGTTGCCATCATTTCGGGGTCAAGCTGTCGGTGTCTTGGCTGGCTCCTTCCAACTTGATCCGGGCTCCCCGTGTTGGCTCGCCACCCCAAGGCTCTGCTGCGTGTGTATGTGAGGGTAGGTGGCGGGGGGTGGGGGGGAGCTGGGTCCTGGCCAGAGCCGTGGCTCCAGTCTGAAAGTCCAGGCATACCTAAGTCGTCTCTCGTGGCTCCCCAATGCCATATTAGGCTGCCCCCTCGGAAGGGTGGAATCTCTGACTCATCCTTCCCCTCCCCCACCCCCTCACTCCTGCCAGTTTTGGCTAAGATTAGATTTCACTCAAATCTGTGGGTTCTAAGGTTTGTGTGTTATTTCAGCTTGGCAAATGACTCCTCGTTTCGAGTCGGGAAGAAAAAGCCCTTTCTCAAAAGGTGCTGCGAAGGTTTCTTGGCGGCTCAGTGTTTCCTGCGACCAAGCAGGTGGCGATTCTAGCACGTGGGAGCCTGGGCAAAGCCCACTTGCTTCCCCAGTGCATCCTGGAGTCAATGGATGAGAAGCGAGGAGCGTTTCTTGTCAGAATAACAACAAAAACAACAACCGACCCTCCCCGATTGTCCTGCGGGTGCTGGGTGCTCCCTGCATTTTACCGGCCCACACCCCAGGCCCGCCAGTTCGACGGCTCTCCAGTTTTAGGGATGAAGAAACAGGCTCAGAAAAGTCAGGTCTCAGGCCGTGGTGTTGCCAGGCTGGCAGGCCAGGTTGTCGGGAAGAGGCAGGGGGACCGCCTGGAGGTGTGTGGTCTCCACGCCTGGGCCCCGGGGTTTGGAGCGTGAATCTGATGGAGCTTTCCGGATGTGGGCATCAGAACAGGATGCGGAACAAGAGGTGCAGAATCAGAGAGAAGGTGGAAGAGATGGGGCCAAAGCACTGGAGCCTGGGCTGCTCTGAGTTGCCTGGGAGACGCTGATGGCTGGTGTCCCCGGCCCCGCCCCTGGAATGAGGGCACCGACCACCTCCTGCTCCGTTATCTTTGACTCATGATTCAGATTCCGGGGAAAACCTGCACTGTGTGATCTGCTGGACCCAGGTGCCCCTCTCTTGACTTGGGGAGGGGAGGGCAGGGCATCCTGACCATTGGTCTCACCCGGCTGCATCCACGTTCCCACAGGGGTATCTGACGCTGTGAGTGAAAGAAAGGGGCGGAGCACGTTGTCGGATTGCGCACCAGGCAAGCACACAAGGCTGGGAGTCGGTGGGGAGGTCGCCAGGCTTCAGTCTTCTCGTTGTGGGTCTTGTCTTCCTCTCACAGACACCGGGGCGGCCCAGCTGCGTTCTCGAGGACGGCAGGCCAGTGTCTGAGGACACTGGTGTGCGGCAGGCTGACCGGTCATACTGAAGGGCAGCTTTCGGAGATGGGCCAGGGTGAGGGAGGCTGAGAAACGACAGCCTCGCTGGGCTCGGCCCCCCCCCTCAGAGCACAGCCCCACCCCGCTGGGCTGCTGCCGGCAGGGTGTGCAGGGTGGCGAGGGGTGTCATTCAGGCCATTAGGAGAACTCACTGCAAGTTCTCTAACCTTTGAAGTTCTGGGGCATAAACGACCAGCAGATAACCAGAGGGAGGAAAACCAAAAGACTGTCCCTGAGCTTTTAAAGAACTGGAGAGGTCTCAGGGTTGGAGCTGAGCTGGTCTCGGAGATGCCCCAAGTCAACCTTTCTACTTTTGAGGGGGAAACTGAGACTGAGAGTAGAAGGCAACACCCAAGGTGGTACCATCAAACTGACTCTCAGTCTCCTCCCAGCCACCCTTCCATTCAGCTTACCAGCCACCATTTATTAAGCCCCTACTGTGTGCACAGCTCTATGGACGCACCAGGACTTATCCATCCACTCTCCCCGGGAAGAAAGAAGGAAACAAAAACGTAATGGAGGGCTGTAGGTGAAGGGTTTTAACCACGGGTCTCCCGTGAGCACCCCTCTGGCTTCCGAGGGACCCACAGGCTGGCATCTCTGCCCTGAGAAATACGGTAAAGCTCGAATATTTAACAAGGACGGATGCTGCAGAAGAGGCTGGGGGCGTCGTGTGCACGCACAAGCACACAGGGGTGGCTGGGGTCTCCGTGGGTCCTTTCTCCTCCGCCCCATCCGGGCTGCTGGGAGCAGGGGTTGGTGGAGCACCTGCTACGTGGGGAGAGGGGGTCAGGCGGGCTCTCACGTGCTGGGCTTGGCCGAGGATTTTGAGAGTGAAGCATTGAAAATCCCCTGGCAATGGTGAATTCTCACCAGGGCCTTGGCTGCTGTGTGCCCAGCAGCTCCGTTACCTTTCTCTGCGCCCGTGCTCACCCTTGCGCTGGTCGTCCAAGTCCCAGGCCATGGGCCTGTTTTCCATCCCTGTCGCTGGAGCCCTCTCTCTGCAGAGCCAGAGGAGAGCACCCAGGGCTGGCTCGGGCTCTGGCTCAGCAGGGACACCCTACACACAGCAAGGAGCAGTGACGAGTTGTGTCCTCTCTCCATTGGCCCCCGGCGGTTGGCCCCCACTCTCTCTTCCAGGCTAACTCGAGAACTGCACCTGCACAGAAATGCTTGGTGCACTTGCCGAGCAAGCATCTTCCTTGGTTCCATCTGGGGCCACAAAGTCATCCAAAGTGGAAATTATGCTTTGTTGATATAGAATTTAACAAGCACATGGCAGCAATGGCGTGTGGTAGGTTTGAACTTGAAGTTTAAGCCCAGGTCTCCTCTTGGGCCAGCTGCCGAACTTCCCTAAGCCTTAGTTTACTGATCTGTAATATGGATAGGCTTCTGATGCCTATTGACCTAAAAGGGATCTGAGAATCAAATAAAAGAATGTATACACACACACACATACACTGGGTAAGCCTCAAAGTGCTGAGAAAATTCTAGCTGTTATGATTACGTGACCCCTTGTTATGGTCCATTTGGGAAAAAAAAAAAGCCTAACCATGATGATAAAAAGGAAAAAAAAAAAAAAGAAAAAGAAATTTAGTAACTTGTGGTCCTTGGCTGTTTTCTCTTGAAATGAAGTTAGAATCCAGTAACAACAGAGCCGGGGAAGCTTGAACTGATCAGGTAATCTCCCCGGGGCCCACCACCCTTCTCCAGGAGCTGAGCTCGTTTATCTCAGGGCCCTAACAAAGCGGGTGGTGGCCTTTCTGAGCTAGTGTTCCCCCTCCCACAGAGTAACCTGGGCCTGAGGGCTTGCTCAGCTGACGTCATCTTCAGGGCGCGCCTGCTCGGGGCAGAGAGGTGGGGACACAGCCACCCGGAACAGCGGGGGCAGGAATCCAGGCAGCCAGGCCTGGAAACGCTGGGGACTTGGCCTGTCTCTGAAGACCCCCTGCTTTGCAGGAGCAGGATGGGCATTTACAGACTCGTTCTCTGAGCTGACTCTTACCTGGAGAAACGGGAAGCTTTCCAACATGTGAAAGGGAACGGCGTGAGCAAGGGGCTCACTCCAGGTCCTTCTGGCCCGAGGATGGGGGGACCAGTGCTCGGTGCTGGAAGAAGGTAGGGTCAGCTGAGCTGTCCCTGCAGAGAAAGAGAGTCTTGGCACAGAGGAAGGGTGTGGCAGGGGGAAGGCCCCCAGGACATGGGAAGAAGGTGGGATAGAGGAGCATTTAGACTTGGGTTTTCCCACTTTTCCCAGCTTTGAGATGTGGGATTAAAGCCCTAACAGTGCCTCATAGAGATGAAATCCTGCAGAACCCTCGCGCTGTGTCCTGCAGCTTCACCAGTACAGGGGCTTAGCCTCTCTGGGTCTCCTCCGGGTCCCCAGTTGCTCCCATAGGGGCCCCGCTCAGATAATTGTTAGTGGAAAGGTCGGGGAGTGACGAGAGTCCAGACGTGTAATAATTGCTCGGAGTCCTTCACTGCGCATGAGAGCTGGGCTGACGCCGTCCGTCGGCCCCTCTGGAACTCCTGTCCACCCTCCCCACCCCTCTCTACCCCAGAGGCTGGCATCTGTGGGCACACCAGCAGGCCGCTGGCTTCCACTGGGTTTGTGACCACAGAAAGGGAACAGAGTTTGGGGAACTGATTCCTTTCACATCCATCCCCAGCTACCTCCCCGTGAAGTCACCTCAGGCTGCGATTGTCACTTGACCCCGGGTCCCAGCCCCTCTCAAGGGCTCGGCACCCTAGGCTCCTCTACAGTGTGGAAACTGTGCCGGGGGTGGTAAAGGCTATGCGGTTGCCGTGTTTCTGCACCATCGCTGGGTTCCCCTTACACCACCCACATCCTTATGGAATTATATACCTTCAGTCTGCCTTCTGGTTCCCGCTGAGCTCCCCGTGATGCCTCAGTCTGCGACCCTCCCCATCACACTGCCTGTGATTTATCTTTCCGGTCTGGCCTCTCTGGGTCACAGCAAACTCTGCTCACAGCAATCCTGTCACTGTGCGCCCGCTCCATAAGGCAGGAGCGCTCGGCTCTTTCCTGCTTGCCCAGAGTGTCCTAGACGGTTGCTAGTCTGGGGTTTGTATGGAAATCCGGACACTGGAGTTCTGCCCCAGGCCTGTTGTATCCAGACCTCTGGGCGGGGCCCGGGATTTGGATCAGCAGACAAGGGTTAAAAAGCGACAAAGGAGATGGCTGGCATCTGTGTGTTCGTGGGGTTTGACACCCGAAGGGCCTGTTGATGGCAATTTGTGCGAGAAGCTTGATTTCGGGTGTGGTCACTTTCCTGACTCTCTGCTCTGTTCACTTAGTGTGGACGGTGTGCGTGGGTGTGCATGAGTGTGCCCACATCTGTAGAAAGCCTCTGCTCGCTGCTCCTTCCCAGGCTTCAGTCGTGCTGACTCCCTGCGGGAACAGGAGAGAAATGCCCTTCCCTTCTGCTCATGTACAATAAGTTCCCGGGTCTTTCGGAGCCCACCAACTGCAGCCCACCACTGCCTGCTGCACGTGGGGTGGGGGAGGGGAGGGAGAAGGGCCCTCAGTTATTTGCTGTTGTTCCACGCACCTGAGAACAACCCTGCTGTATGTGAGAATGGAAACTAAGTTTTACATTTTCTTCCTCCTCCACCTCTTGCTGTTTATTGATTGCCTCGTCTTCGCCAGGGACCATGCGGGGTGTGTGTTGTTTTTTTTTTTTTTTTTAATGTCAGGTCGTCGATCTTTGCAACCCTTATAAAGTAAACATTATCATCACCATTTTACAGATAAAGAAGCCAAGGCTCCGGGTGGGTGGGTGGCTGGGTGGGGGGTAGGCAACTCATGCAAATGGCAGGGTTGGGTTTGCAGCCCAGATCTGACTCCAAATCCTCGGTTCTGAATCAGCTATTCTCAAACTCTTTGGTCTCAAGACCCCTTTACATGCTTAAAAATGATGGAGGATTCCAAAAGGCTTTGGCTAATGTGGCCTCTACCTATTAATATTTATCCTACTAGAAATTAGAACTGGGAAAAACATTAAAGTATGTGTTCCACATAAAATAATAATAAACCCATCACATAGAAAACATATGACTTTTAGATGAAAATTAAGTATGTTTTCCAAAATAAAAAAAAGCGGCATTATTTTATAGTTTGCAAAACTATTGTTCATCGTAATAGAAGACAACTAACTGGATGCTTCCATGTGTTAGGTGTTCGATCTGTCGCGATACCACAAGTCGCCCAGGCTCTGGAATGCTCCACCACATACTTCTAAGACAATAAGAGTGAAAAAGCCACATGACACTTTAGTATTGTTAGAAAAATCATTTTAAAGCCGAGGGGTGCCGGGGTGATCCTTGGGGAACCTTGGCTCTAAGTTGGTAAGCTTTGTCCTTTCTTTGTGTTCTCGAAGTTTCTGGCTACTTCTCGTCTGTCTTCAGCACAGCCTGGACTTCAGGCACGCCCACCTGTTCTTGGGCAGAGTGAGGGTTAGGGCAGGGGCAGCCAGCGGGCTCGGCTCTGCCGGGGGCTCCCGGCGGGAGACCGAGCTCTCCACGCCGTGCAGGGGACACGGGAGGGAGGCATGTGTGGTCTGGACCACGCTTCACGGGAATGTGCGAGCTCAGCTTTCTGATGATCCCATGACCTGAATGAATTACCATTATTTATTTTCGAGGGGAAAAGAAAAATATACACATTTCTCTAACGAATGGAAAATCAAATACGTCCCTGTTGGCTGGGGGAAGACAGGGATGAAGAGGTGGAGCACGGGGGATTTTTAGGGCAGGATTAGTATTTTATATGATTCTATAATGGTGGATACATATCTTTATACAATCGCCAAAACCCAGGGAACGTACATCACCAAGAGGGAGTTATAATATATGAATGATGACTTTAGTTAATAACAATATCTATACCAGTGCATCAGTTGTAACAAATAAATCACACTGATGCAAAATGTTGATAATAGGGGGGAAATAGTAGAGGGAAGGGTGAGAGGGTTGGAATTCTCTGTACTTTCCCTGCATTGTTTTCCATAAACCTAAAACTGCTCTTTAAAAGAAAAAAAAATCCTGCCAGTCGGGGCCTCAGCCAGGGGCTCTGTGTGGTTTGGGGGCTGGGATGGTCCAGTGGGAACCCCTGGGCCACGGTCCTGACAGCGCCACGGCGCTGGGGAATGGCACCCACTCAGGCGTCTTGGTCCCGCCCGAGACTTCTCTTGGGATCTTTCTCCCATTGTCTGCAGCTCCCAATAGTCTACAGTAGCATTAACGAGGATTTGGAGGGTGTAATTCTGGAGGTGAGACTAGTAATTAGAGGATTGTTTAAAAGACTCCTGGTGTTGTTTAATTACTTGAGAATCATGAGCCCATCACCGCAGGGATAATGGCCCCTCTACAGCGCAATGAAGCAAGAATTCCGAGTGTCTGCCGGCAGGGGCTCCTGTCCTGAGGTCTGGGCAGGGTCCCAGCTCTCTGCCCGGCCCCTTGGGACTGCCTAGGGTTGGGAACCGACCGGAAAGCATTTGTGACTGTGGGGGCTACTCAGAAGACGTGGCCACCCAGGGGTGTGGACTGTTCGTCGATCACCAAGACAGACAAGCTTTGGCTTGCCGTGGCCGCGCTTTCCCCTCCCCCAATCTTCTTTTAAGCAAGCCAGGTCTGGAGAACAGAACGTGTTACTGCCATCCTTGGTTCTCAGGGATCTGGGGGCCTTGGGACTGGGACTATGGTGAGGCAAGAGGATGCACCTTGGGTGCCAATTTTAAGGAGGTACAGCAAGTGCAGGCTCTGCCCCTGAGGGTGAGGGCCTTCTGCACCCGAGGGGACTTGCTTGCCGCTCCGCAGTCCCGACCCTGCTGTGAAATACGCCTCACCTCAATATCTGTTTTACTGATTGACCGACTGATTGTTTTTGAGAGTATGTTTGTTGAAACTGGGGACAGTGAAACAGGGAAGGGCTTGGGATAGAAGCAGCAACAGGAGAGAGAGCCTGGGCGGGGCTGCTCTGGCTGGCTGAGAAGTCGAGAAAAGGGGGCCCTGGAGACAGGTTCAGGGGGTCAGCCCAGGACGAGCTGTCACTGCCCACTGCTCTCCTGGTTGCAAGTCTCTCGGGGTCCCTTAGGAGATGAACGCCCAGGGAGGGGGGGTGGGGAGAGAGGCGTGGGCGTGCTCCCAGGAGGGAGAGCTGTTTTAATCTCCAGACGTGTCACCTGTCTTCCCCATGCCTGTGTCACACACACTAGAAATGATGCCCAGCGTGGTCTCCTCACCCGCCTGCGTCTGGTTGCCCAGCTCCTTCGGGGCTGGCGGTCTTGGGAAATGCGCCTGACTCTGGAAGGTTCCTTCCATGGCCCAGTGAGCATATAGGTTCCCAGATAAAAATGTGCTCAGGAGACAATGAGTGGCTGTTCTGCCACTGAAAGCGGAGACCCTGGTGACAAGGCACAGGGAGGCTTTCTCGCACGCTTTCATTAAGGCTTTTTGGGTTGGGGATGGAAGGGTGCTGTGTGGGGACAGGTACTGCGGTGAGCCTCTCAAAGAATTTATTTGTGTGTGTGTTTGGTTCTCTCTTTGCTCAAGCTTTCATTGGTAATATTATAACTTGCCACTTAATCATTGACCTAAATGAGTTGTATTTTTATCTCAGCAGGAGTCTGTCTGGGCCGAGACAGCTGTGGCAGCTGAGTGAGAGGGAGAACTCTTACTAGAATATTTGGGCTGGCAAGTGATAGCACTTCTACTCCGAGATAAGATGGAGACTTTTTCCAGCTATGTTTTAAAATCATAAAAACCAGAGTCTCCTGCTGGAGATAAGCGATAGAAGTTGGTGGGCAGCATCTGGAGCTGTAAAAGGCGGCGAGGGTTGGGGGGGGGGCGCCGCTGAGAGGAGCTCAACTGAGATTATTGCTGCAACCAAGATTGTAAGTAATTAAGGTTTTGAAAGTTTTCTCCAGGTGCACAATAGACTACTCAGTATCTTGGATTCTTGCACTGGGGTCAGGTTAACTATTAAAAGAGGACAAAAAGGTTTTCTAACAAAGCCTGACGTTGATTTCGAGCCTGCTCTATCCCCGCTGCTTAGGCAGGTCCTGCTGTAAGCCTTAGCTCTTTCCCTGGCTCTCCGGAGAGCTCAGGTGGATTCCCTTCCCTGCCTGGGTGGATGGTGTTTGACTTCACTGAGCTGGTAAATTAGCTTGCTCATTTTCTACCTGGCCAGTGCGTGTCTTTCGCCACCACTGTGGCTGAACAGAGTCCCAGCCACAGGAGGAGGGGGGACTGACGATCACGGCATCTCTTCTCTAACCCTAACTCCCTCTGCCAGCGCCCAGCTCCGGGTCCGCAGCGGGCATGCCTGCGGCCTTTCTCTCTCGCAAAGAACAGGCTGCGTTTTTCATCGCAGGAGCATGCAAATCGTAATTTTCGTGTGCCTGAAATTTTCTTTTCTAGGCGTCCTTTTTCAGTATCTTTGATCTGGAGGATGCAGTCCCATTTTCCTTGACAATAAAAATCACCTCCAGCAGCACAGAAAAGGAGAAAATTCCCTTAAATAACTCCTCAGACTGAATTAAAACATTAAGTACTTTGCATTATTCCCTAATTCTCTATCTATCTTCCATTCTCATCTTGTCTCTGAATGGGAAGGTTCTGGAGCTGTTGAGGGTCTCAGCCTCCTTGGTTGTGGCCAGCCTGTGTCTCCAATGGGACACTTTCTTCACCAAGGGAAACTTTTCATTTGGTTAAATCGGTACGGAACAACTGTCTCAGAACCGGCAGATCTAATATGACAAAAAATGTGTTAAATGTTCGTTTTTTTTATTCTGAGTGCCCATTGACAAAGGGATAAAGAAAACCTGGTCCACACACACACCTGGAATATTACGAAGCCTTTAAAAGAGGAAACCCTGCCATTTTATGACAGCGTGGACAAACTCGGAGGACACTTGCTAAGCGAATAAACCGCGCGCAGAAAGACCTCACGGACACGCAGAATCTAAAATAGACTCGTGGCCGCAGAGAGCAGAGTGGTGGCTGTGGCGGGCTGGCCAGTGGGGCAGCGGGAGCTGTCTGTCGCGGGCACAAACGTTCTGTTGTGGAAGACGAGTGAGTTCGGCAGGCTAATCTGCAGCGTCGTGGCCGACTTGCTCTCACTTGGAGGGTAAATCTTGTGTTCTCGCCACACACACACACACACACACACACGAAGTACGAGGTGCCACATGCGATGATCAGCTCAATCGTGGTGCTCATTTCACAATTTATACGTATGTTAAACAGCCAGCTGTAATCTTAAACATGTACACTTTTTTAGTTGTCAACTGCACCGTGATAAAGCTAAACCGTGTTTGTGAAAGAAGTTTCAGCCATCACTTCACCAAATGTGTGCCACAGCGGTCAGGACTCCTTGGGCGGTAGGAGCTGGAAACTTGCAAAAGGCACAGACACGAGAGAAAACATCGGGGGGTAACTCCCAGAACTGAAGGGGGGTCCCCAGGCCAGGCAGCTCCAGGGTCTCAGAAGCAGGAGCTCGAAGAGCGGGGCTCCACCCACGCAAGCTCCCTGAAGTGCCACCTACAACCTTAGAAGCTCATCCACCCCGAAGGGCCATGCTGCCCATACCTTTGGGGTTGCAGCCTGGGACCTTGTAGCCAGCAACAAAATGGGGGTGTTTCCAGGGTGCAGAGTTTTCAGAAACCCCGGAGAAGGGCTCAGCTTGGCTCACGTGCTCGGCCAGCACAGGGACGCTATCAGAGAGATGTGGGCGGGGAGAACATCAGCACCGCAGCCCTCCGCTCTTGCAGGGGAGAAATCCTACGTCCAGAAACATCCAAGTGACTCTGGCTGTTCCTGGGGGCACTGCAGAGCTGCCCTCACACCTCCTGCTGCCCCACACGATACACTTGCCCCAGTCACACGGGCCCACTTCACCCCCTGAGTGCCAGAGGCTCCCCTCCTCTCTCTCCTAGGAAAAGGGCATGAAGAGTAAAGGACAGGGTAGCTGTGGCCAACTGGAGCCCCGATTAACCAGAAATCTGTTTTCCATTCACCTTCAGGGGGCAGTCGATGTCTCGGGGGCTTGCTTCAGAAGCTCACTCAGGCTGTGTGTTCCGGGGTCGGTCTATGTATGGCTTCATCTCCCATTGCTTCAGAATGTCTTGTTAGCTCTTCTTCTTGTGATGCGATAGACAGAATGTGAAGTTTGCCATTTTAACCATTCTAAGTGGACAACTCAGTGGCCTGAAGTACACTCAGGATGTTGTGTCACCGTCACCACCACCCATGTCATCATCCTAACCAGAAACTCTGTCCCCATTAACTCCTAACTCCCCACTCCCTCTCCCCAGCCCCTGATAACCCCTAGTCTACTTTCTGTCTCTTTGAATTTGCCTATTCTGGAGACTTCATAGAAATGGCATCATATACTCATTGCACTTCTGTGCCTGACTTATTTCACTTAGCATAATGTTTTCAAGGTTCATCCACGTGGCACGTCTCCGAATGTCATTCCTTTTTATGGCTGAATCTATGTAAGTAGTCCATTCATCTGTTGATGGACACTTGGGTTGCTTCCACATTTGGCTCTTGTGAATAATGCAGCTACGAACACGAGCGTCCATCAAATGCCTTTTGGCAGTGCTGAATAAATATTCATTTTCATGAAAACGATGCTGTGGTATCTCCAATTGCAACACAAAAATTAAGATTCCCATCAAAGGGAGGCTCTGCGGGATCATGGAGAAAGGACAGGTTCCAGAACCCTAGATTCATCTTCAATGCCGGGGTTATGGTTTACTAGTTTATTTCTGGGCTGCTCTGAGGATCCACTGCTTTCCAAATTTACTTAGTAATCAAAAGTGCCTGTAGCCCTTCTGAAAGACACAGATGCCTGAGCCCACCCCAAAACTACTGATTTAGAAAATCCAGGAGCGAGGTCTGGAAGTCGGCATCTTTATCGAAATCCCCAGGTGCTGCTGATGAAGCCAGATTTAAAACTCATCACTGAACTCGAGCCTATAAAGCCAGCCCCCAACTCAGGACTCAGTACAGAGTAGGAGTTTGACGAATGGGAACCTGCCCTCTGCCCCCTCCCACTTCTTTACACTGTACCTATGAAAAAAGAGCAGAGGATGGTTGCATTTTAAGGAACTCTAGCAACAGGGGCCATTTCATGTAATAACAAAAAATAACGATGGGTTCTTTTCAATTTTGAGCAACTAGCTGCAAGTGATTTTTCGCAGTTTAAGTTATACAATTATTCACTTTGTTTATGCATATCTGGTTATTCATTTGGGTACAATTGCACTGTGTGGAGTTTAAATTTGCCAACGAGGGTGTTGGGGGCGAATCGAGGCTGGAGGAAGGTAGAACATCATGTTTGCAGAAGAGAGAAGGTCTTGGAGGCGGTCATCGCAACCCGAGCTCCTCATGCTAAGAAAGAACCAGTGAATTTATATAATTTATATCAAGCAAGATTGATTTTTTTTTTAGTGTGTATGTGTGCGTGCCCTTCAAATTATAAAAGGAGTGGACAGAGGGAATGTGGTGGATGTAATTTGTTCCAGGTTCCAAAAAGTGTATTTGCGTCTTAGGAAACCTTATGAGAAAAATGTAATTCAAATTGGCTGGGAGATGAGAGCTGTCAAACAGATTGAAAGCTGGGTTGTAAACCAAGACTAACGAGAGCCTGCAACACGCACGGAGTTAGGGATGGAGGCCAAGAGGATCACGGCAAGGTCTTACAGGGGAGGTAAACAGCCTATTAATTAAGGTAGCAGATGGCGGCAAACTGGGAGATGTTTCGGATTCCAAGGACGGAGAAACAAAGGAAAATGTGGGATCTGCAGCGGGGAGTTAGAAACCTCAGCACGAAACCGACAACAGGAAAGTAACAAGCGCTGCAGGTCATCTCGGAAGCCAGCGGTATCAGGAATATTGCCTCGGGTAGAAAGAGACTGGAAGTGTCGGTACAATGGCTAAGACGCTGCTGGAGAAAGTGGTCCTGGAGGCGCTAGCATAGTTTCAGGGACCTGCCGGTCTGCTTGGTACGCATGCGTGCCTGAGCTGAAGGTAACCTAGGTCTGGGTAGGCGGGGTTTCGAGATCTCCCCGGTGAGCATTTGCAGACAGGAAATTGCCCTGGAAGGGACTAAATTGAATGTAAATTAAAGAAGTAAATTAGTGTAGGGGTAAAAAGCAAATGAGCTGAGATAGTGAGATCTGACCAGCGTAGGAAGGCGAAGTGCTGAAGGAGACAGGAGAGCTGTGGGTCTCTTTGATTGCGGGCCATCCTTGACTCTCCACCTTGCCTTCAGTTAATTCCTTAGCCTTTTTGAGCCTCAGTTTCCCACCCATGTAAAATGAGGCCGAGACTCCCTGCCTTCTAGAGGTATCGTAATGTGGACAAGACTTGTGTGTAGGGCACCAGGAACATAGTAATTCTGAGTATGGGCAGCCTCCTCTCCGAGCTTCCGGGAAATGGAGGCGATCCGCCCACACTGGCGGGAGGGGACGGCGGGGGAAGTCTGGCTAGCGTGTTTACAACGGTCCCTGTGTCTCGGCTCTCACTTTCCCCGTGCAGAAGCCAGTCGTGCTCTGTTGTATTGCACGGAGTCACATCTAACTCGGGTTCATCGTAAACCTGTCCCATGAAGTGAGGATCCCATATGGTCAAAATCATCCTCGAGCATCCCTGGAAGTGCCCATAAAATACAGTACTTTGCTGGTCTCTCAAGAAGTTCTTTCCAACTAGTTTTTCCTCCAGGGTTGAAATGGATAACCTCCCCCTACCCCCGCCCCAGGGGAGCGCCAGGTGAAGTAGTTGGCTTATGGGCCACGTTAAATGAAAAATACTGATGTTCTAACCCTAAGGTGGCAGTTGGATGGTAAGACGCTCACACTGGAGGGGAGCCCAGAACTGAGGGGGCTGGGCTCCCAGTCCACGCTGACCCGGCACCTGTGCAGGCAGGTGGGGCTGCGCCTTCTGTTCTATTCTGAGCCGCTAGCAGAGATTTTCTTAGTCTCTTCGGGCTGCTCTCACAAGATACCTTGGCCTGGGTGGCCGACACAACAGAAAGTTACTTCGTATGACCAGGAAGTAGGAAGTCCAAGGTCAGTGCGCTGGCCGATTCGGGGACTGGTGGGGCCTGCTTTCTGGTTTGCAGATGACCGTTTCTCCCCGCGTTCTCACGTGGCAGAGCGAGCAAACTCTCATTTCTTTCTCTTCTCCTACGGACACCAACCCCATGCTGGTCTTCCCTACCCCCCTGAGACTCTCATCTAAACCCAGTCACCTCCCAAAGACCCAGCATCCTCATATACCACCCCTTTGGGGGTCAGGGCCTTCAACACACAAATTCGGAGGACATACCAACGTGCAGTCTGTAACACAGTGGAAATAGACGGGCCTCTTGCACTTACACGTGTCTCTAAGTTTCACCCAAGTCGTAGCACGCATTGGCTCTTCACTCCTTATGCCAGACCGCATTCCACTGTGCTGCACGGAATTCCATTGCGGGCACACAACACATTTTGTTTCTCCTTTCACCCACCGATGAACATGGAGGTTGTTCTCACTTTCTGGCTCTCATGAGTAATGCTGCCACGAACATTTAGACGTAAGAGTTGATTTGAACACCTGCTTTCCACCCCTTGGACATGCACCTAGGAGTAGAAATGCTGGGTCATACTGCAATTCCATGGTTTACTTTTTTCTGGAGCCATCAAGCCGCTTTCTGGATGCACTGGAACATTTCACATTCCCACCAGCAATGTTCGAGGTTCCAAATTTTCCGCATCCCTGCTAAGAACTTATTTTCCATTGTTTACTTATTAGAGCCATCCTAGAGGGTACGAAGTGGGTTCTCATTGTGGTTTCGATTTGCGATTCTCTGACGACTAATGATGCTGCTCATCTTTCCACGGGCTCGCTGGCCATCTGTGTCTCTTCTTTGGGGAAACGTCTATTCAGATTCTTGCCCATTTTTTAATTGGTTTGTTTGTTGTTTTGAGTTGGGAGTTCTTTATATATTCTGCATACTGGACCCTTATCAGGTATATGATTTGCAAATATTTTCTCCCCTTCTGTGGATGGTTTCTTCTCTTTCTTGATAATATCCTTTGATATGCAATTTTTTTTAATGTTAGTGAAGCCTGACTTAATCATTTTTAAAAAAATTTGTTGCTCGTGCTTTTGGTGGTATATTAAGAAGCTATTGCCAAATCCAAGATAATAAAGATTTACCCCTGTGTTTTCTTTTAAGAGATTGTTTTCTCTTTTACATTTTTAGGTCTTTGATTCATTTTGATATAATTTTTGTGCATAGTGTGAAGTAATAATTCAACTTCATTCTTTTGCATCCTTTTAAATATCTGCATAACATTTTGTTCCATAGTTTTTTTAGCCAGTTTTCCGAGCCGATATTTGGGTTAGTTCCAATCTTCTACTGATCAAAACAATAACATGGTGAATATTCTTGTATATAATCACTTCCTATCTGAGCATATTTATAGGCTAGGTCCCTAAAAGTGGAATCGCAGGATCAAAGATTGATTGGCTAATTGCTCTCCCTGGAGGCTCAGCGGACGGCATGCCTTCCAGCACCGGGGAGACTGTGTTCCCCACACCCTTGCTGGTCCTTGTAGGTCTTCGACAACCAAATGGGTAGTTTTAATTTGGAATGTTCTTAGTATGAGCAGGGTTGCACACCTTTTAATATACAGGGTCTGGCACAAATAATGCCCCCTTTTTATTACAAAATCAGAAACATGTAATTCTGTAACATAACAATATCACACTCAAGAACACCATATGACATTTTAGGTGAAATGTTCGAATTAAAACTATACGTTATTATACCTATGTTATTACCCTACCAACCTCACTCAAGCAGGAGTTACTTCTGCCAGAACCTGTATTTTAAGAGCCCCAGCCTATGCTGTTCTAGGGTATTTCTAGCTCTTTTGTGTCCCCATCTATTTATTAAAATTTTTAATTCGATGAAATCAAATAAAAACGCAAGCCTAGGATAGCCCTGAAGGGAGAAGACATCCCACAGAGGGTTGGCACTGAAGCTTGGTGATTCGTAGGCGGTAAACTGAGGTTCAGGGTGAGGAAATAAACAAATAACCCAAATGGGTGAGTTCAGGGCAGATCAGAGCCCAGGCCTGAACTCCCTTGGACCGTTCACTCACTCACAGCTCCCGGCCCCACCCTCTTATCAGCTCTGTAGCTGGGAGGCAGGGCCCTTGGGCCTCCCTCGCCCCTTTTAAAGATGGATAAGAAAGCCACCTCCTTATTTAGAAAGGTGGCATTGTTCTCAAGGAGGGCCCCTGCTACCAAGTCACTTGGCATCATGTGGCAACCCTCTGTCCGAGAAGTACCTGGGTAGTCACCCTCACGCTTCTGAAAACCTGGAACCCACGGAGTAATTGCATAAATTAAGCCTGGTAGGGTTTTGGTATCAATTATTCTGTCACCTTTCATGAGGCAGCTACTGCTTTCTCTTCCCAGCCTTAGGGAAGGGACACAAAATTCAGAGAACAAAAGAGGCAAATTCTTGCCTTTTGAATTTAAAAGGAGAACCAGATTAAGAGATAGGGCCCAGTGGTTATCAGGACCTGGGGGACCCCAGGGAAGGAGATGAGATTAGGATCAGTTGGGTCCTTCAGAAGGGACTCCAGCCTCCCAGGCAGGTGGGGGACTCGAGTTCCAGGGGATCGGAGCCCCACCCCTCTCAAGGGGGGTCTGGTTCTGGGGTGGAAAAGGCTACTCGGGAGGTTGCATTGCAGGAGGTCTCTGCATCTGGGGGTGAATTTAATTTTTATGGAGCTTGAGGCTTAAACAATTTGGGGCCTTCTTTAGGAAACAGGATTCAAAAGTATGAATTCCAAGTTATGTACAGGTGGGTTTCTTTGGAGGTGAGAAAATATTCTGGAATTAGAGGCGATGTTTGCACAAGTTTACAAATATGCCAAAACCCACTGAATTGCACACTATACAGGGGGTGGGTATTATGCTATGTGAATTAGATCTCAATTTAAAAAATACACTGTGAAAAAAAAGATTAGGCGCAGGATCCTCGAAGGAGCCTAACAGAAGAGGGCTGGAACCTCCCTCCCCGCTGGCCTGCCTGAGTGAGCCTCTGGGAACTTTGGTGCCACCCTGGCGGAAGAGTGGGAATTAATGGTGACAAGACTTCCACTTCGTTGGATGGCACCAGGAAAAGGAAGCAGTAGCATTTCTTGCACTCCTGACTTTATGAACGGAGACTCAAACCTGCCATGTGTGCACCAACTCTGGCTTCGGGGCCAGGCCTCCCTCAGACATGGCAGGTGATGATGGAGCCGGGAGGGCGAGTAATCTACGCCCTCTGCGCCGGGGAGGGCTGGCCCGAGGGGACCCCGCGCCTACCCTGCGCGGTTTTGGATGGAGAAAACGTCTGCAGTCTGGGCAAACAGACGAGGCTCTTTGGAGGCCAGGGATATGCCGCGGTCATATTTATAATCGAATCCTTGTTTATCTTGAAGCAGACCTGGCTCTCGGCATAACTTCTGTTCCTCCTATTTTGAAGATTCGGCCCAAAACACATTTCAGGGAATAAGGAGAGAGCGCAGGTTTGAAAATGAACCAGTAAAATAAATCATTGTGTTTCTGACATGACGCCCATTGAATACTTTTCAATTCTTAGCTTTGGCAGCAGCCTGTTAAAAAAGCACACACACACACACACACACACACACACACACAAAACCTATCACATAATTCTTTCTGAAAGGCTCATTCAGCAGGCCTGCCCCTCTCGGTTCCCAGCCCCCCTCTTCTCTTCTCTTCTCTCTTTCTCTCTCTCTCTTTTTTTCCTTTTAAACCAGCCCTTCTGGTGAGAGGGCAAGTGTACATACAGTCTTCCTTTGTGTTTGTAAAACAGAGCCATATCAGTTGAGCAGTAACGATAACACTTGTAGTTATGCAAGCAGAGATAACAGTAATCAGATCTCCTGCTCTCGGCAAAAACCAATGGCCAAAAACCTCACAAAGGGTAGGAGGCGTGTTATGCTGAAAGGGGAGGGGAATGTGTATGTGTGTTTTTGTTTTACCAAAGTACCAAGCACCTTCTTTGGCCAGACTCCTGGTTAAAAGCAGCTTCAGAAGTTGTCCAGTTAAGGGGACCCTGCCCTACCCAGAGATCTGCAGTCCCTCTCCTCGTTCAGATGGTCTTGGCTATTTTTCCGCGCATCGAATGATTTAGGGCTGCCTTTGCTTTCCAGCAGGTAACATGACCTCTCTCTATTGGAAGGAGTGAAGGCTAATGAACTCACTCAAGCAGAGGCCAGTCCAATGATAGCATCAGTTTGCAGTGCCATTTGGATGTTTTAAAAGAAAGGTGTTGTTCTGGAGTTGCCCTTATTCTTTCCAAATCAGATTTCCCTCAGGGGGTTTCTGTTGCCCTGTTACCCAACAGCATGCATATGTATTGATACCTGGGACTTTTGACAGTGGCAAGAAATGGAAGTTGCAATTGCCAAGGTATGTCAGATCAAAAACAGACCCCGGGCGTGCACGGGTTTGATATGGGGACCGCGGTCCTGAAAACGCGATCCATGCTTGGAGATCATGAACTTAACTCTTTATTAAGTGTTGGGTGCCTGAGTTTTTCTGCTAGTTGGTTTCTCTGATTTCATTTTGGAGTTGCAGGTGAGTTATTTTTTGGGGGGTGGGGAAGTAGTGTTGAGTTCTCCAGATGTAAACAATGCCCCCCTGTAGACCAAATGCCCCATCATGGAACGAGGGTCAAGAGACATCTCCTGATTCCTGTTGACTTGGGCTGAAACTCGGATCCACTATAACCATGTTTTCAACAGAACGGAGACCAAACTATTTTTCTGTTCTCTTCTAAAGTGTTCCTAATTACATTTAAAGTGGAATGCATGTTTTTCTACTTTTCTTCCGGACCCCTGAAGAACTGTCCCACTCTGTTCCACCTTTCTTCTTATCTCTATCCCAAAAAGAAGCTGGAAATAGGTGAGGCCGAGTCTACACAGGATTTTAGACGCACAGCTGTGAAAAATAGCATCATAAATCATGACTTCTTCGGGGTGGGGGAGGGGATGGTGGGGGAGGGGGTAGTGTAAGGGAATAAATATTGTTTTATTTTTTAAAGATACACTTTCTTCCCTGTCTTCAGTCATAAGTGTTTGAATTAAAAATTATACTTCCAACGCTGTGCAGATGTTGGCATTTTAAAACCAAATGCTATTGGCCTGTGGGTTGCTAAGCAACCGGTGCCACCCAATCAGCACGGGTTTTTAAATGGAAACTGGCCCAAGAGACGAAGTGAAGCTCCCTTGGCTGCGTCCGCTGCAGTGGGCCTGGCGGGGCAGGACAGGCTCTCCGTTAACTGGCTCTGGTGGGAAGTTCAGCTCCCCTGGCTTGCTTTGCCTGAACATGCATTTTAATTTCACTGTGTCAGTTCTCATTATCTGTCTGCATGGAATCCCCTTTTTGGTTTTCAGAAATAATTAAGTAAAAAGCCCTTTCACTCACTGCATTTTTGGCGTTGATAAAGACATGTGAGGCATTTCAGACCAGGCAGGGGCCAGTTTCAGAGAAGCCTTTGAAGACGGGCTTTAAAGGCAGTTCTGACAAACCGAGGCAAACAGACCAATTAACCCCAGAATCGAAGCCCTGGCTGCTTTAAACTCCCTTCAAGAGAAATTAGCCCTAATGTTAATAAAGTGGGTGTTAGACCATTTCAGAAGATCCACTTGGGCAGACTGAGTCAACTGGAATGGAATTAACGCATCGTGTTGCCAAAGAGGAGCTTTGTGCTGGTATGAATTTTTGTTACAGTTGCTGTCTGAAAGTCAGAAAAAAAGGGCCAAGCCACAGTTGGATAAGAAATTCCTAGTGGAATAGTACAGGTTTGTATTTTTAAAAAAAGAAAGGAAAGAAAGAAAGAAAGAGAGAAAGAAAGAAAGAAATATTTGCTAGCTTTGAAAAAGAACCAGAACCAAAAACAACATACACGAATGAGAAGGAGCTGACGGGGAAGCGCTCAGAAGTGTGTCCTCTAATGCTGGATCTGCGATGGGAGTCAGGGTTATGGTCAGGGCGCCGGCTCCCCAGCCCTGAGCCCCCTCACTAATCCTTCTCTGCTTGATCCTTTATTGATTTTTCACATTGCGGGGGAGACAGCCCAGGGCTTCAGGCTCGGCAGGTAGTGCTAATGAATTGCCAAGCCCCCGGGTATATATTTATGTTGCCTTGCTGCTTTCTCATAAGAGAGAAAGGAAATTATTTGCTGCGGGAATTGTTTTCTTCAGCGGGAACTCTACAGGTCGATTTTGTATCGTTTTGGTTAAATGTCCCATTTTCGGAGCTGAGAAAAAAACAAACGTTTTAATCAATGTATTCTTGGAGAAAAGGTAGTACCTGTAGCGTCTGCCCCTCCAGAGAAACTTTTTGACAACCAAGCGTAGGAAGAAAACAGCCGCCCCGGGCCTGCGTGGCCGAGAAGGGCGGAGAGGAGCGGACTTTGCGCGGCACGCAGCTGTGCCCCTCGGCAGGAATTGCAGGCACCGGAGGGGGCGCGCGTCTGGGATCCTACAACAAACTTCTCTGGTGGGGGAGGGCAGGGAGGGGGTGGACGCGGACGAATTCCGGGTTGACGTGTCTGAGATGGAATCAGAATTTCAACCCTAAGGCACTAATCGATCATCTACGTCTGTCCTTGTCACCCTCTCTCCACCGTCCCCACTAAGGAACCGGGGAGGAAACTGGACACTGGGAGAAGTAACTCGCCCAGAGTCACGTGACTAATTGTGTGCGGAGCCCTGTTCTCCGCTGGATTTTTCCTGCTGCACGGGGACCCTGCCGGGTGACCTGCTCAGGACTCAGGATTTCACGTGAGGTCGGCCACGGGAGGTTCAGGATTCGCACTGGAGGCTGATGCCTTTTGCTCACCCCCACGGGCTGCTCTGTTCTCAGACTGGCTGGGGGCCCTGGGTTTGGGGTGAGACTTGCTGCCACTGTGGCCCAGGCCGGGGCCATCTCCCTCCCGCCCTCTCCAGCTCCCGTTCTATCTCCATTTTCTCATGCCCTGCCTTATCGCTCCCAGATAACACGCTCCTCTCTCGGCCACGCACTAGTATGAAGCACTGGCTGGGTAGGAAAAGGAAAACCCCCAGGGCTAAGCACTGACTGTCCTTGTTGCTTTAAGAAGCTCCCATGTCACTTCTCTAAGTTAATCTAGAAAAAATAAAGTTCCCGGCTTTGATGCACTTGGGAGAGCTGGGACACTCTGTCTCCTCGCTGCCCTCTTGCCCTCTGCCCACCCTGTGGGTGATGCCCCAGCTCTCGGGGTAGTAGTTTATCAACTCCAATGTCCAAAAAATGAATTCCTCCACGTAGCTAAACTTTCTATCTGATACTAGCTTGAACCCCAGAATGGCAGAAATGGAATCTTGACCAATTCAGGAAAAATTTTCCAGGGGTTGAGTCTGAAAATCCAGGGACGGATGAGGCACAAAGATTATGAGGTTGTGGAGGCCAGGCCCCCATTCACGCTGGCGTCCGCTGAACCGTCCATTGTGCCCCGTGGACATTGCTACTGGGTCATCTTCATTCTCGTTCCCGAGACTCTGCAGGGGTGATGGTTCTTGGTGCCACTTCAGGGGACCCTGGAGACGCCTGCTGCTTTCACACCGTGCTAGGGTGGGGGCACTTCTGAGAGGCTGGGCTCCCCCCACCCCAGACACAGTGCAGTCATGTTTTTAGCTGGAGTTTGGCCACATTTTTGAGGGCTCCACCCAGGATATGGGCATAGGTCCCTCCACCCTAATCTTGCAAAAATCATTCTTGGATTTTCTCATCTTCCTACCACAGTGAATTCCTGAAGTGGGGGTGGGGGACTTGGGACTCCATAGGAGCCCACTGTTGTCTAAGTCCCCTTTCCTTCTGACTCTCCCTGTCTCCCACCTGGGGAATCTTCACCCAGCAAAAGGACAGGACTCCTCTCTTGTCCCTTCAGACTCCCGGTTGACGCCTGACCGGTCTTCTCAGGCCTGAGCTTTTGAGGTTCCTTTTAGCTCCACTTCCCGTGTGAAAAACTGTATGTGTACATGGTTTTGCTGTGATATAGCTCCCATGTTATAGAATTCACACATGTTCAGTGCACAGTTAGACAAACAGTTGTGAAATCTATATAGTTGTGCAACGGTCACGGCAATCCAGGATTAGCTCACGCCCTTCACTCCAAGGCGCTCCCTCGTGCCCACTTGCAGTAAGTCCTTGCTCACCCTTGGCCCTGCAGCCACTAATCTGCTTCCTGTTCTATAGTTTTGCCTTTTCTAGAAATTTCATGTAAGTGGAACCATACAATGACTTGGTGTCTGGCTCCCCCCCACCCTCTGTGTATATGTAAACTTCCTGGATGAGTATGATTCAGGCGGCCTGAAGATGAAGGCTGGGAAATACGAGTTATTTTTTAAGAAGTTGGGTCATAAATAGAGGCTGTAAATTGGTATCTGACAGTGACAAGGGGCTGAGGGAAGGCTTGTTTGTTTTAAGGTACAGGAGACTTGAGAAGCTTAAATGCTGATAGAAGAGTCCTTAGAAAAGAGAGGTTGAGAATGCAGGGCGGGTGCTGGGTGATAAGCTGAGTTGATAGCGTGGGGCCTTTAAGATGGGCAGGGGGACAATGGGAAGGACAGCAGGCTGGGAGATTTGGTGGACTTTGAGGGCATTCTTTGCTGACTAAGCCTTCCATTTCTCTGTCCCCTGCTGAGGAGGGTGAGAGTAGGTGGGAAGTTTGCGCAGAATGCAAGTTTGACATGACCGTTGTGAGGAATGGAAGGTTGAAATTCCCGAGGAGACACGGTTGGATTGTCGGGCAGAACGAAAGGCCCAGGCGGTGTCGGTGAGTGTGACTTCCGGTGGCACCGATCTGTTCAGACACGCCATCGACTCTGACAGTACTCACAGTCCGGGTGCATGTGGGAAGAAGAGTGGACTGGACGTTGAAGTTAAGCCTGGCGAGAGGGGGAAGAGTGAGTGAGGAATTTAAACTGTCATTAAAAGAGAGTTTGAATAAATCATCAGACCCAAGTTGAACACAGAGGGAAATGAAACGACGGGGAAAGGTGTGTATTGCTGGCGGGGGAGTCAGTGGGTAACAGACGCGCTGAGGGCACGTGAGTGGAGAATCGGGAGTCCTTGGAAGGGTGAGCAGAAAGGAAGGGAAGCCACGATCCGAGACAGAAAGGCCTGAATTTGTGGTTTCAGAGGTACAGCCTTCCCGCAGGGCGGACCGCCAGTGGCCGATGGGAATGGAGAGGTGGCCAATGGAGGTAAGAAGTCAAGGATTCGAGGAGGAGGATGCAGGAGGGCTGTGCACCGCATGGTGAAGCTTCTCCCAGGACGACAGTGAGGTCTGTTCACACGGGAACCGGCAGGGATAGAAGGGGGAGCAAACCCGTTGCCCGAGGGCGGAGGGACGGTGGTCTGAGACCCCAGGAGAGTCAAGGGTCAGAGCTGTATGAGGTGTGGAAGAGGACCAGACTTCCTCTGAGGTAAGGCGTAGGGAGCAGTGAGCAGTCTCACCGGAGACCAGGTTTCAGGCAGGACCAGCAGATCAGACCTGGGCTGGGCAGGAAAGCGCCACCCCTCCTTCCTCAAGCCACGGATTTTCCCGGGAGCATCTTAGCTGTGGACATCTTTGCTGCAAGCGTTTTTGCTACAGATATTTTCTCTGCATAGCTAATCGGCTGTAAGGCAATTTTGCTGTGAAAAAAGGAAGAAATAACTTTTTTTGGTTTGGTCTCATTTCTCCACTGATGAAGTTCTCTCAATCACTCCCACTTTTGTATTATACATAAATCTCAGTGAGCCCTCAGAGTGGGGCAGGGCTGACCCCACATCGACTGAAGATCAGTGCTTAGGTACAGCCTGCAAAATTAATGAGTTATGTGCCCTGGCTGGTGTGGCTCAGTGGATCGAGTGCCAGTCTGTGAGTGCCAGTCAGTCACCAGTTCGATTCCCAGTCAGGGCACATGCCTGGGTTGCAGGCCAGGGCCCCAGTTGGGGGGACATGAGAGGCAACCACCCATTGATGCTTCTCTCCCCCTCTTTCTCCTTCCCTTCCCCTCTCTCTAAAAATAAATAAATAAATAAATCTTAAAAAACCCCACAAAATAACATTGGTTATGTGAGCAGTATTGCCACGAATCTATACATTTTAAACAAAATCTTTTAAATTTTCTCATATTTTCTTGTTTCATTATGTGCTTTTTCATGTCTGTCTTTTATTTGTTGTGATTCTACCTTTTTTTATAGCTAAATTGCCTTATGACTAACCAGTTGTGTCGTAAAAATGTGGCAAACCTCTCGTGGCACAGGACCCTCCTTCCCACCTGTTCAGGTGAATTGGGGTGAAGAGCCAAAGCCAATCCCAGGTGTGAATTGCCCTCAAATCTTTCTCTAAAAGCAGTGCCCAGCGTGTATTAAATAACTCCGGGGGAATTGCCCGAAGGTGGGAAAGGAGTTGAGAGGGTCGGTGATGCTTTCCCGTTCCAATCAGCTTTCCGCTGTTAAGCTGCCTCTTCGTTGCTCTGAATATCCGCTGTTGCCACCGGGTCAGACCGGAAGGAACGCGCCTCTCGCCGGGCAAGGGGGGCTCTTCACTGTCGTGACTGTTCGCATCCGTCATTGGCCGTGCCGACTTGTTCTGACGAATGACACAGTCACCATTGGACATTTTTCTCTATGGAAGGGCCCCTCCCCTCCTCAAATGCTCTTTGTTTCGGAGGATAAATGCATCATTTCATTCACCTAAGTGAGTTTTAATTTTTGACAGTCGAGTGCTATTTAACTCTTCCGCCGGTCCCTCTCAGGTCAAAGAGCCTTAACCGTTGAAGCCCAGCATCGGAAACCACCACGCTGCCTGCTGCTTCTGGGCGAGGGGGAAGCGGCTATTTCGATTGTGTACGGTGGCCCACCAACCGTCACCCATGAGTCCATATTCTTTTTTCTCTAGTTAATTTTTTTAATCCTTACCTGAGGACATTTATTTCTTTGCACTTGTTCTATAGAGAGAAGAGGGGGGAGAGAGAAACATCGATCGGTTCCCCCTGTGTGCACCCCGACCAGGGAGTGTACACATCCGGACGGGGAATAGATCAGCGACCTAGGTGTATGTGCCCTGACTCGGAATCGAACCCACAACCGTTCAGTTACAGGGTGATGCTCCAACCCACTGAGCCACACCAGTCGGGGTACGTGAGTCCGCATTCTGAGTGACTTTGTGATGGGAGGCGACAATCAGTTCCAGCTTACCTCTCTTAAGGGAGCATCTCACTGTGCTGACTGAGAGTACAAGGCCTAGAGGTAGGTGGGCACTTTGGCTCTCTGTTATTTTCACTCTGTGCTCCGACCTTGAACTCAAATCTTCAGTGCAAATCCTCTGTATTTGTATTCCTGGTGTCCGGATCCACTGAGTTCCTTAGCCTTGTCTGATAGGGACACGAGATTGCTGTAATGTATATTGCATTTGAAAAATGCGTGACCTTTTATTGAATCTTTACTCTGGGTCCAAGGTGGGCATTGATGGAATTCTCTGCCTGGTGTCCCCCTCCCTTCTCATCTTGGGGATATTTTGCCCTTCCAAGTTCACATGGCCACTGCAGGAACTGACGTGTTCTAGTGTGACCTGAACTGCTGGCCGCTGTCAGAGAGTATCGGGTGGCCCCTGACTCAGGCTGTGCTAATCAGTCGCTTACTTTGGGATTTGGGAATGGAGGGGCATAGCCAGCTTGGCCCACTTTGCCCAGGACTTGCCCCAAATTCCAGGTGCTGGGAGACTCTCAGTCCCCAGCAAAATGAAGCTGTCGGCCTCCCAGGTACGGAGAGCATCAAAGCCAGTTTCTCTCTGTGACTGAAGCTCTAAGTTAGTGTCGAGTGAGAGTGAACGTGCGGGTGGGGAAACCCTGGCGGAGAAAGGAGAGAGAGGGAGCTGCCAGCCCATCTCTGCGCGCCCTGTGCTCTCTGCGCGAACCCTGCTCAAACCCACCAGCCAGCGAGTCGTGCTTTTTGCTGATCTCTGTTGAACGGAGCAAAAGCCTGACGACTGGAATGTCCTGCCCAGAGCTGTGTTAGGGCTTTTCTGCTCATTTAATCTGAGAGCAACTTGTGAGCCCGACAGGAATGTAAGCTTTTACAAATAAAGAAATGCAGACTCAAAGATTTTAAGAGACTGAGGGTCAAGGTCACCAGTGTGGAAAGACACACAACAGGGAGTGTGTCCAGGACCAGAAACTCCAAGTTTAGGTCTCACTGTCACACTGCAGCTGTCTCTGCAGTGGACATTTGAATCTTAATATCGGCAGGGTCCTGGGTAGTCTGACATCTGTTCTGAACACGAATTAGCGTGTCTGGGAAGGGGCAATAGACCAGCTTACAGGCGCTTTTCAGAGTCCCACTTCCCAGTCTTGATGGGGCAATCCTTAGTGGCAGCTAAGGGTCCCCTCACATTTGCTGTGTTCCAGCATTTTATGTGTTAGCTTACTTGATCTTTGCAGCAATCCTATAGTCTGGGACTATGTCATCCTCACGTTGCAGGTGAGGAAGCCAAGGTACAAAGAAGTGAAGTGATTGGTTCCAAGTGGCAGAGTCAGGATTAGGAGGGCAGGGGGTGTGGCTCAGGGTCCCTGTGCTCATCACCTCGGAGCATTTAGTGATGATCCCGAAACCAGGTTGGGAACCAGGTGTGTCTCCCTTCCTCTTGCGTGGGCTGCTGTGGAATTTGGGGATGTCATTCACCCCATCAACCTTCCTTCGTATTTTCTATCTGTAAGGGTTAAATGGGAGTCACTCCGGTCTCACCTCCTCTCCAAGTGTATCACTCACATGTCAGTTGCAGAGAACACGATCAGCTCGTGCTGTTTAAGCAAAAGGGTTTTTTGTTTTGTCTTGTTTTTCTCAAAGTGTTAAGTGGCTTACAGGATGGTTGAGAAGGCTGTGGAACAGTCCCTAGGTTGACCATTTGAGAACGCGTCTCAGGTCTAGAGTGCAACACTGATGACAAGGAATCGGGGGATCTCTGTGACAAGGAAGCCACTGGCTGTTGCAGTCCAGATGCCACCCCAAACAGGGGGCCATCGCTGTTTCCACCAGCGCCAGGGCCACATCTGCTGTGATCCACACCAGCAAAAATGGATGCCCCCACTCTGCTTTCTGACACCCATGAAGCTAGAGACCCTATTACCATCGCAGGCAGCTAAGTGGCTGCAAGGCCAAGCTTATCAGTAGGGACAGTCAACAGAAGTATTATGATTGGTTGAGACTAAATCACAACTGGAATTGTAGTTGCAGGGGAATCTGGGGAATGTAGTTTTAGTTTTCTAGCCTCTGCAACTCAGTAGGCATCACTGGAGGGTAGAAGGGGTCTCGGGTACCAATACATCACACGAGGGCGGCCCTATCGCAGGGCTCTGTGTAGGATACTGAATAGAGCTTCTGAGTAGAACTGCTAAGCATGCCTGCTGTGCAACAAACCCCCTCTGGCAAACGCCTTTCTTTGCATTTCACGGGCTAGGCAGGGTGGCAGTGTGGTGTGCTGTGAGGCCCTGGAGACAGAGGTTCTAGTTACCTTTGGCCACTGACAAGGTGTGATGTTGAGCATGCTTCCTTTTTTTTGTAAACGAGAGGACTGGCCCAGGCTTCTCATCCTTCTTAGCAACCTCTAAATTTATAAGAAACAGACTCACATGTGGTCACTTCATTCCAGAGCAACATTGGAGAAATAACATATTTCTTCTCAATATCAACGTTGTCAAAACCACAATATCTGGGTCTGCATGGTTTCTGGTAAAACAGAGGCTGTAAAACGATGTCAGTGCAAACGTGGACTTAAATAGATAATAAATCTTGATAGGTATACAGGACTGTTATAGTTGGATTCAAACCTGTTAACCCTCACAAGATAAAGTTCAGTTTGATGGCTCAGCTTCCCAGAAATGAAAGGCTGGTGGATTTCATTCCTAAGAAAACAGAAAGTTGAATTAGCAATGTAGAGTGTCAATATTGATGCTGAATTTTACTGTTTAGAATCCAGGCCAAAATTGGGCCCTTGGTCTTTGGCTCCGTGGAAGTTAGGAATGAATTCCTGGATTCTATTAGCCAGATATTTCAAAGGACTGGAGCCATTTAAAAAAGCTGAATATGCATATAAAGACCAATGTGTAAGGCCCAACATTCCGATTCTGTTTAAGACCCTGGTAACCAAGGTGCCCTTCCTAAGTATAAGCAAGCCCTGGTTGAAGAAGCCCAAGTATACAAAAAAGTTTGATTAGGAGGTTTGTAGGAGGGTATTTGCATGGAAAATTCCCAAGTCTCATACCAGCTAGCTTCCTTCTGCATTTTACGTCTCTCTTGGCTCTCCAGAAATCCATCCTTTATGGGGCACGAAGCCCCCAGACCAGGCAAAGCTCTTCCCTGGAAATGCACATTTTCATGGTTGCTTGTGGTATTTTCCCTTTTTGTTTTATTTTCTTAGTTGAATTGAGAAGATCCTGAGAGCAACAGGGGAACTTCAAGTTTATCTAGCCCAGCTTCCTGGTTAGAGACAGGTGTTTGAGGAATGAACTCAAAGTAGGAAAGCCTTGGGGAAGGTTCTAGATTGTCCTCTGGTCATCAGTCCTGTGTGATCCCCCTGCGCCCTTGGCCAACGGTGCATTCTGCTCACCTCCTGGACTCTGAGGTTCTGTGCATCAGTCAGGTCCTCCCAACTCCCATTCTGCTCCCAATTCTTTTTTTAAAAGATTTTATTTGTTTCTAGTGAGGGAAAGGGAGGGAGGAAGAGAAGGGGAGGAATATCAGCGTGAGAGAGAAACATCGGTCGGTGGTCTCTTGCATGTGCCCTGCAACCCAGGCATGTGGCCCGACTAGGATCTAACCAGTGACCTTTTGTGTTGCGGGATGATGCCCAACCCACTGAGCCACACCGGTCAGGGCCCATTCTTTTCTTTCTTAAGCAATCCATGCTGTTTCCCGGGAAGTCTTTCCCAGGGGTCCAGCATCTTGGACATTTTACTTTGAAGTTATCCACCTTAGCTTCGTTTCGGAGTCTGATCAGTCCTCAATTATTGATCCATTGTTTGAGTGAATCCCCTCTCTCTTCCATCCACCACCACTCATACCCACTCATGGAAATGGGTGGGTCTTGGCTGGACTGGGGGTGGGAGTGACGAGGGCCAGTGTGAGCATTTTCTAATCCAGGGCAGCGAGGCTGCCCAGAGGAGACACGGGAGAAGGGGGCAAAGCAGGATGTGGGTCCCCAAGCCAAAGGAGTCCTCTGGCAGGTGTTGAAGGCAGGAGACTAGACAGCGAGACAAGAAGAGAACAACTCCAAGGGCAGGACCAGTGTCTTGTCTAGAGTAGGGTTACTCCGTACTATCCAGAGCAAGTGGGGGATGCTCAGCTTGGTTTACAGACCAGGGATGAATTGCTGGTATCTACTGTGATCTCAGCTCTGTGAGTGAGTGAGTGTGTGTGTGTGTGTGTGTGTGTGTGTGTGATGCAGGGATCTATGCATGGCATGAAGCTTAAGACACAGTTCCTTGTTGATAGTTTCCCGCCTGTCTGGGGCCGTGAAATGAACCCGTCTCACACAGCAGGCCATGTCCCGGGTGCTGAGTTATGGTGGGCGGAGCTCCGTACTGGCGATGAGGACACCCCATTCATATCACCCATCTGCCCCTTACTCGGCTGTGTGGGCCTCAGTTTGCAGTTCTGTAACATGAAGGGGTGGGACTAAACAATTAAAAAACCCTTTAAAAATTAAGAGAAAAAAGATAACATAGATGTAAGAATGTGCACAGAACACGTGAATGTCTAACAAAGAAACACTGGATCGTGTGGTGTCATCCCAGCCAGGTCAAGAGGTCAAAGAAGCCCAGTGCCCCGAGGCCACCGTGGGTACCCCTCCAGGTCATCACCCCCTTTTTCCTCCAGAGGTAACCGCTATGGTTCTCGTAGTGTGAAGTCCCTTCTAGCTCTAACGTGGAGTGACTCTAGACATAACTCCCACGGACAGATCTCCGCAGCCCCGGCCAAAGCTGTTAAAAACTAGAACTCTGTGTTATCCAGGTCCTTTTGAACAGTTTTGCGACAAGAAGTATTTAGGACCCAGATGGCTCCTTGGTCATCAGAACTCTTTTTTGTTTTGTAACAACTGAAAATGATCGACCAAGTTTCTATGTCTGCTGCCCTGTGCTATTGGCATTGTGGTTCTGAGGTCGTTCTGTGGGCCAGAACATTCCTGCCCGCATCCCAAAGCTCAGCACCAAGTACAAAGCAATTTTTTATTTTCTGGTGGTGCAGAATTGGCTGGGTGAGTACCTTGCGGTGCTACGCTGCTCCTCAGGACCGCCGAATTGTGACTTGGCTTGTGTGCTTATGCCCGTAAAAGGTTGTTTCAAGCACAGAAAAAGGGCAGGCATCGAGATTAAACACACACACACACACACACACACACACACACACACAGAAAGCATAATCTCCACATGATGCACCCATTCAAAAGATGTTTGCAAAAGGAAATGGATTTGAAAATTCTTTGGATGGAAAAAGTGGGGCTGGATACTGTTCAGAGACAAATGAGTACATGAGGTTTCACTGCAAAGCTGGGTTCCAGCAAGGCTTAGCATCATTTTGCTGTGGCTTTTGCTGTATTAGAGGTTTCTAACCTCTTTTGGTTGGTGACGCAGTTGGAACTTCTGATGATTCATTGCGGGTTGAGTGTCCTCCTTTGTCTCTCTTCATCCATCCGTCAGCTCAGCTCCTGTTGGGTCTTGCATGCCCACATGCTCCCTGCCTCACCACCCGAGCACATCCGCTTGCACACTCACACGCCTCTACACACCTCCGTGTGACCACACACAGACCGCAGCTGCCCTCAGTATCGTTTCTGCCCTCCAGTCAGAAGTGGGGTCAAGGCTGGTCTGATCCACAACCTGCTGGTTGGGAAAATGTGAAAGGAGACAGTCCTCAGGGCTTCCTTCTGACCCCAGAGCATGGGGACAAGGGTCTCTGTGGAGCGGAAGTGCAGACTGTGTGTCTTCCCTGCTAGGATTTAGGTCATTCTCACTGCAGGGCCTCTTTCACGGGGGTGGCTCTCCCGTAGAGCTGGAGAAGGAGATTACTTATGTGGCAAGATTGGAGGAGTGGAGAGGACTCCAATTCCTAAATCTATCCACTTTTCTCCACACCCCCCTCCCTGCCTTGTCACGGTGACCAAAGCCCACCTGCTTAGCTCCATTCCTGTGGGATGCAAACCATTTTTGGTCATCAGGAGTTTCTTATTAAGAGGCATGTGTTCAAGCCTTTATGAGCGCATAGCTAGGAGAGACCAGAAAACCAGTGAGGAGCTGTGCAGAGGGCAGCAGGACCGAGGACTGCTTTGTCTCTTAGCAGGTGTGTGGAACACTGAACATCAGCATTGCAACCTGCAAAAGGGGACGTCCTGCTTCCAGGCGAGCACTGGGTACAGATCGACGTGGTCTCCCGACAGGCTGTGGATTCCTTGATAGCGGGACTGAGGCCTTCTGGAAGGTGTGATTACAGTACTAACAGCCATCAGCTCAGTGCCTACCACAGCTGATTTCCTGCCTGTTTACTACTCGGTGCTTGGAATTCTCTGTGGCGACAAAGGAGGCACATTTTTGGATCCACAGAGTCCTGGATGTAGACCGTGAGCTTGAGGGACACTGTTCAGTGTCTTTGATTTGCAGAAAGGAGAATGCCTCTCTAACACTAAAAAGGAGCTCCAGGACCTGGGAATTTGTCAAGCTGTGTAACCTGGGGGGTTCGACACTAGCCCTTAAAAAAACCTGGAGATTTTAGCAGAAGGAAAAAGCAAAGTAGTGCTTGAATGTGAGTCCATGCAAGACTGCAAATGAAAATACAGAGTGAAACTTGATCAAACCTGGCACTGCTCTCCCAGGCTTCCATGGGGCGGAGGAGATTGCTGTAGACTGGAAAATGTAATTTTGAGGGGGCCTGGAGAGAGACAGCAAGAAAGACCAGTTTGTTTTATTGCACATTTTGGGGTGGGGGAAGCTTAGGAAGTGCCTTAATGGATGAAATGAGAGATGGTTTTAGAGGACAGGGCTTGATAAAAGGAAGGCAGCCCGAGCTCTCAACAGGAGAGGTCATGCTTCTTTAATTTGTTGGAATTCATGAAGGTTTTACTGTAACTGCGACAAAGCAAAAGTCATGGGCTGTTCGAGTTTCTCTGTATCAGCGTTGATGAAGCAGAGATGAAAAACGGCCATAGCTAGTTGTCAAACAAACATGCCGGGCTGGCATATGTTTAAGAACTGGCCCTGGGGGCGGGGCGGAGAGAAGCCGTGGGCTGTAGTGTTTGCCGATGTCCGTGGTGTAAATACTCCCGCTGTGGCTGATTTCCCGCTACCAACATGGTGTCACCGACACAGAGACACGCAGAATGAGTTCTCAGGAGCTGGTGCGAGCCAGCTCCTGCCCAGCCCTGCTGAACCCAGTCACTTGCTTTTTGGGGGGCTGACGTGGGTGAGATGAAAAGGGGGGCAGTGGATCTGGTCGTTCCCCTTCAGATGGGCGCCGACAGCCCGCCTCAGGAGGGCAGTCCACACTGTTGTTGGTGGCACATGACTAGGGCTGGAGGAGAGCCAGGTCCAGGCCACTCCGTCCCGAAACTGTGATTTAAAATTCTAATGTTTTCAAGCGATTCCTGAGGCATCTGAAATGCTTCAGAGAAATTCCAGGAAGCCCGGAGGATTCTGAGCAACACATGAGGTGAACGGGCTAAAGAATATTGGGTCTTTAGGGGAAAGTGCCCATTACTTGAAACGAATGCTTTTTAATGATGTGTGAGCTGACCCTGGGTAACAGGATCAACAGGGGTCACGGGGTCATCCCCTTGTAGCCGGTGAAGATTGCCTGGAAAGGAATGGCTGTTGCTTCCCTTGGAGCGCCTACGTGCACGCCATATGTCTTGCATTTTTTAAAAGACCAGACCCGAATTAAAATGTTCTGTCCTATTATCCCTAAAAGTACAACCATGCTTGTCAGAGCAGGCATGCTCTGTGTAGTCCACTTCTGAGGCACCTTTCCTTTGAGTGTAGGGTTTCAGGAGCTCCGAGGAGCAGCCTCTCTCCCCTCCCCACACACCCTGGGAAAGGGGGTGCCCCGTGTGCCTCCGATGCCCCTCTGTGGAGCAGCCCCCCCATTTCTGGGTGTCCGAAGTAGATTTTGACTGAACAAGGGTTTCTGTACATAATGAACACATAAGTGACCAAAAGTTCAAAACACAAACAACCCCGCCCCCGCCAAAAAAAACCCACACAAAGCTTAAAAAAAAGAACGCTATAAAAAGGAAAATCTGCTATTTAATGGCTTATTCCTGCTTGCTTTTTCCCCTCTAATTTATCTCATGCTTAGTGGACACTTACGTCTTTTAAATATTAGGACTGGAAAGCTAAGAAGCTCATTATGCCATTTATTCTACGTGTATTTATGGCTGAGCATTGGAAAAATAAATAAGACCCAGTTTTCATCTCCTCAAGATACTTGTCATTTAGTAAGGAATGCAGTGATTGGGAGGAGGTGGAACTCCAGCCAGGAGGCAGTGGGGAGCCGTGGGCAGTGTCTGAGCCCTACGACAGGATCAGAGCTTTGCTCTTAGAAGGCAGGGTGGGAAAGGTGGGTGGGGAGGGAGACCACGAGAAAGGCACGCCCACGTTTCAGCACAGAGGTCGCAGCCGTCCAAGCAGGTGGAAATAGTGGGGAGGGAGGGGAGGAGAGACATGGGCTGAGTAGTCTCACAAAGAGAAGAGGAGATGTTAACAGGGACTGTCCTGAGGGCAGGGCAAAGAGCTCAATCGAACTGTCAAGCTTGAGAGGAGGTGGGAAGACGTTGCGGTATTCCCCATGGGTTTCTGGTGGATCTGCACATTTGTGAGCAGGGACCCCTGATGGCCTTTGTTGCAGGCAGCGCCTTCCAGGGCGTTTGTCTGAGGAACAGCCGTCGCAGGTACAGACAGGGTTTTCTGCTGGAGAAGTCAGTTTGCCGTTCGGTGGAATAGTGTCTACCTCAGAGTTCAGGTAGCTTTGTTTGTAGCCCATCGTAAAAATGAAGCCCATGTTACCTGCCACGCCATGAGCGATGACGTCCTGGGTCTCTGGTCCGGGCATCTCGTGTCTCTTCCAGCATTTATGACCCTGTGGCAGGCCAACGAGTTAGTTGCTGTGGGACAAAATCTCAGACCCTCCACAGTGTTTGACACATAGAAATAGACATTTAGGTCTAGGTAGTCTTTACATATCATTTATTTCCATTTTCTTCTTAGGAGGAAATCGAAGGTCAAAGTGACAAAGAACAAGTTGGTGGCCAAGATAAATCTTTGTCCCGAGTGCCCCTAGCTGCTTCCCCGGAACTTTCTCCTTCCTCACCATTGCACGCTGCACTTGGCTTCGCTGTAACAGGCGTGTTTGTGGATAACAGTAGCAGCTGGCTTTCTTGAGCACTGTGCTGCTCCAACAAGGTGTTCTAAGAGCTTTAAGGCAATTACCATCTTCCTTAAACCCCTGCTCTTGTTATCTCCAGGGCAGAGTGACGACACTGAGGCGCACAGAGGTTAAGGGTTGGATGGGCACCCAGGAAGGCTGGTGCCAGCGCCCCTAGCCTTGACTACTCGCCTGTCCTGCCTCAGGCTGGTCAGCACGCAAAGCTAATTTTTGGAAGTGGGCATAGGAAAACTTTCAAAGTTTGTATTTTCATTGGACGGGTCATGAAAAGAGAGGAAGGCTTAAAATGTGTTTTGATTCTGAGAGCCTTGATGATTCATTGGGATTATTTTTGTCTATAAATATGTATTTCATTTCTGATTTACTAATGAGTTGAGAAAAATGCTTGTCAGTTAGATGACAAAGACTATCATCTGTTGAGACAGGGAAGGGAGGAAGGACTCAGGGCAGTGGTGACAATTCCCTCCAATGAAGAGGAGCAGGAATCCGCTTTTGGTTCTTGTTTTGAGTGATACTCAACATGTCCTGGGCTCTTCCTATTTGCCGGTGTCTGTGCTGAGCTTTTCACATGTATCATCTCCTACGAGCCCCCAGGGACTCCGTAGGGTGGGTCTTTTTTATCATGTCCATTTTACAGATGGAGAAGTTGGAGGCCAGACAGGTAAAGCCACTCGGCAGGTGCATGCTATAACCCAGGATTAACTCCAGGCAGCCTTCCTGCAGCCCCTGTGCACTCAACACTGCCTTGGCTGCGTGATCAGTAAAGGCTGCATGGAGGAGGGGGCCGCTGAAGGCTGGGCAGACTTCTGGTATGGGAGTGGGAGGATGTCCTGGGTAAAGGAAATGACGCAGGTAGAGGGACAGAGAGCTCTGTGGTTGATGTGGGGCACTGGGAGACAGCTGGAGAGACACGCAGGGCCAGATTGTGGAGTCTTGAATGAGAAGCTACGGTTGAGATGGTTTGGGAGGAGGAGGAGGAACATACAATTAATGCTGCTCTTCAAGACATAATGAAGCAGCGAGGAGATGAGGGCCTCACCTAGATGCCGGGGTGGCGGTGGGAGAATGGAGAGGGAGGGAGGGGCTTCAGTCCCACCCCCCATCTTCCTTTGCTCCCATCTGTGTGCTGCAGCTTCATATTCACCACCCACTAATTGTCCTTGTTTGTGGTCTTCTGTGTAATTTAAAGTCCAGTCTAGACGATGAACGTGTGGACTGGGTAGTTGCAGCTCTGCTCAGGGATAATCCGTCGCTCTACTGAAGACAGCCCAGAGGCGCTCAGCTAGGTTTAGAAACATGTGGCCAAGGGTGCTCTCCCAGGGTAGCTACTGCAGGCTTCCGCTACCTTTACCTCTGAGCAACACCAGGGCTTCTGTTAATCATGTGAGGGAAATTACTCCTCCCTGGTGAACTGTGTGTTCAAGGATTGGCCTGTGGTGTTAAACCCACATGTCCCCACTGCATGAACAGGTGGGAGGCTACACAGGGGGTCCGGCCACCTGCACCCTTTGGAATGGTGTCCCAGGCTTGCTTCTGAACCCGTGCAGTCCAGCTGGTGCTTTGGAGGGTTCTTGCTGCCTGAGTCCAAGGCTTGAACCTTGTGACGTCAACCTTGAATGACATTGACGTTTCAGGCAAGTGCGATTTCGGCACCAATACGGAGGGCAGCTGTAACTTCCTCAAGTTGACGGAGCAGGTGTGTGGCCATTTTTATGCCAGTTTGCTAATCGATGTTTGTGCCTGGGGCAGAATTCGGTCTGAAACTGGTTTTCACTGTAACCTAGAAGGGAAGTTGTAGGGAGGAGACCGGGCCCCATCGACATCAAATGGTTGGAGGCTACGGGTATTTACCCAGAGGAATCTAATACTTGGGAACGGCCAAGCGGACGCTCATGGGTTTGCCATTGTCACCTAAGGGGTAGATATTGCTAATACCTTTCCTTTACAGAGGAGAAAACTGAAGGCCTAGGGAAGGGGCCTCGCTTGCCCAAGGCTAGCTGGGAAGGGCTAACTCCAACATTCAAAACGTCGCCTTCACTTGCTGAAGCAAAATGCATCTGTCATTCCCTTCTCGTCATGAAAAAACTGGTAGCGAGGAAGGAGTGGAGATGATATA